>JBCNYG010000010.1:4139570-4152328 GCA_039654305.1 Porochilus rendahli | reverse complement strand
CTCATATCACATCTCTCTCTCTCTCTCTCTCTCTCTCTCTCCCTCCCTCTCTCTGTGTGTGTATGTGTGAACTGTGTTTACCTGAAACATATCTGTGTTGGAGTCATGTGTGTACTCTACTATAACAGAATGACTCCTTGACAGTGTGTAGGAGATACTGTGCTGGCTTTTGTTGCTCAGTGCCTGAAACACAGACAGAAATACACCACTCCATCAGATTTTCATCCTTTGTTAGCTCTTTCATTACACCAGTATATGGAACAGTACAGAGGGTGCTCTGAAAATCTCAAATCTTATGCAATGGCCACTGCAATGTTATATAATGGGTCTTTACTCATGACATTTAGTGGGAGAACCAGGACATACGAGGTGGATATGTAGGACTACATTTAATGTCAGGTTAAATTTAATGTCAGCCCACTGTTTCTAAAATAAAAGATAAAAGGGAGACTTTTAAGTCACTGTGCGATCGAAACTTTGCCTTTCTTGAGAGTAAGAGTGTCGATCTGATGGTGACCCCACACTGAGCAGTGTGTTGTTGTACAGAAGAGTATGCACAGGCCCACATCTTGTCATTTCCATTCAGAAGTGGTGTGTACTACAGCCATTCAAGACAGAGTTCGCCCCGAGAATGTGTTACTATTTATTCCTACTTTCACAGGAAAAGGCCAATACACTGACATTGCAAACAGGCAACCATGTTTACCTGCTACTGTGTCAAACAGACATCGCTAACAATTTATAAAAAAGGTCCATTGTTTATAAATATTTGGAGTCTGACTGTTATTGTTCTTGAATTTACTGTAATTTTAGCCACCTACCACAGTATACGTAATGTCATTTTCTAAGCACGCCTGCCTTACAGCAAGAAAGTCCTGGATTCGTGTCCTGGGCATGGGCAGTTTTGTGTGGACTTTGCATGTTCTCCCCATGCTCACATGAGTTTTACCTGTGCTAATCTTGCCAGCTGTTTAGCGTGTACACTGCCTTGACCTGTGCTGGCTGAGATAGGCTCCAGCCTTCCCTCGACCCTAACAGGAATAAGCGATTCAGCAAATGAGTGAGTGAGTGAGCGAACTTCTTTATCCTTTATCAGGGTTAGGGTTAGGAATATCTTGCCGGCTCCATGCGAAGGTAGAGAACACCCTGGTAAGCTCGCCGGTCCATCGCAAGGAGAACATACTAAAAAGACACATTCACATACACACCGAGGGGCAATTTGAAACGGCCAATTAGGCTAACATGCATTCAATGTGCAAGACAGTCTTTGGACAGTCGGAGGAAACTGGAGCACCCAGAGGAAACTCAAGCAAGCATAGGGAGAACATGTAAACTCCACATGGAAACATCTCCAGTTTCATCCCTAAGACGTGCAGTTTTTTAATGAAATAAAATACACTTTTTTTTAACAACGTAAACAGAATTCTATTTACTATATGCAGTAGTCTTTAATCTTTTTTTTTTACTGGCAAAATAAACTATTAGTGGTGTGCAATGCATTACTCATTTGAATAGAAAGGCTTTTAACCCAATCACATCGATAAAAGAGAATGGTTTCTCGTTGCCCTGTGGTGATACTGAGTGTCCATTAAAGGAATCTTATCTTAATAGCGTAACACTTTCAGACAATATCAAAACTTCGGCAAGGGGCCGGTCCCAACATGATGGTTACATGATATTATATCATCGATGGCATCATCAACGTGAATAATCACACTGAAACCTTGTATCGGGAGAAGTGAATTTTTTCAGAGCTCAGCTTTTAGGCAACGCCTAAATCTTTATAATAAGAATTAAGTTTGGCTGAAGGCCTAACTCCTTGCCATGTGCTCACTTAATAGAGAATATTATATGTTCACTAAATCCTTTAATGCAAACACAGGGCACAACTTTCCTTTTCTTTCAAAACATCTTCAATTCTTCATGACATGAATTCCTAAATTCTTCATGGTGCAAAATGATGCAAACATTACTTATAGATTCTGGTATAGATTCTATAATGTTTTTTTCCCTCGTCCATGTTGACAAGAATGCATTACACATTTTCTTGCAAATATTTTCAGGTGCACAGTCATGTTGCAGATCTGCTATTAGATCAAATCTCAGGTGTATTTGATTCAAACCTAGTGAATGGGAAGGACACTAAAGAAAACTTAACTCACTGTCATGTGAGTTAACACCATATAATCAACAAACCATATAAGAGAAGCCATTGTAAGATGAGTAATTTGCATCCATGAAGGGATACAAATAGGTTGTGGCATTTAAGCACAGATATTTGGTATAACAATCACAGAGTGTGCAAAGCAAACATTTCCCACACCATTACGTCACCTCCATCCATCCAATGCAGGTTCTAACCACAGCTTCATGATGAAGGTGCCAACTTCTGCCCCCACCATCTATGCAACTGGAACAGGCTACATCTTTTTAGACTTCAACTGTCCACTTTTGGTGAGCCTGTGCCTGTTGCAGCGTCAGATTTTCTGTTCTTGACTGACAGGAATAGAATCTAATATGGTCTTCTGCTGTTCTATTGATGTGTAGTGCATTCAGAAATGCTTTTCTGCTCACCACAACTGTAGAGTGATTATCTGACTTACTATCTGCCTGAAGCAGTCTGTAGTCTGTTGACCTGTCTCATCAACAAGGTTTTTTCATCTGGTTACTGAATGCTTTTCTTTGTTGCACCAAAAATCTTTTCTTCAAGGTAATGGTTAATTCGAATATTACTGAAAACTGATGACCATGACCACATTTCCATGCACAGTTAAGTCTAGCTGCAGTTATAGCTCGACTAGGGTACTTAACTAAACTGCTCTTGCACAATATAGGAATTGATTTATTGGCCAAAGTAAGTCAGACTCCTCTACGATAGTTGGCGATGTGCCCACTTTCACCTTGTTAATATTGGGCTTTTTCATTTTTTTTACCTATAAAATCACAGACCAAAACAATTGACTGGCAACAAATCGGACCGATTTAGAGCTCTGTTATATGCTTTATACTCTTTTATGCACATTATTATTATTATTATTATTATTATTATTATTATTATTATTATTATTATTATTATTATCATTTGTTCCACTTTCATGTTTTGATGCATTATGTGTGTTATTTAATTTATTTAGTTATTTTTAGGAGTGTCAAAATGATTTTACAACACAGTTGGCTGATCAGACAATTACATAAAGTAGTAGGTGTACAGGAATTCCTAATGAAGTGCTGAGTGAGTGTAGGCTATTAGTAGGTAAGTACGATCGCACATGTTAACTATTTTTAATAAGATTAAAGTATTAGTAGACAAGTGAAGGAACAATGTGCAATTTAATATAAAATAAGCTTTGGGTTGGATTGGGCTGACAATTTCTACATTCACATGAAACATTGTGCAGACTACCGACAGTTGTAAATAAGATTAATATTAGGTGATGGTGTAAAGTCTCACCTTTGACACTAGAGGTGTGGAAACATTGTGGATGACATCAGGTCGGACACCATTGGCTTTGGGTCTCTTGTAAAGGGCTAGTCGACTCCTTCTGCGCCCTTTATCACCACCCACTAGCGACCCATTATGTCTACAATGGATGAAAATTAATTAGTTAAAATGGCTAGAAAAGTTACAGTAAGATGAGTTAATGTCACTTACAGTACCAGTCAAAGTTCAATTAGAAATTAAAGTACAATGACTCAACTCCTGAAAGTACAATGACTCATGTCCAAACATATACTCACTGTATGTACTCTACATACTATATACATTGCATATAACCAGCTAGTCCAGCCCCTGCACCTTCATCTTCGGCAGCCATGCCTTTGTAATATGTGCAGAATGTTATTTGCATTGTCTTGTTGAAATATGCATCTGGAAAATATGTTGCTCCAAAATCTCAATGTACTTTTCTGCATTAATGCTGCCCACGTTTACCAAGGGCACTGACACAAAATTATACAATGACAATCGCTGCCTTTGGACTTGTTGCTAATAACAGCCTGGGTAGTCCTTTATGTCTTTGGTATGGAGAACACTGTGTCCATTTCTTTCACTACAGAACTGTAATACTGATTAGTCTGACCACAATACACATTTTTGTACACATTTCATCACTGTGTGACAGTCCATCCCAAATGCCTTAGAGCCCAGAAAAGTCAATAGAGCTTCAAGACACATGAAGGTTCTTTTCTACACAGTAATGTGAGTACTGTAGTGCTTGACAAAAGTTTGTCAAAGTAATTCTGAGCCCATGTAGTTATACTGTATTAGCATTAGATGAATGACGGTTCTTGATGCAGTACCATATGACGGATTGGCGACCATTGGTGTTCAGCTTAGGCTTGTGCCCTTGCCCTTTACACATCAAAATTCGTCCAGATTTTAAAAAATTGTTTAATAATATTATGCAGCATAAAGAGTATCCAAATCTTTTCACTTCTTTCTTTAAGGAACATTGTTTTTTAACTGCTTCAATTATTTTCTTACACAATCGTCACAGCAATGGTTTGTTTACATGCCTGTGATAGTGGGGCTTAAACCCTCAACCTTCGGATCCGTAAGCCAGCACCCTACCACCGGGCCACCACTGCTCCTCTTGTAAAACCTTTAAATGAATATTTTTTTCATGCTTATATGGTCCATGTAAAATAAAACATTATTTAAAATGTGGATATGGGTAAATAAACTAGTACCCACACAGGACCTTTATTTTGGAAGTTGCTGGCTAGAAACACAGGAAATGATGTATGTTAAAAAATGTAATGACCATACACAGCACAGTAGCGCAGTGGTTAGCAGGGTTTGATTCCCGGTCTCTGGCGTTTCTGTGTGGAGTTTTCATGTCTCCCGTGCTTGTGTGGGTTTCCTCGGGGTACTCCGGTTTCCACCCACAGTCCAGAAACATGCACAGTAGGCTAACTGGCAAAAATTCCAATCCAAATTCCAAATCGCCCCTAGGTGTGAGTATATGTATGAATGGTTGTGTGGGTGTGTTAGCCCTGTGATGGCCTGGTGAGTTGCCCAGGGTGTATTCCGACCTCGCCCAGAGTCAGCTGAGATGGGCGTCAACCTTCCTGCGAACCTAATTTGGATTAAGCGACTTAGAAAATGTCACTATATATTGATTGATAACATTCAGAATCAGTGGGAACCTGCTTCAATTACATTTCGTTCCTAAGGTTAAACTCTAATGGTGCAAATGTATTTCAATAATGTTAATATCGGCATAAGACCCTTACTAACAACCAGATCAAAAAACTGTATAAATTACTCAGAGATTCAACATATGACATAGACATCAAAAATATTTTAACAATAATATTTCATTATCATTCTTTTGCCGGCACTAGGATGCGTAGACTGTATAAAATGACTACGGAAACGTTTCAAACACTCTGCCATTGATGGTGGGAAGCTGTCTTACAATTCATCAAGGGTAAATAATTCATTTACTGCATGAGTGCTCTTCCTTCTCCAAATATCGATTGTGAAAGGGTTAAAAGGCCATCGCTCCATCTCTCCCTCACTGATGGCCAGTGGTCTCTGCTCACTTTCTCTCCCAGGCTTTCATTTCTCTGCTGTGCTTGGTAGTTTGAATGGGTTTTGAATGATGTCTTTGTTGGTAGTCAAATGAGGTGTTCTACATACACAGCTGAAATCTGAAGATAAGTGAATGGAGCAGCTGTATCTGTGCAGCACTAGTAGGGACTGAATGATGTTACGTTCATTCATACAGAAAAAAGGATGATAACAGGAGGCCTATTTATCTGAAGGTAATTTTACCCTTGAACTCCTTCTAAACTACATTCAGCAGAATCTGATTAGTGTCCAGTGTTGTAGGAATGTTTCAGAAAAATAAATACAGTATGCATTAAAAAACAGAACTTATTATCTGGTTGATATTATAAGAAATTACCAAATAATCTTATGTCAGACACAATACAGTATAAATGATGATGATATTGTGTTTTTTCTGATAAAAAATGTACAAAAACACAAATTCTTTGGGAACACATGGAAGGCACCATACTACAAAATAAATATCAATAAATAAAGCTTAGGGGGAAAATGGTAGTGTAAGTCTTACACTTTGAATTAATTGTACACAGCATTCTCACAGTGGATTCAAACAAGACATCAAATAAGAGATCATTCTAAAGTCTCTTTACTTTCCCAAAACAAAACCACTATAAGTAGATTTTGATATTAGCAAACACCAGCATTATTATATAATATATATTATTATATAATATCGTTTATTATTATCATGCTGTCCTAATATTTGATGTGTAAATGTGAGATTTCTTAGCTAAATTGTAAATACTGTCTCATAAATTGATCATTGGCCAATTCTCCCCACTATCTAGACCCTTCGATTAAGTAGTAAGATATGGATGCATGGATGGTTCTGACATTGTTGGATATACATTTCTGATCACCCGTTAATAGGATGAACATTTATCTGCTAAAAACTTTTTATAAAAAAATATATAACTGTACTTTACATGGGCACCACTTTACAGTTATTGTCTGTTAGCTCGTCAAGATATTTTTACAGTATCCTGTGTTTAATGTCTGGGCCTTCTTTGTGCACCAACATTCTAGTACCAGTTGTGCCAAGTAAAAAAAATAAAATAAATAAATGACACATGAATGACACAAATTAAATTAGAGTGTATTAACAGGTTCTCTGTTAACCCGAGGCACTTTCCACAAACACAGCTGAACTTTAAGAAGACTGTGGAAGAATATTCACTGCCAAGCAAGCAGTGCTTTTGCAATACTATTAAGTTAAATCCTTAACATACACACTTTTTGTATACATCACATGGGAATGCACTCACTTGGTGGCTTATTAAGAACAGTTTCGGTTTAACCTCCCAGAACACAAAGGATGATACACTTTTTGATTTAATGGAAACTCTTAGCTGTTGACAGGAATATTACTTCAATAAAATTATAAGCTGTTATTTTTCCAATGGTCACTTAAATGTCATCGATGGCCAGACAGAAGTTGGACGACAGTCCATGCAGACTACACAAAAAAGAAAACCACAAAAGTAGAGACACTTGCATTTCAACACTCATCAAGAATCATTGCATTATGGCTGTGTATTGCTGCTACTCATGTAAAAGAAAAGAAAATCGGAATCATGTAATGAAGAGAAAATTTTATAGCTAAAACATCAAAGTTTTCACGTTATCACAATATATTATTTATCACGTTATAAGGTGAAAATATTCAACGATAACAATATATTTTCATAAGTGACCCGATCTAGTGAAATGTGATGCAAGTCACAGGTACCACAGTACCAAGGCGCAGGTACTGACATACAGAACAAAATACATTGTAAAGCACTGAAATAGCGATTTTTCTCGGTTTTCAAAGATGAACTAATAATGTTTTATTTCCTTAAGAAGTCTTATAGCCAAGAAACATATTTAAAGTAATGAAACTGAGAATTAAGTAGAGAGTCCTACCTCTATTTTGGCAGATAAGACCAGAAAATATCTATAAAATTGCCAAAATTCACTAGAGATACCCCCATCATCCTGGTACCTCCTGACGCAGGGGATTCTCCGCTTTGTTTATATGGTACTCACATGGCAATACTTCCTACAAAAAGCTAATTAGACAATTCTGTTGTTGTTGTTTTTTGTTGTTGTTGTTGTTTTTTAAAATGACTGACATAATTCAATAAACTTCAAATATTTTATATTTCTATATTAGATACTTGGTATCATTGCAAAGCTTAAAATCTCCTCCCTTCAACTCTCTTTTTAACTCGTTCTTGGATTTTTGGTCGTTCAATCTCTTTTTTTTTTTTGCCAGATCAGGTCACACATTACTTTGACATATAAACTCCTGACATTATAACAATAAACATTAAATGTTGAACAATATAATATTAATTATAATACAATGTAAAAATTTTCAAGTTATAACAATATTTTCATGTTATTTTGACATACAAACTCAGTAAAAAGACATTATAACAATAAACGCTGAATATGTAATAAACAATATAAAATTTATCATGGTAGATAGTGAAATTGTTCATGTTCTAAAAATTTTTATAATAATTAATATTATAATATTTTCATGGTATTCTCACATAAACTTACCACATTATAAAATAACATTTTCATAACAATAAAATATATTGTAAAAACCTGAAAATATGTACATTATGACATGATTATGATCTTTTCTTTTACCTGAGTGGTGGCATTACACTGCCCTATTGCATACAAGGATACCTGACAATGGATAGTATTACAAAGTGAAATATACATTCAGTTGATTACTATATTGGGCAACCCTAGCCTACCTAAAACCACCAAATGATTCAACAATGGCCTTTCAAAAGGCAGCATTCCACAGAATGTTCTTACCCCAGCACGATCAGCTCTCCATACTTAATGGGCTCCTTTTCCCCAGGAAATATAGCATCATGGGATTGCGAGCTCGAGTCTAGAGGAGGTGATGATTGGCTCTTGTTGCATGATGGGCGTAGCTCCAGGGATGGAGGAGGGCACAGGGCCTCAGAGCTTCCTTCTAAAACCATGTCCGAGGGCCACGTGCGGGAATTCACAGCTGAAAAAGAAAGAAGATTGTTGATTTGTAATGATGCTGTGTTGCCCTTGCACCTTATTATTTTGGGTCCTTTTACGTACGAGACACATACCTACTATGACAACACAGGGGGCACTGTTTGTGATGTAACAATAATAATGCCATACTGACTCATGAGCTTTACGTGTCTGTGATAAACTGTCAACCACTTCTGTGTCTGACTTGGATCGTCCCTTCTGAAAATTGCACCTGTCCATCACAAATTGGGGGCTCGTCCAGGATCACCGAGTTTGTGGGTATTGAGCGATTGAGTGTAACACAATGTCTAAGTTATCAGATTTCTTAGCAAATCCTTCCCTACAAACCTCTGGTCATTTCAACAAGGACCAACTGAAGAACATCGCTACAACCCTTGGGATTGACGTGAAGGAGACAGGAAAGATGCCATCAAGAACACAATTCAAATGGCTTTAACGAAAAGAGGTCTGTTACCAGGAAAATCGACACAAGACCAGGGTGATGCCTAAAGCACCTCAGAGGAAACCATAAAGGAGGAAGACGAATCAGTGCAAGACTCTGATGACTCGCGACTCTCAAGGAAGTTTCCAGTGGCTGCCAAAGGTGAGGACAGAAAGGCTCAGGCTTGGCTTAAGGACCAATGGCCATCTCTACTGCAAAGTACGTTGACTGGCAAAAGCCAAAAAGTGCACACTTCACTTTCTTCGGACGACAGGAAGAACTACGAAGTGCTCAAGGCTGCAGAGATAATAATTAACAATGATAATGCAATGTTATGTAGTAGACATGGTTTGTGACATCTTGGACAATCTTGAACATAAACCATTCATTCGTTCATAATTGTCTGCTTTTCCTAATGCATGTATCCTAGAGTGATAGTCCAGACTTCTTTATCCCCAGCCATAGATTCAATCTTCTCCTGTGGGATTCCTTGTCATTTCCAAGCCAGCAGTGAAATATCATCCCTCCAGTGAGTCCTGGGCTTACTCCGGAGTCCCCAGTGACTGTTATAGTTCTACAGGGAGCCAACCATGGGGTACCTGTGTAAGCTGATTAAACCACCTCAAAGAGTCAGCAGTTGCACTCAGAGGATCTGGATTGTCAAGCTCTTCACTTTGACATGATGAGTAACTCAGAACCCTGTGGAGGAGCCTCAGTACTCGTGACTTGATTCTTCCATCCACTACCCACAGTTTATGACTACAGATAAGAATGAGGGGTATAAATTTACTGGTGAGCATTAATGTGTATAAACAAAACATATCTTCAAGATGTAAGCCACCAACATTCCACCAAAACCTGCCAACAGAAGCTTGATGAAAGCATAAAAACATGCACTAAGTTACATTTTTCCTTTATATTATTGATTTATGGGTAAAATAGTGGCGGTAGTTAAGACAAGCTAATACATTAAATGGTGGAGTTTCTTTATTTTCTCTATAAAATTAACAGTGTGACAGACCAACCAAATCTCTTTTAAAATGCAGTCAGGGGCTGGAGCTGCCCCATATTTAGAGTATTCTTAAACACACTCAATGGCCACCTTATCAGGAACATAAAGGAGGTCATTCTTGCTATTATTCAATCCATTAATCAAGTGGCAGCAACACAATATATGCAGATATAGGACAAGAACTTCAAATAGATTCACAACACATAACAGATACTGCTGACCAACTAAAAATTTGGCACACAATAGTCTACAGAATATACAGAGACATTTCAAAAGTAAACAGACACCCCTCTTTACAGAGTTTTATCTGTGACACTTCTTAAATGAAGCTTGTTAATATATCACTATTTTTTATTTTAGGTTACAATAGAATAATAGCAACTAGCTATGCCGCAAACAAAATAGTCGTCTGATTTTCAAAGAGGGTGTATCGTGGGTCAGTCTGAGGGTGGACTAGGGGCCAGCATCAGACTGCAAAAAACCTTGGGTTTCCTCTTGCCACAACTAACAGAGTGATTGTACATATCAACAGAATCCTGCTCAGTTCTACCTGGACACTCTGTCAGGTGTCTTCGGATTGTCACGCGTACTGTTGGAAATAATCCCTGTTGTGAGGCAACTGATGTTGCAGAGAAACTCTAATTGAGTCGGAGTACTGCAGTGAGGAATCTCCATCAACCTGGCTACAATGTTTAGGTATAGGTAGGTAAGTCTGTTGGGCTTTTCATACCCGAGCCTGTTGGCTCATCAGGCCGGAGCTTATCCCAGGTTTCTAGCTAGTTCATCACAGGTTACCTTCCCAGAATTTTTTTTCTGGTACCTATTTATACTGCTGGGTAGACAGAAGCGTGGTTAAGTGGGCAGTGGTTGGCTTAGTGGTTAAGGCTCTGGATAAGAGCGTCTGCCAAATGCTGTAAACGTAAACGGTTAAGCCCTTTTGCCCTTAGAACGGTAGGGATCTAACAGGGATTAGAATCTTTAATCTCTCGATCATGAGCCTAGCACCCTAACCATTACAGCACCGTCCCCACACGAGAAACTCTAAGTAAGTCTGCTGTGAAGTATCTCAGTACTTTGCTTATGTATATCTATGTACGAATCTTTTCCAAATGAAGATGTCTATTTACTTTTGTCTATTTACTTATGTCACTGTATGCAGAATGGTGACTACATAGACAGCTAGGATAACACGAATTAGCACTTTTTACAAACAGAGTATGCTGAAAAGCATCTCAGAATGCATAACACGTTGAACCTTAGAAAAATAGGCTATAACAGGAAAAAAGCACAACGAGTTCCCTACCTGCTGGCCAAGAACGGGAGTTTGAGGCTACAGTGGGCACAGGCTGATTGACACTACACATTTGAAGTATGTACTCCAAGGCTTGATGTGTTGCATGTATTCTGAGATGCTTTTCTGCTCAACACGGTTGTAAAAAGAAATTATTTCGGTTAACATAACCCTTCTTGTCACCTTCAACCAGCCTGGCGATTCACCACTGCTGTCTCCTATCAACAAACCATTTCCACCCACTAGATGTTGGCAGCACTGCCTAAAAATATCAGACTAGTACTAAACATATCCACAGATAATATAATATTAATAATATTTGTAACATTTTAATAAATAAAAATGACTGGATTCTACATATATTTCCTGTCACTAAACCTCGCTTTACAATACAATGCAATCAATCGGCTTACACCTTTTTTCTTTCTGTCCTTAAATGTGCTGTATGCACACTAAAACAGAATTATGGACAAATCCATAAGGTAAGTTGATGACTATATATATGGCTCTGAACATGTTGGATTCAATTATGTAAAACCTTATGAGTCTATCTAGCCTGAAGATGATGAACAGCACAAATCAACCAACTGCAGTTCTGCACGGTGCAGCAGGGTTGTGGGGGTGTGATGGTGGGATAGAGCAGACAGAGGGGAAGGGGCAGAAGAGAAAGAGAGAGAGATAGAGATGAATGGTGAGAGGACAAAAATAGAACTGGCATGCCATTGCAGGTGATGGAGGACAGAGGCACAGCTAGAGAAAGCCATGCGGTGCACGACGTGACAGAGTTGTGAAGGCTACATTGAGCTAAAACATGTAGAGAGGACTAACAAATGTGTGTGCATGTGCATGCGTGTGTGTTTGTGTATGTATATGCTTGTGCATAAGGTTGGCAGGGTGATGGATTGCCTGCCCTGTGCTATGTACTTTCTAATCAACCCACTGTCACAACCTGGAGGAGGAGACTAGGTGTGTGTGTGTGTGTGTGAGAGAGAGAGAGAGAGAGAGAGAGACAGGGAGAAGGCAGGATAGAGGTGGGTGTTTAGGAAAAAAGGAGAGGAGAAAATGAAAAAGAAATGTGATTAGAGTAATAAACACACAGAGGAGATGCTGTATGAAGGACTAGTGAGGGAGAAACAGTGAGATGGTTCATGTTTTCCTTTTTTCCCCCCTACATCACGTCTTCGCTTTAATAACGACAACCCCCCTGCTTTACTCCAGACACCATCTGCCATCTTTTTTCCCTCGTTTGCTTCCTTTCTTCAGAATCTTCATCCATTTCTCTAAACTCCTCTTCCATAACATGCCCCATGTTATCTCACTTCCCTCTCACAATCATCTTTGCTGCCTCTGCAGCGTGGTGAGCATGTGTGTGTGTGTGTGTGTGTGTGTGTGTGTGTGTGTGTGTGTGTGTGTGTATAGA
>JBCNYG010000010.1:4027571-4040482 GCA_039654305.1 Porochilus rendahli | reverse complement strand
TTCCCATCCCTCCCTCCATTGAAAAAAGAAAATTTTTTTTTCCAAACCCTTCCATGGCTCCGTCCTCCCAAAACCCCCCCCCATCCAACACCCCCCCCCCCCCCCCCCCCGTAGAAATTCCGAGGACAGACTGCAAGTCTTCAGTCCGAGCACAAAACCCCATTAGACTGGAGAGTGAGCAGAGGTATTACAGAAAAAGCAGACAGAAAGGGTTAGGTCAGGCAGGGTTCGGTAAATGTAGAATAGCTCCTAAAAATAAAAGAAGTAAAAGAGAAGAAGTAACAGACAGCACGAGACTGAATGAAAGAGAGAGAATGGATTCTTCAGTGCTTTGTGTGATTTTTCTGTATGTTCTACTGTATCTCTCTAGCGTTCAGACTCAGGAGCTGCAGGAACAAAATGCTCTATGCAACGAAAACAGCTGTTTAGTAATTTACTTTCAGCGCAAATCCTTCCTGGATGCCTGGCGCAACTGCAGGAATCAGGGTGGCAACTTTGTCACTATCCGGAGTCCAGACGAGGAGCACCTAATTGAGACTCTCTTCTCTAAGCAGGAACTGACGGAAAGTAAAACCGTGTTTGTATGGATTGGTTTGCAAAGACAGCCTCGGAAATGTGCGTATGGCCAACCCATGCGAGGCTTCTCCTGGATTACTGGAGAGAAAGCTACCCAGTACATCAACTGGCAGCAAGAGGAATTTCCAAACTCCTGTCCAACTCAAAGTTGTGTGGGTATCGGTTACAGTACCTCTACTCAAAAAAGCCAGGACAACTTCAAGTGGAAAGAGCGACCTTGCTCAAATCCTGTGGATGGCTACTTGTGCAGGTACACTTTCTCTAGAACATGTCAAGCTATTTCAAGTGAAGGGTATGGGAATGTAGTGTACACCACGCCATTTCACCTTGTCACCTCTCTCCTGACCCACATTCCAATCGGGTCAGTTGCAACTGTACCTTGTCTCAGTACAAGTGACCAAACTGTACTATGTGCTCAAGGAGACGGTGAGACTGTGGGTTGGAATAGAGATCCTCCTTACTGCTCTGATATTTCCAAGACAAACTGGTGTGATAAGGATAATGGTGGCTGCCAACATTACTGCATCAAAGATGACAATGACTTCTACTGTGATTGCAAGGAAGGCTTTCTCTTGGCTGACGATGGAACGAGCTGCTTTCAGACTGACCCTTGTCAAGGATCTCCCTGTCAATATGAGTGTCTGACAGTAATGGACAGTTATCGCTGTGCCTGTCCTGAGGGCTACATGTTGGCACAAGATGATCATCGCTGCCTGGATGTCGATGAGTGCTCGCAGAGTCCTTGTGAACAGATCTGTGTAAATGTGCCTGGCAGCTTTGAGTGTCGCTGTCGTGATGGCTATAAAATTAACGAGGAGGGAATGTGTAAGGATGTAGACGAGTGTATGGAGTCTCCATGTGAACATGACTGTGAGAATATAATTGGTTCTTATATATGTCACTGTCATCATGGCTTTGCTCCACAAGCAGAGGATCCAAGTGGTTGTGAGGATGTTGATGAATGTCAGTTTGAAGGAACCTGTGAGCAAATGTGTGTCAATTTTTTGGGGGGATTTGAATGCTACTGTGAAGAGGGCTACGATATCCAACCTGACCTCTATTCATGCAGACCCAGTGATGAGCAGCAATATTCCACTGCATCTACATCCATCCTCCTGATCACGGATCATCCTAACCATATGGCAGAACATCCAGAACCTGATTACTACAAGCCACACGAAAATGAATCTCTGGATTGGCTTACTGAGCTTACGAATACGGAGATAGTTCCCGTTGATCTGCTATGGCTCACTAGTGCTCCTCAGAATGTGACTGAAACCACTTCACCAACTGAAAGCCCTACTAGCATGATTGACATGGAAATGAATACCGTAGACCAACATGTATTTGACACGGACATCATTTTATCTTCTACCACTTCGACTCCACTAATAGAATATAATGAGGATGAAAGTACCACAGAATTCACAGTACCTCCCACCACTACTGTAGCAGGCGGCACTTGGAAATGGATGTGGTTCGGTTCTAGCCCTAATGAGCTTGACGAACAGGGAACTGTGCAAAGTCCATTCAATACCGACACTAAATATAAGACCTTTGAGCCTGATCTTGATGGCGGTAGGAATGATTATGAAGCTACAACCTCTTACACTGAATTACAAACCCTTACACAGACACTCATTTCTCCTCAGGGAACTAATGATGGCAGCAGCAGTGAGGGGACTCAGGGCAACAGCTGGTTGCTGGTTGGATTGTTGGTACCACTTTGCATCTTCATTGTGGTGATGGTGGCACTGGGTATCATCTACTGTACTCAGTGTACCTCTAAACCACAAAACAAGAGTGCCACTGAGTGCTACCACTGGATTGCTGGTGCTGGTGATAAAGCAGCTGCTGATATAGGAAGTGGTGGCGTATCGAAGGTGTAACTAAGCGGTTCCAGGACAAGACTTTTGAAAATATACATGTACAGATTTTTGAAATATTTACTGCAGATGGTAGAACAAAAAAATTAGATGGAGAGCTGTCTTGTATCAATACAATCCGCAATTATTAATGGTGGATATTTCAAAGGGGGATCTGTCAGTGATAAGACAGGAAAAAAGGGAGGACTTGGGAAGCCTCTAACACTGTTTCTCTGCTGCACTCTGCCGAAAAAGAAAAGAGCCTGTTGTTTAATTCCTTAGCCTCGGCACCCTACCTGTGACATGACTGCCTAGCTGACGCAATATAGCAGCCATAAGGTCATAGCTAATGTGAAAAGACACCTTAGCCTTCTTTCACGTATTTATTTTATTTCTTTTTTGGTTTGAAGCAACATTTTCATCACAATATTGTTTGTGTCTCACAGTAGCCTCAGAGACGTGTCCATTATGTGAATGTACGCCTGCATTTGATACTGAGCTGTACGACTTGTTTCGACTCTGAGCCAGACCCGACGAAAGACAATCTTTTGCTTTGCTACCCAGAAATGGACAAAATTATCACAGCGGATATCGCCATGCTCCCCTCTGTGTCTGAGTCCTATCTAACTGTCAGCTATTAGTGTGTGGTAATGGCTATTAATAACACGCCCAAAGCAACTGATGACAACAAACTTATTGCTGAGTCTGATGCTAACTGAGATAGAGTCCTAATGAACATATGTCTACGAGGTTTAAAGTGTCTTCTTTTTATAATTTATGCGCATTCTTAGTAGTGTCATTATGCTCACACACATGTTCAAAACATCTGTGCAGAATGATGTTGATGTTATTCTGTCGCCAAGCGAACATAACCTTAATCTGTAAAGACTATTTAGTTCCTGAATTGTTGGATGAATTCATGATATTAACTTGTGCAGGTTATGCTAATTTATAATGATTCTCCTCTGCTAATTAGTTAAACCAGAATCTAAAGGGATCACGAAACTGAAAATGTCCTCAGGTCACTGAGTGAAAACCATGCGCAGCTTTTAAAAGGATAACGCAGACATCAAATCAAACAGATATCATTTTCGTGTTTTCTTCATTTCTTTTCTCTTCTTTTTGTCTTTGTTACAGAGTATAATCACATGTGATAATTTAAACATTAGGTTGCTTTACAATTTATGTTAGGGGTCAAATTATCCTCTGGAATCTTACTACATGACTGGTTGAACAAATGTACACTCCTCCTAATAGTTGTTTTAAACAGGTGAAAATAAAAGGTATTGCAAAAATACTGCTCGAAAGGTATATTGTGAAAATATGCATGCACAATGTTTAAAGTAAAGTATATACATAACTCGCTTATTGCATATTACAGTCTAAGATGGATTACAGAACACTGGGACCAGTACAGAGGGAATAGCATTTGTTCCTATCATTCAATTGTTTATTCTGGTCAACCTCACATTCACTGATGCAGGATTTTGATCAGCATGGAAAATTATATATTCGTGCAGGAATTTCAAGAGTGTGTGTATTTATAAATATATATATTCTTTCTTGCCAGTGCCGGTGATTCGATTGTGCAATAACACATGTATGATTGTGTTATGCAAAAATCCTTTAAGGTTCTCCAGGAATACCCCCGGCACATATCAGGTTTAGCTCTTTCCCCCTTAGACTACTGGATGTTATAGCCTTTATATACATCACTAGATAGGCAATTGGTAGCTAACATCAGAAAAAAACAGAAAGGTTTTCTTGGTCATACGGTGCATTAACAAAGCATCAAAAAGTTGGTGCTAGAAGGAAAAATAAAGGGGGAAAGGAGCTAGAGGACAGCAAAGAATTAAATGCATGGAGGCTTTAACATCAGCAATAACAGGTTATCTGATGGTTTGTCAACTCTTTCATGCTGCACAGGATAGAAGGGGATTCCAGGAAATGGTCACCAACATGACAGTCTGAAATGGCACACACACAGAGAGAGAGAGAGAGAGAGAGAGAGAGAGAGACAGAGAGACAGAGAGACAGAGAGTCCTACCCTTGATATATTAAAAAAAAAACACTCAACAGGTAATTTTAAATGTTGTCAGATAAAAAGGTCATCAAATAATGTCTATATGGGTTTATCGATAATACCAGTCAAGAAGGATACACAGGGGGTTGTCAAATATCGTCTATATGAGGAAATGAGCCAAAGGGAAACAAGCGTGGCTGTTGTGTTGTAGTTTAGTGCTTTATTGTGCTTTATATGCTTTGAATATGAACCGGTTACAGCAAGACTAAAAACATGTTCTTCTTCTTCAGCATTCACCAAAACCTGTAACAGCGATTTATGGATTTGATTTCTGACTGGGATAAAGTGTGCTCACTGTTTTGACTCACAGACAGTTAGTGGGCGTGTAATCATAAAAACCTTTTTGTCTCGGTATTGTAGTTGATCTTATGAATAGAAATTTTTAGTAAGACCAATACATATAAGCTTCAGGTTTCGTGTCGTGTCTCTGATGAGGGAAGCCTTAAAATGTGGATGGTTTGAGCAGTGCTTGTGATTTGTGTAGGTATGTAACAAACTTGGCATCTGCAGCTGCTAGATACCATTGGGTGCCTAGTGGTAATTTCCAGATGTTAAAAAAAAGACTCTTCTCACCACCAGAATAATGAAACTCAGTCCGTTTTTAAAGTAAGTTTAAAAAGAAATGTCTATCCACAATTGAACTGTGTCCGTACATGGGAACATGCTGCATTTACTTGTTTAATTGGGTGAGAACACTTTGTGAAGTGAAGCTGCCCTCTTTGCCCTCAGTGCAAACCTGGTTCCAGTACAGTATAATTATCTGGTTCTGTGTGGTACTGGAGCCTATCTCAGCCAACATCGGGTTAAGGCGATGTACATTACTAAATAATTTTGAATAATTTGGCGGAATATTTTAGAACAACACATACACACAACCGTTCACTCACACCTATGGGCAATTTGGAACTTGCCAATTATCAATTATCCATGTGCGTGTTTTTGGACTGTGGGAGGAAACCCACACAAACAAGATAAGATGCAAATTCCATGCAGAAATGCCCTCGCCAAGACCAGGACTCGAACCCAGGACATTCTTGCTGTGAGGCAGACATGCTTATCCCTAAACCACAGTTCCGCCTCTGACTCCAGCAGATATTTAGTATGAATTGTTATGAGCAGAGTCATTGCCAACTTACCCATGTGTGTTTGGTATTAGGATGAAATTGTCTGCCAAGTCCGCCAGAATCTTTGTATATTTTAGTAGTAAATACTTATTCAACGTCAGTAATTGCTTTCTTCTGGTAAGGGATGTGGTGTTGGTACCAGGAACACGGGTGTGAAGTAGGAAAACACACTGAATTGGACGCAAATCCATTACAGGCCACGTCCACACATGTTCGTACATAGTGGCAATATAGAGAAGCCGATAATATTTACCATCATGTTTTTGGGTCAAAAACAGAGGTCCCAAAGGAAACTCATGTGGACACAGAGAGAACATGCAAAACTTCACACAGATGGTAACCTGAGCTTTAGGGCCCGTTAGCTGTGGGGCACCTGGTATTGAACATATGGGGGAAAATATGTTTTGTTTATTCACTGTAGATTGAGGCAAGAAACATTTTACATTGTATACTTGGAGGTTCTCAGTGCAGATTCTGCAGGTTCTGAAAGTAAGTTAAGCCTTTCTGCTTTGGGGCAAATGCTGTAGAAACCACGTGTTCATACAAATCCAATTCCTTTTGTATTTCCTGCCAACAACAGTCTTTATCAGAGACCACAGCTGTTAGAAGTTTTGTACATATGTTCATATGATGGGCACAAGCATTCCAGCAAACAAGAATAAATTGGCTAAGCACCAGAAACAAACCCAAAGTAAACATACATGTAGGACATGTAGTCTTCTTTGTTGAGTAGAAATTTTGAAATATATATGTGAACTTACTGTGCAATTTATAAAACTCTAACTTACCTAGTAAAAACTCAAAAACCTAAATTTGTCCAATGCAGCAATGTGTGCGTAGTACTCACTCTCATGTATTTCATGTGCAATAAATGGATATATTACTGTAACAAGTAAGACTGTTATAAAATGATGGTTAAATTGCAAAGGTTTTATAAATATTTGATGGATTCGTCTTGTCTGTCCACAATGAATGTTTGTGGACATATTCAATTTGCTTCACACAGACTCTGGCTATTTATAAAATCAGAATATTGAGTCATTAACCTTTTGTATAAAGCTCAGTGAAAAACTAATCTTATCGAGATAACACATTTTTAGCTACTTTCACTCACAAATGTAATTTACAACTGTAGCAATGTTTGTACCACAAAAAACACTACAATATAGCACTTAAACATATTTAAATGGTAACCCTAAAAATATACCATTCTTATTAGAAATATTGCTGTACAAGTTGATGAAATGAGCATCGTTATCATCATCAGGTTCTTCCACTTGATCCGGGGTCGGGTCGTTGGGCAGCAGTCTAAGTAGTGAGGTCCAGATATCTCTCTTCCCAGCCACTTCCTCCAGCATTTCCGGCAGACACGTTCCCAGATCAGCTGAGAGCCATAGTCTCTCCATAGTGTTCTGGGTCAATCCCAGGGTCTCTTCCCAGTTGAACATGCAAGGGAGGTGTTCAGGAAGCATTCCAATCAGATGCCCGAACCACCACAACTGGCTCCTCGATGCGCGAAGGAGCAACGTTTCTACTCCAAGCTCCTCCCAGATGGCTGAGCTTCTCACCCTATTTCTGAAGGAGAGCCCCGCCACCCTGAGGAAGAAGTTCATTTCTGCCACATGTATTTGTGATCTTGTTCTTTCGGTCACTACCCAAAGCTTGTGACCATAGTTAAGTGTAGGAAGGTAGATTGACTGGTGAATTGAGAGCACTCTCCTCACGACAGTAGACATTTACAAGCCACTTCACAGCAGAGACTGCACTGATCCGCCTGTTGATCTCCTGTTCCATCCTTCCCTCACCCGTGAAGAAGACACTGAGATACTTGAACGCCTCCATCTGGGGCAAGACCTCATTCCAGACCCGGCGGGTGCCGTCCACCCTTTTCCCACAGTGAACCATGGCCTCAGAGTGGGAGGTGCTGAATCTCCTTTAATTTATTGAGCCTCAAGGAAAAATCCATGCTTACAGCATTTTTGGGAATTTATATCTTTTGGCACAAATGCATTGTTGTTTGGTTTTCAACTTGGTGTGATTTGGAACTGCAGGTTTCTTACTCAAAATGGTTTGAATGAGTTCCATAAAATATAGTCAGGCACAATCCAACAGCAATTCAGCTCTATTACTATTCTGTATAATAGAGGTCCTTGATTTGAGGCTGCCTTTCTGTTTCCTGTCTGATGATTTGAGTTGGCTGTAGTGTGCCTGTTTGGATTATGGTGCCATTTTTGTGCATTGTATTCAAGCTAGCACACACTGCCCTAAAACATGTTGCTTACATTTAGTTTCAGTGCTGTTGGTATTAAATTATATAGATTATAATGCTCAGACTGTAGTGTGTTGGGGTTGGTACTGTGTAGGAATGTGGTGCCTTCTCATGTTTCGAGATTTGCAACATCTGGATAGATTCATCCCTCAGCCCTGTGTAAGGCAATGGCTTCTTTGTGTTGGCCTTTTTATTTTCCCAGTATGTTTCTGCTGAAAATATCTGATATTGCTCTGAAAGTCTCATTATTGTAAATTCATTATGAATTCCTATTTGTGGTTCAAATTATGAAGACGTGCATGGCTTGTGGTTGTAGCTGTTCTTACCACTTTGGTCATTTAAAATCTTATAATTTTGCTCTAATTTACTGTACTCTTATTACCTGTCAAATAAATTCCATAGTCTTCCCAGTACAGATTTCATTTATGAGCATAATCCAACTGTTTATCAATTAGAGTCCTGTAAATCGTATATACAGTAATTTTCAGGCTATTTATTAGATTTTTTTTCCCCACTCATTAACAGGTCAAATTCTTACTCCGTGATGCAGGTCGAAAAGAGGCTGGTGGTAGCATTGCATGTCAAGGAGGAGGCATGTGAATGCTTACACCCCTCCCTGGTTGGTGGGGGTCATGTGATAGAGAAGGCAAAACTTGATGGGTTTGAATACGACCAAATTCTCTGGGCAGGGGTCTCCAAACATGTTCCTGGAGTGTTACCATACTGAAGACTCCAGCTCCAATACTAATCATGCCCACCTGACCGTCTAATCATTGCTTAAAAAGTTCATAATCAGCCAAAAGAGATGTATTAGAATTTGGTTGGAGATAATGTATAGATTTTGGCACTGCCTAAAAGCGGAACTCCCGTATGATTTCCCCTACTTGACAAGTTTTTTTGTGGGAACTCTCGAACCCCATACACGTATCCTACTTATATCAAACCTTATTCATTATATAGTAACTTGTTTACAGAAGGGAATAAACGTGTCATTAGTTGTTTATTTCTTTCAAGTCATTAATGAAGACATCACATCACGTGATATGACTATTATAGACCTCTTGTTCTCTAAATTACTCTCTCCCAGAAAATCTTTCTTACTTTTTTAATTTTTTCGAGATATAATTTGCAAAAAATGTTGATGTCCCAAAAGTTGGACTGGTGATGGAAATAGAGTCATTGGCACGACTGTCTCGTAGCAAGAACAGTGTGGGTTCGAGTCCCGTGCTTGGTGAGGACGTTTCTTTGTGGAGTTTGAATTCTTCCTGTGCTTGTGTGGGTTTCTTCCTGGCTTCCTCACACAGTCCAAAGACAGGTACATTAGGCTGATCATTTGAAATCTCCCCTGAGTGTGAGGGTGAATGGTTCTGTGCATGTGTGTTGGTCCTGAGATGGACTGGCGAGCTGTTGAGGGTTTACCTCGCTTTCGCCCAGAGTCAGCTGAGATAGGCTCTATCCTCCCTGCAAAACCTCGTAGAATAAAACGGTTAGGAAAATTAATGATATTTTTTTTTATATGACTAAATGTCAAAATGTGTGACCTTGAGATCTGTGACAAGAAGCATCGGGTACTTGTGCCCTGAGCTGAGAATTGAATTAAGAAAATATTGTATTGAGTGGATAAATATCTTTTGCTTACTTTCTAGGTAGGTGTTTGCAAATTACTGCATCAGTTGCAGTTCAGTTTTGAAAAAACAAAGTAAGTCCAGCTGTAACCTGAACTGATTGCTCAACTGGATGAAAAAAATGGTACAGCTATGAAACAGGTTTGTTTATAAAGTTTATGCTTATTAGGAGATGAATACCTTTATCATTATTAACTATTTTCTCAAAACACTATTCGATTGAATTACTAGCTTTTAGCTAAACACTCCAGATGTGTGATCTTAATTTATTTGCTAACGCAGAAACAGCTGAGGTTTATGCCACTGTTTATTTTACACTCATTTCCTTCACCACCTCTGATTGTTATTTTTACATCAGGACATTCTGACGTTGAATTTATTATTCAATGATTTTCTTTCTCAAGAATACATCCTGGAGAATTTTATTCAGCCAAAGGAATAAATAATGAGATTATATAGTCATTTATTTACTAACATTTTATTACTTTTGCATAAGGGAATGAAGAAAATAGAAATGGTTTTGGGTTAATGCATTAACTATTACGTGAAAAAAAGACACAAATGGGGTCATCTATCTTACAATTATAAAAATTTATTTTTTGTACATAATTAATTTTGCTCAAACAAAATGATATTTTTCTGGACCATTTAAAGAGCAAAAATTAAAACTTAAAGAATGCAATAAATTCCATTTATTTAAACACAGTTTTATCGTCTAATAGCTGAGGAATGTGTGATAAAAGACTGCTGCTATAAAATCTTTGATACATGATTTATATCTGACAGAAGTGGATAAATAATACAGATGCACCTCTCCTTGGCTGCCCTGAGACATAACTGGCAGTTTGCCTTTGAATTCCTTAGCACTGCCATCTCTGTGATGTGCCAACACTTGGCTGATAAAAAAAGACCCTCAGAAATTATTTAGATGGAGCTTTTCTATTCTCTGACATGGCTTCAACAAAATACAGTGCCAAAATTCCAAGCAAGATAACAGTGTGTGCACATTTAATACAAACACCCATTTAACTGTTTAGTTTAAGTGTATTAAAAATACATTCTTCTTACATTTGCAGCATTTGGCAGAAACCCTTATCCAGAGCTATACCAAGTAATAACAAAAATAGCATCTCATTTTAGACAAAAAAGTTAATATTTATTGTGGCCACCAATTACTTTAATTACAGCATTTAACCTTTCAGACCAAGCATTCTCATCTATTTTAATTTCTTTACTTGCTGAACCGTTCCATATGATTTGAAGTTTTTCTGAAAATTGGTATTTTCAGTGTTTTTGTTTGTTAGCCATACTTTTACCTCATTATTCTTGTCGGATGATTTTTGGTTCTTTTTGCCTACAATAGCATTGTTCAAAACATTTTCACCAAAGAATTATAGAGAAGTAATTTTGTACTTCTTTGTAAGGAGCCCTTTTAGACAAAAACGGTGGTGTATAATCTTCACTGCTCACTACTATATAATGGCTTTTTTGGAATGAAACCTACTTGAAAACTTTGTTCCAAAAAGTAGCACGCTGCAGTAGC
The DNA here is from genome assembly GCA_039654305.1 of Porochilus rendahli. Lineage (NCBI taxonomy): Eukaryota > Metazoa > Chordata > Actinopteri > Siluriformes > Plotosidae > Porochilus > Porochilus rendahli. The sequence goes on along the minus strand of JBCNYG010000010.1, from coordinate 4,029,397 downwards.
AAAAAAGATAAAAGAGAAACAAAACACCGTATGTAACAAAATTTTTTTTTAATATTAAGCAGCTACATGCCCTGGCCACCTTGCAGCCATCAAGCCTAGAATAAATTCCCCTTTTCACAGCAATCTAGAGGCAGATCTGAGGTCATCTGTCCAACAGACAAATCTTGGCCAAAGCTGGATCATGCATTAGGACAATGATCCCAAGAACACCAGCAAAAGAACAGCTAATGGCCAAACAAAAAGCAGGTCAAGTTTGTGGAATGATGATAGGTATGAAAAAATTTCAAGATACTATAATGATAATGTATTTATATTTAATATATTTAAATTACTCGCCTCATCATTTGCTGAACCTTTTAATGTTACTAGGTTCGCAGGGTGGCTTGCGGCTATCTCAGCCGACACTGTGTGAAAGCGAGGTACACCCTGAATAGCTGACCAGACCATTGCAGGGCCAACATGCACACCCATTAACATTTACACCTTGGGTCAATACGAATCAGTGAATTTGCCAAATGTGCATGAGTTTGGAATTTGGAAGGAAACTGAAGTGCTAGGAGGAAACCCATGCAAGCATGCTGGGAACATGCAAACTCCGCACAGAAACATTCCTGCAGTGAGGTGGACGTGCTAAGCACCCTGCCACCCTTCCACCCTAATTAAAGTATAAAATGCATAAAATTAAAAGGAAATCTAAATGTTACCATCATCTATATGAATTATTCACCCATCCATGCATCCCTCCATCCATGCATTATCTATACCGCTTCATATTGTGAAAGAGGGTCACTGGAAGTGTTATTGCTGTTCTTTTTGCTGTTGAGGATGTAAATCACTCTTGTGCAAATGCTGTTTTTTTCCCACTCAGCATTCTGATACTACTCTCTGTTGATGAGAAGAATTGCTCATAATGTGCATACTGTTATTAGAATTGCTAAAAGACATAATGTATTCTGCTGAAGGATGAGAATCACTTGAACAAACCTCAGAACGCACCAAAGTAACATTCAGTTTGCATAATTTAGTGACGGTAGACAGTGAACTCCATTTTCATTATCTGCTTGTCTGTAAGGCCCATGGGGTAAGCTGGAGCCAATCTCAGTTGACTTTGGCTGAGAGTCGGGGGGTACACCCTGAACAGGCCACCAGTCTATTTCGGGGCTAACACAAACACAAGCATTCAATTGATTTTCTTACTTGTGTGCAATTTAAAGTAACCAGCTGACTAAAAGCTGAACTTTAAACCCCAACCCTTCTCACTGTGAGAGAGTGCTAACCTCTGAGAGAGTATGCACTACAATATTTTATGTGAGAGAAGAAGATGCAACTTGTAAAACATGCAGAAATGTTTTTACTGGTTTATACTTAGTCTTATTCATTTACCGAAGCGCATAATTCTACCAGGGTTGCAGGGATGCTGGTGCCTATATCAGCCAACAACAGCTCTCCAGAGTGTCGCATAGCCAACACACGGAACCATTCACACTTACATCCATACCTAGGGTCAATTTAGAAAAGCCAATTAGCCTAAATTGTATGTCATTGGACTTTGGGAGGAAACCGGGGTACCCAGAGGAAACCCAAGCATGCAAGAACAGGTCCACATAGGGTCCACATAGAAACGCCTGACCCTGGGAATTGAACCCAGGATCTACTTGCTGTGAGGCAGACGTGAGGCATGCCACCCTTGGTTTATACTCTCCAACTGGGAAAAAACCCAAAACAACAGCAATGACAAAAAACAACAACAACACTATCTATCTATCTATCTATCTATCTATCTATCTATCTATCTATCTATCTATCTATCTATCTATCTATCTATC
>JBCNYG010000010.1:3944106-3955948 GCA_039654305.1 Porochilus rendahli | reverse complement strand
ATGCCTAGAGAGAGAGAGAGTGAGAGAGAAATTGAGGGAGAGGGAGGGAGAGAGAGAGAGAGAGGGAGGGAGGGAGAGAGAGAGAGAGAGAGAGAGAGAGAGAGAGAGAGAGAGAAATTGAGAGAGAGAGAGAGAGAGAGAGAGAGAGAGATGGAGGGAGGGAGGGAGGCGCGTGCGTGTAGAGGTCAGTCTCCCTGAGTTTAGGAGGCGGCCGCGTGCGTGCGTGCGCGCGTGTGATGTCGTCAAGTGCCAACGGTCGTTGTGCGGGTGTTTAACGTGCGAAACCGTTCACATTAACCCGGTTTTTTTTTTGTTCTTGAAACGGATTGGTTGCATCCAATGCTATTTAGCGGCTGATTGAAGCTCGACATGGAGGGTTTTCCTCCTGAAAGTGAAGGGATGGAGGCATGGCTCGACGACAACCAAGACTTCGCTCACTCGTACTTCGTGCGAAAGGCGAGCCGGTGAGTGAAGCAGCACTCGGGTGTGTGACCTCACACCAGGCGTGTGTATTCTCCTCGCTCTCTCGCTCTTTCCCTCTCTTTATCTCTCTTTGTCTTTAAAAAACCCCTGAGAGAATAAGGGAAGAGTGACGGGGTCAGTTTGTAAACTTTTGTGGTATTTAGCGACGCTACACGACACACTTTTCGGTTAATAACCGTACGGGCTTTCCTAATGAACACATCAGTACACTGAACATAGGGTGTAAGTGAACGCACCTCTCACTCAGTCACCTGTGCTAACGCTGCGCTGTGTTTATATTTTGATTCCTTTCACCGTGTAATTAGACGTAAGATTTGTACTAGACGATTGGACAACAAGAAGGTCCTGGGTTCGAGTCACAGGCTCGGGCGTTTCTGTGTGGACTTTGCATGTTCTTCCACTTGATTCTGTGGGTTTCCTCCGGGAACTCCGGTTTCCACCCACAGTCCAAAGACATGCACATTGGGCTAATTGGCTGTTCCAGACTAACCTTGAGTGCGGATAGTGTGTGAGGGTAGATAGTGTGTGAGTGCCGATAGCGTGTGAGTGTAGATAGTTTGTGAGTGCGGACAGTGTGTGAGTGTGGACAGTGTGTGAGTGTGTATAGTTGTGTGCGTGTGTTGGCCCTGTGATGGTTTGGTGAGTGGTTCTGGGTGTACCCCGCCTTTGCCCAGTGATAGGCCTCCCAACGACCCTAGTAGGATTAAGCGGTTTGGCAAATGAGTGAGATGAATGAAATTGGATTTATACAAGTTCACACTGTCAGAAGAAGGGTATTAAAGAGTATTCTTACTTGTGGTTTGGTTGTACCCTTATCTTTTCCTAGCCTTGCTTTCATCTGTAAATGTCACTTTTAAAAAGGTTCAGCTTTGGACCCAGACAATCCCGACCGTTACATTTCTCCAGATAGTTCACAGTTATACACAATTCAACACCTTTAACACTGCATGTGTTAATTCTTAACAATGTGGTTGTGGTTTATTTGTTGCGTTACTCCGGGCAAAGCTGTACGTCACACTCTCGGAGTAGTGGTAACTCTTCACTGACAGCATCAAATGTCCACTCCTGCCCTATATTTCATTTTAATTTGCATGATTACCCGACACAATTAATGATTGCATGGTGATATAAGAGCTGAAAGAGATAACGAGTCGCTTTATTATACACTGAGTGAATTTGTGGCAATCATCCTTTTCATATATGTGTACATAGATTGTTCCAGGGTGTCCACGGAATACTCACCCTGATCTCCATTGCATGCTTGGTTCAGCGTTTCTCTAAGTTCTTTTTCCTAAACCGTCTGGTGTGCGCTGCTTGCTCTTGCTCTAATGGTTGTGCACTTAGATGACCGTGACCTTGGCTCAAATCACTTTTTCTTCTCAGAATTTAAAGCTTTGCCAATATGCATTTTTTTTGTACCATATGTGCTTTTTTGCGTTACTGGATATCAAATGGTGAGACACAAACACTGAATCAAGCCCAAGAATGACTGCATGGGCAGAAAGCCTTTGTGAATCAACATGTTTTATGCATGGAGGGGACGAGCTTGTCTGAGTGAGTGCTATCGATTTAGCTGTAGAGACACTTCAGAGTCCATGGAGGTTTCAGTGAAGCTCCCTCTCTATCTCTCTCTCTCTCTTTCTCTCTCACTCTCTCTCTCTCTGTTGCTGGATAACTTACAATCATTTGTAGTTTGTGGTAAGCCAGTTTTGTTTAGGTAGAATTAAAAGATTAATTGCCAGCAAGTTTACAGCATCAAGTTTTATGGCTGCTGGGGTTTTCCAGTTGACTTACAGAAGTCAAGGCTTCATTCACTTTTATATGAAAGTAAAGGGACTTTAGACTTTGAGCAATTGAGCGTATGAGTGTTAGTCTGTCAGAAAAAGAGAAAAAAAACCCCAACCCTGATCAGGTTCTCATGATTTTATTTAGCACAGCAAATATTGGTATGTAATTGTACATACAGTCATAACATACAGTACGAATTAATAATGGCAAATCTGTAATGCGGAAAACTGCGACCAGTTTGTGTTCAAGTTCTTGGAAAGTTTAACCTACATAATGACTGAGGTTTGGAACGCTGTGCTAAGTTTCTCAGTGTATCATTAATTAGGTACTTTATGGTAACTTGAAAGAGTTGGCCTATAAACACCAACAAAGTAGATCCTAGGAGTTCTTTACTCTTATGACCTTGTTTTTGGTTGATTTTAGGGAAATGGTAAATGCGTGGTTCGCTGAGCGTGTGCATTCCATTCAGCCAACCCGTGAAGTGTCCAAGACACTTACAGACTGCTTGAAAACTCATCCAGAAACAAGTGCCCTGACTGCTTCAGGCCCTACAGAGACACCGTCATCCAGTCCTGTTCCTTCCACACCCACACGCAAGATCTCTGCGTCCGAGTTCGATCGGCCACTACGACCTATCGTTGTGAAGGACGCAGAGGGCTCACTCACCTTCCTCAGCGACGCAGAACGAGTACCCATGCCACCTCCAGCTCCTTCTCACAAGCGGGAGCGGACCGGAGGGGACCGTTGCGCCCGTCTTCTCGAGCTTGTGCGTGATGTTTCCAGCCACTTAGACCTGACAACGCTCTGCCACCGCATCTTTTTACACACACACGAGCTAATCGCGGCTGACCGCTACTCGCTGTTCTTAGTGTGTGAAGACAGCTCCAACCAAAAGTTCTTGGTTAGCCGGTTATTCGATGTTGCTGAAGGCTCCACGCTTGAGGAAGCATCCAACAGTGAAATCCGCCTGGAGTGGAACAAAGGCATTGTGGGGCATGTGGCAGCCACAGGACAGCCGCTGAACATAAAGAATGCGTATGAGGTAAGACCACTGTAACCTTCTATATAATTAACTTTTACTTTTTTTGGATGCTTAAAAATGGACATCATGGTACTAACACTGGCTGTCATATATTATTGATCACAGTTTTCACATTATTTAATCAAATATTCTTAACTAACAGTTATATTGATTCATTGAGTGTTAGCCGTAAGGAGCTAAAGAGTTAGCTACAATTTTGTAGTTCTGCATCAGATTTTCCTTTAAAGACTTGAGGCTTCATGATTGCTTTTCATTTAATTAGCATTGATTCTGTGAGCAAATACAACATGGTGAATGCAGCAGGGGTTCTCAAACTTTTTTGCAACTAGGGACCCTTTTACCTGTTGAATACATTTTGTAGACTACCAATCCAGCAATAAAAATCTTAGGGTCATTTGTAGAATACTATTCTGGCTATGGCGGCATAGTGGCATAGTGGTTAGCACAATATATATAAGAGGATTTCTCACCATACTGTGTTAACTGAACAGTCCCACTCTGGTCCAGTCATTCAGTTGTGTGTTTAGTTCTGTTACAGTCCAACCAGCATGTTGTGTGGATCTGGTGGGAAAAACCAGTGACCAAACAAGCAAAGTAATGAAATTAATGTACATATGCACTGTTGCTATTAAATTCTGCAAAAGCTCCAAATTTTTGTTTTTAGCCATCTGATAATTATTCATTTATTTATTTTCTGAACTGCTTAATCCTAATTAAGGTTGCGGAGAGGCTGGCGCCCATCTTAGCCGACTCAGGGCAAGGGTGTGGTATACCCTGGACAGCTCGCCAGGTCATCGCTGGGCCACACTCACACAACCACTCACACCTAGATGTGATTTAGAGCAGCCAATTAGCCTATAGTGCATGTTTTTGGACTGTGGGAGGAAACAGAAGTACCCAGAGAAAACCCACACAGGCACTGGTAGAACATGCAAACTTCACACAGAAACGGGAATTAAACCCAGGCCTTCTTGCTTTGAAGTTTGATTTTTACTTCTTGAAAATTATTTTCACAGTTCAAGTTGGAAAAATATGTAAACTGTAAATTTTAGCATTTACATTTTGAAGGTACAGTTAGTTACATAAATCAGGCTTTTGCTCGTTCAACACACTCTGTAGTGAGAGCTACACACTGGTATCCACCATACTGTATATTGCATAATGATAATACATATTGCTTAATTGTTTACTCAGTTACGGTCACACTGGCGTACATGCACTTTTACCTGAAGGAAAGACGAATAGGCATTTAGCAGGAAACATTTGTGACATATCCAAACATGCATTTACAGCCCTCAAACCATAGCGGTCTGGTATTGACCAAGAGCAAAAAGAAATAACTAATAAATACCCCCCAAGAAATCTTTGTATCTGAAATTAAATGGTGTGTACTGTACATTTTTCTGATTCTTATGTCACAACATAGGATGCTTGGAGTCTCTGACAAGTGATAAGTGTACTCACTGGCATATTAAACCATGCGATAGTTCTCAGATCTGTCAGTGAAAGTTTGTTGGATGTTTCCTATGGGGTACAAGCCATTTTAATATTCTATGCACAGTTGCTCAGTGATATGTTTTAAATCTTTGATTGTAAATGGTAGTATTTTGGTAGTAAATGGTAGTAAAACTGAATATTGTCATGTTGAGTTTTTAAGATCTGCTCAGGTGATATCACAAGTAAGATTTTTATTATCAAATTGCTTCCTCAGTAAATACATCCTTAGTTAGAGGCATGTAAATTGTGAAAGTTAATGAATGAAATTATAATTAAACCCTGGTACATTAGAACTGTGTAAAATGTGTAAAGTGCATAAATGTTCGTGGTTAACATTTTATTTTAGTCATTGTTGTACTGTTTTACCTTGATTTGATTTGTTTAGTAATTTTAATATATTTTATTTACTCTATCTTAACTTTGAAAGCTGTTTTGTAAAACCTTAGGAAGAAAATCCTAGGTCTATTTAGTATTTAGTATTTATTTAATTATATAAATTTTGAAAATAAAAAAATCCAGCACTGGTTGCAACATAACAGTTGACATCTGGTTTTATTTATTTATTTTCAGACCACATTTACAAACATTTGTGTTCAAAATACATGATTGCATACAGTATATCCACAGTTGGTCTTAAAGTACCACCCTAAAAATATTTTCCTTTTTATGAAAAGGAAAATCAAAAGTATCTTTTTGGCTAATTTTAAATGGATATTGTGTAGAATAGGAGAAAAATTACCATGAACATTGTTCTCTGCATTAGTGCACTGATTGTAAACAAACAAACAAAAAAAATCCACTTTAATCTGTCTTGTGTTTTCATTAATTTGAGATCTGCTCCTGTCTGATTCTGTATTTTGATATGTATCCTTATTTTCTATAACCTATCTTAGAGTGTCACCTGCTTTCTGTTAACTTTTGACCCTTCTAATCTCTTATTTAACTACTCAAAACAGGTATAGATAGTTCCACAAGCTCTGCAAAGGCCTGTAATCGCTGTATAAGTTGACTTATTAGCTCCAAATATATTCTGTGGTTATTATTACTGCAAACACATTGGCTTTCTGGTCTGAAAGTAAATGTGCATGGTGTATAATAGTGTTATAGATATCGCGCTCTTGGAATAATATAAATATTATCTTGTTTTGTTTACTTTATATATTGGTAGTTACGCAAGCCAGTTGCTAGTCAACGGCTTAAATGAGCTCATAGTCGGTATTTTTAGGCCTTCTTAATTTAGATAAATTGTGGCTCTACCAACAACAAGTCTATGGGGAAATCATCTGAGAGAGAGAGAGAGAGAGAGAGAGAGAGAGAGAAAGAGAGAGAGCGAGTACCTTCATTATTTTTTTTTTATATTTTGACTAGGGAGTTGTTTGTTTGAAACAGCCAGTATTAAAGGTTTTAATTTGTAGCTTTAAAATTAAGGTTATGCTTCAAGCTGACTGACTGTTAAAGTAGTGTGCATGCAAATTCAGTGTTATAATGCAAAACCTATAGGCCTCTGTAGATATATATTTTATATATATAAAGCCATTTTCAGTTCCACATCTCTGGTGGTTCTAGGATCCTCGATTCAATGCAGAGGTGGACCAGATCACAGGCTACAAGACACAGAGCATCCTTTGTATGCCAATAAAGAATCACAGAGATGAGGTGAGATACAAAAACTAAAGGAATGTAGTAGTTTTTGACATTTAAGTATCTTTTTACTGCATGCTTTACTTAAATGGTTAATCATCTTCCCAAAGGTTGTTGGCGTGGCCCAAGCAATCAATAAGAGGTGTGGAGAGACCAGCACCTTCACAGAACAAGATGAGAGGGTAAAACAAAAATGTACAGTCATGCCCAGATTTAAAATGTGTAGATGGCTACTGTAATAGTTCTATAATTGTTTTTTTTTACCTTTCTTGTGTGCTATTCAGAAGGTACCGCGGCGCGTTGTTTGTCGTTTCACAGGAAATTGTGTGTGTGTTTGCTTGTCCGCAATCCACGAGTGCGCACTCGGTCCTAGTAAGTTATTAGTGTTCGCGTGAGATTTATATATTGTTGATGTTATTATTCATAACATGAGCTTAGAGAAATTGTACTAAAGTAAAATAATATTGCAATAGTCATTTCATTTACATAGACAGGAACTTTCCAATAGGTCTAACGCTGGGATCTACTTACATAATTAGAAGTTTAACTTTGTTAGTCAGAGCATGTGTGTGTTTAAGACTCGGAAGGGGTAAGTTTTTAAATTCAAATTTCTCCACTAATGACATAGTAACTAATGTCATGAGAGTAGTAATGTTGTGTATTAGTAGTATTAGCGTAAACATGTCATTCAGGTAATGTCTCGAAACCTAACTTTAGGCCCTATTTTACAACAACCAGGATCTGACTTAATATATGTCAGCTGGTGCCAGGCAAAAGTTCAGTGAACACGTGTGTAAACTCCATCAGTCATTTTTTCAGATGTGTCCCAAAATATTGGTATTGTCCTTGTACTGCCCTTGTAGATGGCATATAACCCTAAACCCCAAACCCTAAACCAGCTTTGTTATATTTGTATGCATACACAGGACTTTTCCTCCTACTTGGCATTCTCTGGGATTGTTCTACACAATGCACAACTCTATGAGACGTCACAGCTTGAGAACAGAAGAAATCAGGTATCATAATGTTGTTGTTTCTTTAAATTCCTCATAATTAGCTGAATAATTCCTTAAGAGGTAGCTTTGTGTCCTATGTTGTCACCTGTCCCATTCATATTGTTTTTTTAGGTGTTGTTAGATCTGGCCAGTCTTATTTTTGAAGAACAACACTCTTTGGAAGTCCTGCTAAGGAAAATTGCAGCCACCATCTTGTCCTTCATGCAGGCTCAGGAATGCACTATATTCATTTCTGATGCTGAAACATCAGTAAGTGCAAAAAACAAACAAACTAAAAAAACCCTTCTTATTCGCTATCAAAAGGACATTGCAATGTCAGTTCACTGTAAAATTGCTAATAGAAGTTATAAGATATAGAAGACAATTTACATGTAGCCTGACATATTAGTCATTTTAGTAATTTAGCACAGTTTTTAGTTTTTTTAGACATTGAGTAGGCCTGCACCGGTCTGTCTTTTTTTTCTTATGCAAACAAAAAACCCCACTTGGCTCATAACAGTATTGAATAAGCTTGTCAAATGTCACAGCTGATGTGTGACACTTACACCCATCAATCATAACTATGTGTACATACGTAATGTATTGTGCCATAAAAACACCCAGATTTACTCTGAGCTCATGATTCACTCTATTACCAGATTTAATAGGTGCATGTCAGGAAGAAAAGTCTCTAAATAACTGGACTCTGGACTCACAGAGTATAAAGTAGAAAGACCATAAATGGGAGGAGGAAGCCAAAGAGGCTGTCCAGCCTTTCCTTAGAAGATAATGTAATGTAAATTTGGGAAATTTAATACAACAACTTTTCATTTATTTTCTGACTTACTTGTTGACTGATTTTGTGGTGACATGTCCCATATGCAAAATAACAACACAGTTGAGGGGAAAACAAAAAAGCAGTGCCCAGTCCTGTTTTATGACGAGAGGCAGTGTTGGGTATTTGAGTTGAGCTGAGTGTGAGAGTGGCAGGCCAGCCTGTAAGCAACACTGCTTTCATTTATAGTACAACCACAAGCAGAAAACAGCCTGAATTGCTTCATTATTCAACATTGCCAGAGGAGCAATTACGAGGCTCACGCACGCACACTCACATACATACACACACACACACACACACACACTCACACACACTCACACAGTTGTAGCTGTTCAAAATGTATGAAAAGTAAAAATATTGTTAAAATATTACATTTACCAGCGGTAAGGGCAGTCAGTGATAGCAGTATATGTCAAAAGCTTTTTGGAAAGGAAACTTTTCTGGAAATTTTCTTGAGTATGTAAGTCCCTGTACAGAGTACAGTAGGTTACTCATTTTACATGAAACATTGTGAAAATAGTTTTTGACCCTCTACTTAGGAGGTACTTAGGAGGTTCAGGATAATCTGGCCAGAACCTGTCAAAACACTCAACTTGACAAAAGCCTTAATAGTCATAACACAATTAGAAGAAAGTCAAAGTTATTTGAAGAATATTTCACACTTGTGGAGGTATTGCTTTGCTATGTGTTGGAGAGTTATTGGGGTGCTGCCAAAGTAATGAGTTGAAGGCCTCAGCAGACCTGAAGCAGGTAAAGTCTGATGTTGGTTGTGGTTAGAGATATGGTGTCAAGCCAAACTTTCTGGGCGGTTGAAATAGAAGACAAGGTTTTTGTGTGATTGAACATTTTTTCTTTTGATTATAGAAATCAGTTTGTCTGAGTTGTACGTGCTACTGATTTATGTTCAGCTTTAAATTATTACATCTAATGGTTTACCAGAATGGAACAGGGTTTTATTAGCTTAAAAAAAAGTTAGTGTACTTATTCGCTTTTTACAGGGACAAATGTTTATGAAATTATTCAAGTCAATGTGGAGGGCCACATTGTGCATGGTATCTAATTAAAGTTGACCTTTTTCCATTCCCTGCGGGAGGTCTGTTTTCCTCTATGGTGGTCTCCTGCAGTGTCGACCCACTTGCTGTTTTAGTGGTCCTGAAAGCTGTGTATTGGTAAGATACTGCCTTAAACTAATCGGTCTGATGCACCCAAACTCGGCAAGAGCTCTGCGTTTTGTCAGCTTGACACAGAGTTTATGTAGGTTAATGGTACTGTACCATTGTGGACTTTATAAAAGAAAAGCCTAGTTTACATTTGGTCTTCTCATAAGGTATTAAGTTATAGGGAGTGTTTTAAATAGAGGTCAAAACTGGCTAAAATGGAAACAGATAATTAGTTGAATTGATTGACACCCTAGTTTGTTTTAGCTGGTATCATTTTGTTAAAGTCAAGTTTGTAGACAAGTCCCTATAAGGTATAAACTGTGTGTCTAGAAATGCTGAAATAAACTCAACTTCAGGCAGAGCTGTTGGATAGTATATTACATTTGTTCTCTGTTTATTGTGTAGAATCATTACAGGTTTCTCTGATATGCCTGCTTGACTAAAGCCATTTGATTTGCCAAATAAAGCCAAATGATATAAATGTTGAAAACAGGAAATTTGATCCCCATCTTAAACATGTGGATGCTTAGATTGTATGGTCGATTTCTATAGGCAGTCACTAGAGCTTATAGAATTCTTTAAAAAAGCTACAGAGACCATGGACTCCCCTTCTGTAAATGTTTCTCCAGGTTCAGCTCAGCAGTTAGTGCAGTTAGTAAATTCTGTCTGTTTTCAATGTCTCACAGAATGCTTTCTCCAGTGTGTTCCACATGGAGTACGAAGAGCTAGCTGGATCTGTGGACTTCCCTAACAGGTAAAAAGTTCAAAATCAAATCATTTGCTTTATTTGTGTACTAGGTGGCATTGCAAATAAAGACAAAGATCAGAAAAAGTTATTTAATTATTATAGAATTAATAAACATAAATATAGAATAATAAACATGACAATTTTATCAGAAGAGATTCACAAATTTTCTTTTATTGTTTTTTTTTTTTTTTTACCAAAATAAACATTTTTTGTCCTCTGTACCTAGCCCCTCTTCATTACTTAGCATGTTCCATGAGTAGGAAATGAAACAATACAGAGTACTGTATTGTTTTGCTTGATATAAAGCTGGCACAATACATTCAGTAGGCTGCATAATAGAAGTGTTTGTCATAAAATAATACTGCTTATATTTCCTGAAGAGGAACGAACATACAAGTTTGTTTGTATGCACTGTTCATTCCCCAGTCCTTTTTGTGAAAAAGTGTCTTCCACTTTACCTCGAGTCAGGAAAGACTACCGGATTTAAATATAAAAACACACACTTCTCTGAGGGAAGACATTTTTTCATAAACCAAGACAGTAGTATATCACCTGCTAGCTCATACTTCAGTACAACAAATGAACTTATCCTTAAACTGAGTTTCCCTTAAATCAGTTAAAATTTTTCTCTTCGAATTTCTACAATTTTTTTTTTCTGCCCCAATTCTAAAGTAAAGGTGCATTTCCCTTTTTTCACTCAAAAACCATAGGAACGTAACCTTTGTTTTAGAGAAAATGTTCTGTGCAGAAACGTTTCAGGACAGAGTGGGATTAGCCTGGTTAAAGTATGTGAGTTTTTCTTAAGTACCTTTGACAGGTGCTTAATCAACTCTGTTTAGGCAACCCTGTCTCAGTGGAAGGATTTTCTTTCTTTTGGAAACTTTTTAAGGATTTTAGTGAAGCCTGGAACATGTAAATGCTCCCAAATCGCATGTGGATGGCTGTTTTTTTTTCTAATGTTGTCATTCCATTAAAGCAATACACCTAATTTTATAGGTATAACTCACACATGTGGTTAGTAATTAACCATGTAAAATAAACAATGTAGTGATCATTTAGTAAATTGTACAGCATTAAATGTTTAAGTACTATTTCACATTGAAAAGGAAAAGAAGCATTTTTAGTGAAAGCGTAATGACAGCAGTACACAGTATTATTTTGTAATTAAATAGCATTGTATTTTGTCATCATTAGTACATTTTAATATTTTTTATATATAATATATATAAACTACTAGATTGCACTTAGAGAGAAACAGAGCAGCATAATTTAAATATTAATATTCTATTAGTTTCTGGTTAGGTAATTATTGTTCTGTTACAACTTATAGAGATAATTGCAATTACGTCAGTTCCGGGTTCCAAAAAAGTTTCGTTTGGTGAAAAAAAAACTTCTTGAAAAATTCTATATGTATTTATCATAAAATACTTTGGCTCAGAATGACGCACAAGGCAGTCTCAAATGCAGTGGTGGCCCGTTGGTAGGGTGCTGGCTCACTGATCTGAAGGTCGGGGGTTCAAGCGCCACTATCTACTAGTTGTATTACTAGTCGTCACTGCTGTTTCCCCAGTGCTCTCTCACTGTCTGTGGTGAGAGGCATGTAAAAGAACCATTGCTGACTTTCGTAAAGAGTAGGCTGCATTGCCGTCA
>JBCNYG010000010.1:3904476-3920183 GCA_039654305.1 Porochilus rendahli | reverse complement strand
TATCTACAGTTTCTATATTAATCCTGTGCTGAGCCAACTGCAACAAAATTTTGTTCTTCTAAATAGTCTAATAATAACAATAACAACAATAATATACATAAAGATATTCTTTACGTTCATTTAACTGTGTTCTAATTTATAAACTGTTTTCTGAATTTGTGACCTGACATGACAGTAATGAACTACATTTAGTCCTCAGAAGAAAGTTAATTCTGTACAGGAAAAAGATGACAGGAAAGTAATTCTTCTATTTTAAAACTGACAGAACAATCTAAGTGATTTGGAGATATTAGCCCTAATGATTGCAACTCTGTGCCATGATTTGGACCACAGAGGTGTCAACAACTCATTCATCAAGAGGTATGTTTATGCTACTTTTGCTAACCTTGGTTTACACTCAGGCCACAATGTCCACGATCCCCATGATTTAAGAGAATGGTGATGAGTGTGAGGGGCCATGGGATCAAATCGTTATGGTTTTGACAAAATTTTTGACTGTCAAAAATTTTTATGATTTGATGCAAAGCATGATAGAATGTGGGAATCGTAGTAGAGCGTAGTAGAGCTTAACAGACCTTAACAGACCTTAACAGACATTGATGCGCCATAGTAGGGATCTTGATGAACTTGGAAACACAAAGTTTCATCTTTTGGATGCACCCTGCCTCCATTTTGTATCCCAGTCGTTCTCAAATTGTGGTCCTAAATCATGAAGTGCCATACTCTATGAATTGTGGAGACTGTGTACATTGTGGCCCCATTTTTAGTGTTGAATTTACAATATAAAGGGCAGACTGAGAAAAGGAATTGAAATTTTGTTGTTGTGAGTGTTGCTTCATATTGGGGTAAAAAAATAAAAACAAAAAGCACAGAAAGACAGAAACAGAAAGCATTTTGACTGTTCATTATATCGATAGGAGTGACCACCCTCTAGCTCAGCTCTACTGCCACTCCATTATGGAGCATCACCACTTCGACCAGTGCCTCATGATCCTTAATAGTGCAGTAAGTACAAGTTCTTGTTAGAGGTTCTTTTTCGATTTATATTCATTTATTTATCAGATATATAAATATTTTTACAAATGTAATTCTGTTGAAATGTTAAATCATATGATACAACTGAAAACTCAGAATTACTTCACAATATCAAAAAAAATCCCCCTTAAAAAGCCACTGTTGTAATTTATCACCTGTTTTATTTTAGTGGAGTTATTGACCTAAATATTGTGATGTATACCCGAGAAACATTAAAAGTGTACTCAAACAGTTTTTAGGCTTGCAATGTCAAGACATTTATTATCAGGAAACCTTAATATGGTTATTATGTTTATTATAGATTAGATAATACTTTTTGATGCTTATCTGTCAAATATTTTATGTTGGTGCTTTGAATAATAAATGGCCTTTATGTTTTGGCATGTGTTAAATTTGCATTACAAGGTTGTATCTAGGTTACAAATGAAATGCAAAACGAGAGCTTTATTGTGCTAATGTTGTGTTTCCTTGTCTTTTTCTATGTATGGACACTAATATTTATCTATCTGCTTTCTCAGGGCAGTCAAATTCTAAGCAGTCTTTCACTGGATGAGTATAAATCTACACTGAAGATGATTGAGAAAGCTATCTTGGCAACTGACCTAG
Organism: Porochilus rendahli; assembly: GCA_039654305.1. NCBI lineage: Eukaryota > Metazoa > Chordata > Actinopteri > Siluriformes > Plotosidae > Porochilus > Porochilus rendahli. The sequence goes on along the minus strand of JBCNYG010000010.1, from coordinate 3,918,542 downwards.
CCCTCTACATGAAGTAGGTACCATGTGTCAGTCACTGCTGAGACAATAAAATGAAACCCTTATCAATAATCAGCAAACTACTTAAAACCCATTTGTATAATTACAGTAAAATACACTATAAAATTACAGTAATCATATACTGCAAGTGTAACACGAGTTTCCCACGGAATGGAGAATGATGACAAATGTGACAAATTTTGGATTCTGTCAGGGTTCACAGAAGGTTACTTAACAGTTCCCTAACAGATTTTATGGTCGAAAACATTTTTTCTTGCTGCTGTTTATGGATTCACATTTGTGAGTAATAGCTGTAGTAGTGAACACAATGCTGGGAAAGGTCTGCTCACCTTTTTTGGGGTAGGGTCCATCAGTCAGTTCATCTTTTTTTTCTTCCTCTTCTTTCCTTGTCTTCTGCTGCAGGATAGCAACATGTTGGGATTTTTCTTAACAGGAATCCATTCCCATATTCTGGGAGTCCATCTTCTATACCTGGGGAGGGCTTGCTCACCCTTTTAATAGGGTTGGGTGGATCAATTCCAAGATTCATTCACCTGTATTTTACCAGGAGTTGGGAAATGGTCCCAAACGATCCCAAACAGTGGCAGTAGAATGGCAAATAGCTACTAAAATATTGCTAACATTTGCTAATGGTTACTAATGTTTGCCAGCTTCTTTCGGAAACACTTTCACAAAAGTTTACGCGAATATTGTTAATAGTTGCTAAATGATGTTGAACTTGATAGTGGTGAACCCTGATTTTCACCAGCATTCGCCAAAAAAAAATTTGTCAGTATGTGACATACAAGACTAAAGAATTAATATTAGTGATGTGGACCTGTTTGTATCCATTTGTGTGTCAGAACTGTACATTTTATGTTGATGTGGGCAAAAAAAAGATTTTATCAGTTAATTCAAATTTTTGGTTTAGGATGGAGAGTAAAATGAAAATCAAGGTTTACTTTAAAACTTGCTAATAACAAGAGGCCACAAGGTTCCTAAAATAGTTTTTATAAGATTTATTTTTTATTTATTTATGTATTATTACTTATGTAGCTCTTATAAGTTATGACACATTGCCCAGAGTTCTCAAAAAAAAGAAGGGTTTAATTCAAGAAATGTGTTTGCTATCGTTCTCAGTGCTGATATTGTGAAAATAATGCTTATTTGAATAATGTCTTTGGTTTTAAAAAAATCTGAATCATAAATCAGGTGTAGGTCCTGAGATTTTATTTTAGGCCATATCGCCCGGCACTATTTTTAGGTTCACCTCTAACCTGGTTTAGCACGTGATCCCATTTAGTCCTTTAACAACTTCTGCATTCTGAACAGTCAAATAGAGATTTCTGTATAGCTGACACTATACCAAGGTAATGGCACCTGCACCACTTGAACGAAGTGTCAAAGTAATGAGAATGTAATAAACAGTGTTTTTTTTTTACTACTCCAGGAAACGAACAGAGTTCTTTGAACTCGCAAAGAACAACCAGTTTAATTGGGAGGATGATCTGCACAGAGACTTACTAAGGTGATTTCTATGCTTCTATGTTTCTTAAAAACAAATTATTTATGCCATATTCTAAAGAGTAATTATTTTAAAAACTGTCACAGCTAATCTGGTGGGGGGTTTTGTCCACTGCAGATCCATGCTTATGACTGCATGTGATATCTCAGCTATTACCAAACCCTGGCCTGTACAAAAGAGGGTAAGAGCTAAATAAGTCATAGGCAGTGATTCTCTTTAATTGTATTTATGGTATTATAGTACATAATGTTTAACAATTTCTGCCTGTATGTCTTTCTATGTTGTCTTACACTGTCTTTCTGTTCGTCTCCCATCATGACTGATCTGTTTTTATTATTTTGTGAAATCAAGCATTCCAAGTGTGATCGAAGTGCTGAACTTTTTATTAAACAAATTATTTACAAAGGCGGATGTTTTCCCATTGCCACCATCACCTCAGGGATGTATAGGGTTCATAGAGAAATGTTTAAAATCATTATTTTAAATTCTTGACTAAATTTGTTTTACTATGTAAGGCGCTTTGTGACATTGTCAATTGGAATAAAACTAAATTGAAACTGAAACTACAAAAAAATATTTCATAATAATCAATTAGGAATTACAGCCACAGCCAATTTCACCCTAATTACAGTGTTGAACTTGCATTTGGTGGCTGTTCTTGGCAACTTCTGCTAAAAAAAAATAAATAAATACTGCAAAATCAACCCAAGGGCATCCTATGGGAAAGAAATGGAATGTTCTTGAATAGTCTAGGCAGTCACCTTACCTCAACCCAAGTGAGCTTGCCTTTCACTTACTGAAGACATAAAATAAAGGAAGAAAGACCAAGCAGCAGCTGAATGTGGCTGCATTCATGGTTTGGACAAACTCAGGATTTGGTGATGTCTCTGGGTTCCAGACTTCACATGTTCAAACTATATTTGGTCAGTCTAAATTGATATATCACAGTATTTTCAGATGATTATTTGTCTATATAGAATTTACCATTTAAAGTGGTAAAACAAAAATTATCAGGAGTCACAAACAATGACAATGACTCCAAATATATAATGCAATATTGACTTGTTTTTTGTGTCTGACATCCTTGATGCTATCAGTGTGTCTTGAGCTGATCATGAAATTTACTGCTCGTTCAAAATCAGCAATTATATCTGTGATCTATACAGTCTGAGCCTGTATATAAACATGATGCTCTTATTGCAGCATCATGTCATACATGTGCACTAGTCTGTTAGGCTCTAAAACAAAAACTGGGACTTGATATTTATATATAGAATGAAATAAATGACAAAAAGTAGTTCATAGTTGGAGTTTAGTGACAGCTAACACTTTGAATAACAGTTATAATAAGACTAGTTACAGAAGAAAGCAGTGATCCATCTATCCATCCACCCATTTGCTAAAATGCTTAATTTTAGTACAGTCACAGGGTGAAGGCAGGGTGTATGCTGAACAGCTTGCCAGACCATCACAGGGCCAACACACACACACACACACACACACACACACACAACCATTCACACTCATACTTAGGGACAATTTGGGACAGCCACTTAGCCTAATATGCATGTCTTTGGACTGTGGGAGGAAACCGGAGTACCCATAGGAAACTCACACAAGCACAGGGCGAACATGCAAGGTCAACATAGAAATGCTTTCACTGAGCCCGGGAATCAAACCCAGAACATTTCTGCTGTGAGGTAGTGTGCAAACTTACACTAAAACTAAACATAAACTAAACTAAAATTAGACTATTACTAAAAATAAAAATAAAACTATGTATGTACTTGTGAAACTAATAAAAACTAGAGTGAAATAGTTTAAAGAGAAAGACTAAGGCAAATAAAAACTAAGTTAAAAATATTTGGAAATTATGTTAATGCATGACATAAAGCAGAGCTACTGTTACCACTCTTAAGTTGATCTTTTTTTGTCCAGTAACAGCATTAATATTTTGTTCCTCTTAGATTTAAGGAATTTGCAAACCCTAACAAGTTTTTTTTATCAATGAATGACATAATTATACTTTTATATTTTTATAGCTATATTTAATGTTGTGAAACATCTGTAAAACAAGTTCCTGCTATCACAGTATGTTATATAATACCTATAAACAGTCATCCCCTCACCAGCTACTTTCTCTTTCCCATACTCAGATTTATGTCTTTATGTGAAGAATCTGCCTTTGTTATAAGATTACAGAGTATAAGAATGAGTTAGAATGAGTGGCTTTGTGATTATAGGAAGCTGATGGAAAATCAATAGGTTATACTCATACAGACTGTTAATGGTAATTACCTAAAAAAATTACCAACATATAATCAGAAATGGTTAAATGCTGTACTGAAACAGTACCACTGGAGGTAAAATACTTATATTGACGCTGTATCTTGTGAATATTTGTTTAGTGGTGCCTTTGTGCAGGAAGTGTGAATCTGTTTGGACGGTGTGTACTCGTAAAAAGATTGTAATTCAGTGAAGTGGGAGAGAAGTGCAGAGTGAAATCTCAGTGCTCTAAAAGAACGCCAAGAAGAGAAGGGAAGAAGGGATGTGTTATATATTAGTACAAAGGTGAAGGATTCTTCCAAGCATTGATGTTCTGTTTGTTTTCCCTCAAACACGTTTTATCTGCGTGTGTCCATAGGTAGCTGAGCTCGTTGCTACAGAATTCTTTGAGCAGGGGGACAAGGAGAGAGAAGAGCTGAACATTGAGCCTATTGTAAGTTCACTTCCTGCACATTACATCACACTGTCTAAACAGCAGGGCCATGTCAAGAGCATTTCACAACTTGTAAGGAGTGCCGTTGCCTCTGACAGGATCTGATGAACCGAGAGAAGCGTGATATGATTCCTAGCATGCAAGTGTCTTTCATCGATGCCATTTGCACACAGTTGTATGAGGTAAAAGGTTCAATCATTTATCACATAGTCTTTGTTAAAATTTATAACACTATCGTTCACAAACAGTATCATAGCTTGTATTAAAACGTGTGTTAATTATGTATTCTTTTCTTTTAATATATCCTCCCTTGTGTATATGGGTGTTTTCTAGACACTGGCCAGTATGTCAGATTTCTGCTCCCCCCTACTAGAAGGCTGCAGGAACAACAGACAGAATTGGAAGCTGCTTGCTGAACAGGCCGAGGAGGCGAGCTTACTGAACGGAGGACTTTAAACAGCTCATCCCAGTCAGCACAAGACAAAGTTTACTCCTTTCTCTTATCCCTAGGTCCTTCTTCTTATCACACACCACATTCTAATGCTTTAAGCAATGAATTATATCAAAATGAGTCCTGCTATGTAAATTTCACCAACCACTATGGCGCGAATTGGCAATTTATCGTTGGGATGTAGCTGAATCATATTGGTTCCATGTAGCTTGGGGGGCAGGAACACAACACTAAAGCAATATGTTTAAAAGTACAGACATTCTGAGTCTTCTATTTGTGCTTGATAATTAAAAAAATCACACACGCTCTTGTTTACTGTAAAGTAGAGGCGTAATAACAGTTATGCTTTGTGCTTGTATTAGCTTTGGGAGATAATAATTTCTGACTGTCTAGTCACTGAAACTCACATTTTCAGAAATGAGAAATAGGGAAGTTAACAATAAATTCTTCCATCTAAAGTCACTGATTGGGTATATTTGAGGAAAATAGCTAACTTGCTCAGGCCTTTTTATGTCATCCTGGAGCAAGGGAGCTCGTGATTTAAAAAAAGTACAAAAATTGTTTTTTTATCATTATTTTTTTAATATAGTTTCTCCAAACCCTGCATAGTGTCTATGCGCGGAAGTTTTATTTATTTTTATAGTCCCATGTCAGGATATTCTATAGCACTCACTGAAACGCCAAGCTGAGGCACAAAGGGAATACTTTATTCATCACTACAGTGCACCGTACAATTAAGCTCATACTCAACCTCATAGGAACACACCCACTTCAAATAATGTAGAATGTCTCCTTTTTTCCACATTGTGTTACTGTTTTCACCTGTCTTTTGTATATTTATTGACTTTATATCATGTTGTGAGACCTTGTTTACCTGACATGTAACTGTTGCATAAAAATAAGGAAAATACATAGATATATTTAATTGTTCACAAATATCTGTGTCCTTTATTTGAGGTTTCAGACGGATTGAAAATATGAGTTTGGAAACTGAACCATCTGATGCTAAAAATAAATTATATGTCCAGAACAGACACACTCCACTAAGACTTTTCCTGTGTTAGGGTCATACAGTAGGTCGATGGGTATCTTATACCAACCATTGCTTTGAAAAGCAATATTGTCAAAATAATTTCAGGGGCTGTGATATAACTACTGAAGACCTCTGCTGTTGTAGCGTTTCCTCTTACACCTAAACATTTACATTTATGGAATTTGGCAGATGCTCTTATCCCGAGCAACTAAGCAGATGAAGGTTAAGGGTCTTGACCAATGGCCCAGCAGTGGCAGATTAGTGGGTCTGAGGCTTGAACCCCCCATTTTCGGATAAGTAGCACAGAACTTAAATCACTGAACTAAAACCAATTTTGGCAACTTATTCCAACTTGTGGTTGACTGACTGATGAGCTTGACCAATTAATTAGGTTATTATTATGTACTTGAAAGTAAACAGCATTGCCCAGTCTGCCTGTAAGCGAACAGTTAATAAAGGTGCTTGAGCTCCTTATTTTGTTCACCTGGCAATCGCATTCTACTTTCAACATGAAATGCCTCTGAGAAGGCACTGGTGTAGGAACCACTTTAAGATGAAATGGCAAAATCTAATGGAGGCTTTCCCAAAAGATTGGACGCAGCAATAAAAGCAAAGGAATGTTCAACAAGCCCATGGGTATATCGACCATAACATTAAAACCTTCTGATTGGTTTGTGACTAGGCAGCCCCATATGCAGCCTCATAGCCCAGCATCAAGTTTTAGCAGTTTGTGCTACAGTAGCTCTTCTGTGGGATCAGACATACAAGACTTCACTCCCAAAACATATTAATGAGCCTTGGGCACCTATAACACTCTTGTCAGTTCACTGCTTGTCCTTTCTTGAACCAGGTTTAGTAGTCGCACACCACTGCAACAGGAACCCCAATGAATACACCCAGTTTTTTAGTCATCACAATGGGCTGCTTTTAAAAGTCACTTAAATCATTACACCTGCTCATTTTTCCTGCTTCCAGCACATAAACTTCAAGAACTGTCTGTTCACTTTCTGCACAATCACACTCCATGCTGCTGTAACATAAGATAAACAATGTTATTTACTTCACCTGTCAGACATCATTTTTTTTTAATGTTATGGCTGATCTGTGTATAACGTATAATGGTCATCCACATATTTTAGGACATATACTATATTTTATACATTTTTGTATCACAGGATACAAAAATGTGTAGGTCAACAGATACAGTGTTTGCCATTGACAGAGGATGCATGCATGATTGCTGTTTTTGGCTTTTCCTCTAAAACTGATGTTCTTAACCCAGTGGTCAGATTCATAAAAGAACATAAAACCAATTCAGACACACCTGTATTATCATTTCAAACCAGAGCATAGAAAAAATAATTTAAGAATAATGTCTCTTCTGATTTTGTACAAGTAAATTACAGTATCTTTGAGTGTTTTATTTTGCAGCCAGTCTAATAATGTAGAACTTGAATAGCAATCTGCTTCTTTGTTATGCTGATCAGGTCAGCAGGTGTCATTGGACCTGAGCTTTGATGTGTATCGCACAAACAGTTCAAAGAGGAATATGTCAAGTCTTTCAACACCATTACGCTAATTCAGACAAATTCACAGTAAGTCAAACTGTATGTATGGGGACTTTTTGAAGTTATACATATTTGGTATCAGGTCTGCCTTCATGTAGAAAAATAAAATGTTTTTTCCCCTTAATCTTTATGTAGTGTTTCACTTTCAAAGGTTCACCAAATGCCCAAATAGTTACATATCAGTTTATGCCATCTTTAACACCATACTAGACTTAGAATCTGAAAACTGCATTCTTATTAGCAGCCAGCTATCACTTGATCAAACAACATTGTCCTCACATTATTTCTGGGTGGGAGTCCCATAGGTTAAGAGTAATTTTTTCCCTACAGTCTAGACTTCCGTTAGCTGTTTGCCAGTTCCTGTTGGCTTCTACAACACTGATTGGCGATTTGTTATGAAGTCCCCCACATAAGCAATGCATAAAAATAATTCATTCTGAGCTCTTTATATTATTTTTAAATACATAAATATTTCCAAAATCTATGCTAATAATTAACCAAGTGCTGTTATCGCCCATGGTGTACGTGTTGACGTGCTGATATCACTTGTGAAGGCTTGGAACAGACCTTCTGACTGGTTACTTTTATTTGATCTCCTGTGCTCACTGTGCAGTTCATCAGCGAAAAGACTAAACAGCTCTGGCAAAATATAGTGTTTGCCTTCTTAAGTGGCTTAAGGATTTTTAGAACTGTTATCCCTACTGGCTAAGAGAGTTAGCATACTATACGAAGCACGGGCAGTGATGTAGCTACTAATGGTATATACACAGTTATATCCTTGTGGTAAATTGGCAAAAAGGAACATGTGATTGCTTATATCCGGTGGGTACAGATAGAACAAATAAAATTAGTCCTTAAATGTAATATTTTGTAAATGTAAAGCTTTGTGTAAACCAGATAATTTGCTTCCTCAAAAGGAGGACAACAGAGGTGGAACCTATATTATTAACCCAAAAAAGTCACTAGAAAATCTATCAGATGCAGTGTTCCTACATCAGAGGAATCATTGGTACACATCGAATCTCTTGCTATCTTTTATATTGTACTGAGAAACTTCTGCCACCTAATGGCCATCTCCAGTCATCACAATCATAAAACAGTGAAGAAAATTAAACTCGTGTTAAACGTTTTTTTTTTTTTTTTTTAATTTTCAGCAATACAGGCTTTAAAAAAAATCCCAGTAAAGGAGATATCTGTTTGGGGGAAAGGACATGAAAACTATGTACAGGACAAACAAAGAGAGAAAGTGAAAGAAAGAACAGACAAAGTGGTTACATGGAGTCTGTCCTTTTGTAGGCCACCACACTGTTGACCTTGTGGATGGATGTTGTGAACGAGCGAAGCTGAACCTCCTCTGATTGGTTAATGAGCTGAGGCCCGGACTCCTCCCACTGCTCAGGGACCTCCAGATTTTTATCGGTATAGATCAGGAGGTCGAAAGCACCTGTGGCAAGACAGAGTAAAAAAAAAAACCCATAAGCTATTCATATTTTTTATTTTATATATTACCTTAAGAAGAAATGGCACCTACAGCATTACCATAAAAAAACACTTGTAGTTTAGTGAAACATTTAAGAGCTAGTCAGAGTTATTCAATGCTGAAAGGATTTATGACATAATCCTACTGTAACAGTTTGACAGGATTTTTGTCAAAGCTTTAACACCAGAAATGCTATATGAAATACAAACACCATGATTTGATTGGTCTGCTGTTTTGGGATTTTTAAAAAATTAGAATTACAAGTAGATAATGTTTGAATGGCAACAGATTAACGCTTACAGTTTGAAACTGTCATTGATGCTGAAATCCTAGAAATTCAAATAAATGGTGTCCCGAAAAAAAAAAAAAACCTACACAACATAAAAAAGGCAAAAAAAAAAACACTTTAATTAAACTAAATAATTTCCCAAACATACCGATGTCAACGAACTGGTACACATGCTAAACCAAGTACATGCCTGTCCAAACTGTAATGTCCATTTTCCATTTACTAGAATGTGTACCTTTTATGAGTAGCCATAGCAGAGCTTAGAGTAAAGTTAGTTTCAAGATAAACCAGACACCACAGCCAGTCTAGAATTCACTCGTCAATAAAGCAATAAACTGATTTTTAAAATCATGAAGCAAATCTGCAGCAATGCTCTGCTCGGCTCACGCTGATAAAAGTTACTCTTCAGCTGTCACTGTACAAATAAATTAAACAATTTGCTATTTTGCTTATGTTCCTACATAGTATATCAAAACAATTATTCACCTCAAGCTCAGTGTATTTAACTAAAGTCAATAGTCCAAATATTAAAAAATATTTGAATAATATCTACCTATATACACAAAGCTATAGGAAAAATCAGCTGTATTATTCTGTACTTTGCAATGCATTAGACTATCACTCAGATAGACTTTTCTGCTGTTTATTTTGTTTATTTGATAAAGTATATTTAAAAAATATAATGAACATAATTTGCACCCGTTTTATCTTTCTGATACTTTAAAAAAAAAAGTGATGAAATCTTGACTGCGTACGTGAGGCTCTCTGTTTTCAGTCTGTAAGTCATCAACCATCTTTCTACCATAATTCCGCACAATACTGCACAAAAAAATTATTTCCATTTACAAGAAAAGATGCTTTGTCCCTTGAATACTTTTGCCTAATCATATTGCCTAAATTTCTCTTTAAAACCAGCCAATGAAAAAAATTAGAATAATGTCAGTCAAAAACAAATGTACGCATATCAGTCACAATGGCAGAAACAAAAAACTAATTTTGACCACTTTGCTATTTGGCAGTTATTTTGCCATGAGGGGTACTGAGGGTTGAACATCTGTTATTCTTCTTTATTTAATTTGGAAAATAAAAAAGTTACTTTTTAAGCTCTTTGTTTATTAACACCTTAGATTCTTACTCATATATATATATATATATACATACATACACACACACACACACACACATATATACAGACACATGTATACACATGTATGTACACATATACATACATATATCCTATATATGCAAACACATATATATAAGTATATGATCATCTTTGGGAAGAACTGGAACATGAACTAGTGTTCCCATCACTCAATTAATGCATCCATATAGCTTTACTCCAAAGTCTAGTAAAGGCTCTTCCCAGAAAACTGTGTAATCTATTTATGACAGTAAATGAAAGGCTAGTGTGTAATGGGACGCTCAACAAAAACATGTGTGATGAATGTGTCTACATAGTGAATAATTATTATTTTACTTGTGTATGTGATTATTATTGCCATGAACATAATCTGGTTACTCTTAAGCAGACTGAGTCTTTTTTGAGGAGAATTTGTGTATATGAGAGAAAGCAGTGGTATCTGGACAGTCTGTGAACCTACAAGCACTACAGATATCAGCAATGGTGTACTTACAGGCTGATTCCAGTAAAGGTAAGAAGGTGACTGTGGCGGTGATCTGTCTGATAACTGAGCGAATTTCTTCCTGGATGGCTTTTATCGACTTCTCCCTGGGAGCACTGTAACACACAACATGATTTGCTACATACAAGCATATACATGAACTGCAATTCAATCCTGGGCAAAACCATTTTTACACCAGAAGCCACATGCATGTGACTTCAGTGTGCTGATACAACCAAAACTTATGAATACACTGATCAACCATGACTTTAACACCACGTGATTTGTCCACAGCTAAGCAGCTCCATAAGCTGTGTGTTGTGATCTCTTTCTATCATACCCAGCATTAACAGTTTCAAGTTTGTGCTACAATAGCTCCTCTGTGGGAACAGACCAGACGAACTAGGCTTCACTCCCCACACACATTAATAAGGTACTTGCCACTGCATATTAGGAAAACCCCTCACAACCTAGTCTTTTAGCCATCACAATAAGGCCCTTGGCAAAGTCATTCAGATGCTTACAATTGCTTATTCTTCCAACACATCAACTTCGAGAACTGACTGTTCACTTTACGCCTAATACATTCAACTCATTGGCAGGTGCCAGTGACGATAATATTCACGTCATCTGTCTGAGGCAGGGGTGGAATTTAGCAAAACTAAGCTACTGGCCAACAGGAATAGTGAAATTATGAAACTACTAGTCCTTCACATGTACTGGTCAGTAACACTAGATCTTCTTACTTATTGGACTTGGTGAACAGGGAGCTGAGCTGGAAGGCAAAGCCCTCAATTTACCAGTCGATCAACGTTCCTACCCTCACCTATGCAGGGGAGGAATTTATATCTTTGCCTACTGGATTTGTCAGGTCGCCAGCAGGATGACTCGTTAGCTAATTTCACTCGCTCTACAGATTTTTGATTAGCCACGGGCCAGCGGACTAGTGATAATTTCCACCACTTCTGAGGTCATAATGTTTTCAGAGTACTACTCCTGCTTTATTGTGCACTTTAGCCTTTGCAAACTTTATAAAAATGTATACATATGATATTGTAACAAATGTCTATATTTATTTTAAGGGCATTTTCACAGTCTCTAAGAGCAAACCATCCCAAAGGGGTAAAAAATAAAGGTTTTTAATTTGCTAGTTTTTGTTAAGTAGTATTTTTCTTAAAGGTTCTAAAAACTTTTGAAATTTTGGCTGTAACATTATTTTCTTGGAAGTTATGGCCTTTGAAAGTATGCCTGTCCAAAATAATAAAATTTCTTTAAAAACTATCATTGTCAAGAGTAGTAAGATGCAACCAGCCTGTACAATTTTATACACGATGATTTAAGAATATGTAGCAAATGGCTATTATTTCTGAGCTTTTATTGGTAGAAATATCTTGTTTAATGTGTTAATTAATCTTGTGACACATTCACATGCTTGTAAAATCGACATTTCGGAATCTGGTTCAGATGTGTTTTGCTCTAAAGTTACATACCAAGATGTACTTTATAAATAGTGCATCTGATTGAAAAAACGCTTCCTCGCATGTATTCAGATCTGTCCTGTAATAAAACAGATTAGGGATATTGCCACCAGCGCATGTTTAAGTTAAATGACATACAGTTATATAATTTTGAATGGAAATTTTTCATGACAAACATCCTTCGTTGAAAATTATTTCAGTTGGGATCTTGAGAATTTGTCAAGGGGAAACTCAAATTTGTTCAAAATGTTGCTTCTGCGTATATTTTCAAGAGAAGCTGATACTTTTTTCACATTTTTTTTTTATATGAAAGCACTCCATACTATTGTGTATTAATTCAATTTTGGAACAATAACCCTCAGTAAACCCTCTAGTAGACTGTGAAAAGGCTCTCATGGTCAATACAGACACATATTTCCTTATGTAAATAATGCACAAAAGCTTGTCAAAGAATGAATGCTTGACATTTTCTGGGTCTGGGGGTGTCAGTGGTCATAAAATGAGTTGTATTATCCACCATGTTTTCAAGCACCACCTTTTTATGAGAATACCTGCTCTCCTTGGCTGTCTTGTCACACTCAATATCAAACTGCCATCTCTCCAGGACTTCACTTGTCTCAATGCATGAGATCACCATAACCAGCTTCTGGACCGTGCAGTCAAACAGCCACTCTGATCACAGGAGTTGGAACAGCACAGAACAGCAAAATGAAGAAGAGGCAGCAACTTAAATAATGACACAGCTGACTATTACTGATATTACAGTAATTACAGAAGTCTGATAAAGGAAACCCACAGACACATTCTATAGTCTGATATCTGCAGATTGGGCAAAAAAAAAAAAAGACAAACCTTTCAGTTTTGTCACCACGTTAGTGAGGTAATTCTTCAGCGTGGGGTCTGTGGTGAGCTGGAGACTCATGTCATACTTGGTGACTCTGGTGAAGGTTTCTGCAGGATAGATGCCTCGCTGGTATAAAATGCTGTTGATCCCAAATGCTGCAAAATGACAGTCATATTTCAAGTCATGGCAGAACTCACAAAGTTCTGCATCCTAGACAGGAAGTGTGCTGCATACTAGACAGGAAGTGACTGCGGATGATTAACTAAAAGCATGGGTATGTCTAGCTTTCATGGCCACGTTGCCCAAGTTCCATCACTGGGTCACCTGAACAGACTTACTTTTAAAAGCATGTAGCTGCTTTAACGATTGATTTAAAATAATAATAATAATAATAATAATTAATAAACAAACAAATAAATAAAGTAACCTGTACATGCGGTCAAGTAGATGCTCTTCAGTACTCTACATCATGGACGAGTTAGCATCGTGCTAATTATCACCAACCAGATGGCTAGCTATAAAAATTTTATCCAGACGAATTTATCCCGTCAGTATACAATAATTCTACACTTTTACATTAAGTAAAGGTAATTACTTGTAATTGGGTCATGTGATTGCGTTAGCATGTGATTGTAGTAAGCTAAGCATCTAGCTAACTATGCAAACCGCTACTCGTTTGAAAATAAAGTGGGGAAATAAGTACAAAACAAAACTTTTACTTACTGAAGAACTCAGCAACGAGTTCGGCACTTCCCTTCAGTGTAATTCCTTGCAAGGTTTGGGACATGTTGTCGTGTTTCGGCTGTTTTCAGATGTATGTATTCCTTCCTCCAGCAGCTCCCTTGTTTTCTTCTTACCCGCCGCCCAGTTTGAATTCAGACCGCGTTTGAACCTGTGCGCATGCGCCCAATCAAAACAACGGCGCCGGGCTGATGGCGTCACGTGCCTCGCTCACGTGATGGAGTTTTTGAATTGTGTGTGTTTTGGAGACAAAGTGAGAGAGACCAGACTGAGATGGTTCGGACATGTACAGAGGAGAGATAGCGAATATATCGGT
>JBCNYG010000010.1:3849579-3860723 GCA_039654305.1 Porochilus rendahli | reverse complement strand
AGGAGTGATGGTAGGGTGATGGTAGGGGTGATGATGGGAGTGATGGTAGGGGTGATGATGGGAGTGATGGTGGGGTGATGGTGGGGTGATGGTAGGGGTGATGGGGTGATTCTGGGGTGATGGTAGGGGTGATGATGGGAGTGATGGTGGGGTGATGGTAGGGGTGATGATGGGAGTGATGGTAGGGGTGATGATGGGAGTGATGGTGGAGTGATGGTGGGGTGATAGTAGGGGTGATGGGGTGATTCTGGGGTGATGGTAGGGGTGATGATGGGAGTGATGGTGGGGTGATGGTAGGGGTGATGGTGGAGTGATGGTGGGGTGATGGTAGGGATGGTCTGTAAGATTTCCCGTTAAAAAATATTAAATCATAATGAACTTCCTGCATTCCTTCTTCTTCACCTCAACAGTATGCAAATTATGTCCGTTTTAACATTGTGTTGTTACAAATCTTCAGCCTAATTATATCTGACTGCTTGATTGTGCAGTTTTATTGGCAGCTGCTTCCTGTCTCACTGAGGGTTGATGCCTGCCGCGCTTGCTTTTTAGTTTTTAGCCTGCTTGTCAGTTTTATTGCTCAAAATAAAATTCTATCTTCAGATTAACTTAATGGAATATGGAATCCCTGTTATAACCGGAATAAGGGACTTCACTTTGTAACAGAGTAATAATAACATTTTTAGGTGTAATGGCTACATTATCACCTCAACCATGCGCTACCTTCTGCTTCCCTAAAATCCGTGTCGTCCACTACCTCTTACATTATATTTATCAAGAGCAGGCAAATTGGGGGGCAGCCGTGGCCTCGTGGTTAGAGATGTGGTTTTGGAAGCTGAAGGTCGCTGGTTTGATTCCCTGGGGGATGCGGGGGAGGCTGCACTTCTCCTCATGGCTGAAGTACCCTTGAGCAAGGCACTGAACCCCCAACTGCTCCCTTGGAACTGTAATTTAGCCACTTGGGTAAAACCATACATTACATTGCAGCAGAAACCATGAACGTGGCTCGATGCACCCAATAGTGAGGAAATGGAATACAGATAAATAAACACATGGATCTACAAAGCGTAATGCAGTATGATTTAATGTTTTGTATTTGTTTACAGTTTCAGAAGCCTTTTTTATATGCATGCGTCAGGGGATGATTGGATTTAGATCTCTCTCCTCTCACTCTGATGGATTAGCTGTTACTGCAGATTTTAATGTTGAAAAAAAAGGAAAAACGAAGGAAATACAATCATATTTCAGTGAAAACGGGGGTGTGGGGTGGGGTTGTGGTTACAACACCAATGAATCTGACTAGTAAATAGATCTGACCAGCACACAGCACTCGCATCATCACTCAATCATTTGCCGAGCCGCTTTAATCCTATTGGGGCCACAGGGAGGGTTGTGCCCATCTCAGCCAGCTCTGGGTGAAGGCGGGGTACACGCTGAACAGCTCGCCAGTCCTTCGCAGGGCCAACACATACGCACAACCTTTCACACACAGGGACGATTTGGAAGAGCTAATTAGCCTTACGTGCATGTCTTCCGACTGTTGGAGGAAACCTGGACGAAATCAGCAAGCACAGGGAGAGCATGCAAACCCCACACAGACACACTCGGACCTTCTTGCCGAGAGACAGATTTTTGAACTGCTATGCCCCCATGCCGTCCAGCAAGCAGTACTTAACATGTATATTAGACCCCCGTCACAGGTGGGGAACATAGAGATCATCTGCGCTCTGGCTCAGCTCAAGATGGCGATGTTTACTGATATCACGGCACCCAGTGCAGGGCTCACTGGCACTCACCAACAGGAGTGAGCAAATGGTTTCAGAAAGACATTCTGAATTCTGGGAACCTTTAATGGATTAATGGAACAATTGCACAAACAATTTGTCTTTGGAAACAGTTTCAAAATATATGTCCACATGACTTCCTCGAGAAACGATAATGTACCAGAACGCAGAAATTATAAACCTGTTGCTTTCTAATATTATCATATCTTTTTTGCCAAACTGTTTACTTCTGCTTAGGGTCACAGAGAGGCTGGAGCCTATTTCAGCCAACACTGGGCACACCCTGAACAGCTCGCCAGACCATTGCAAAGCCCACACACAACCATTCACTCTCACGTTCACACCAAGAGGCAATTTTAAACAGCTATTTTTCCTGTGAAATGTTTCACAATATTTTTATGTTTAAGTCTTTGGAAAGTGGGAGGAAACTCAATAAAAAACCCCGATAAAACCCATGCAATTTCCACACAGAAAAGCCTAGGTCTCGAACCCAGGACCCTGTTGCTGTGAGACGGATCACGACTCCACCCTGCTGCTCCCTCTAATATTTGAATACAAGAATATGTAAGTTTAAGAGTAGGCTGCATAGCCATCAGCGTGTTTGTGCCCTGCGATGGCCTGGCGAGCTGTCCAGTGTGTACCCTACCCTCGCCCAGAGTCGGCTGAGAGGAACGCCAGCCTTCCCGCGACCCGAACTAGGATTAAGCGGTTCAGAAAATGAATGAATGAAAAGAGAAAAATGGAAAAATTTCTTTTTCTCTGTCTTTGTTATCTCTTTATTCGACTGCTCAATGTGTGCCTCTTTGCTTTACTAATGTGACAATGTATGTTCATCACAGATATTTTGCCAGATGTTTTTTTTAAATCAAACTAAATTGTGGCACCATTTCATTGGAGCATAATACTAAAGGAAAAAACCTGACAGCTTGCCATTCAGTGCATGAGAAAAGGAATATTTTTGACATCTTAAGGCAAGCTGACAGCTTTGTAAAACTAGTTACTGAAAGGATTTGTGTAGGCTTACAGCATAGGGAGGGCTAGAAGAAATAAATGACATTTTGAGATTATAATTTAGTATTTCATAAATAGGGTATATTTAACAAGTATGCTACAAAGGTGAGGTGGATGTTGCCGAATAGTCTCTGAAACAACATTAAGAAGACAATTCAATTTAGCGACATCCAATCAATCGGTCAACTATTATTTATAGTGGTGGTCCGGTGGTAGGGTGCTGGATTACTGATCCCACGGTTGGGTGTTCAAGCCCCACTATCACCAGGTTGTTACTCACTGTCTATGGTGAGAAGCTTGTAAAAGAACCATTGCTGACTTATGTAAAGAGTAGGCCATTGGGTTGCCGTCAGCGTGTTTCTGCCATGCGATGGCCTGGCCAGAATTGGCTGAGATGGGCACCATCCTCCCTTTGACCCTAAGTAGGATTAAGCGGTTAAGAAAATGAATGATGATGAATAAAGTAGAAACAGTGAAAAGCAAACAAAAAAAAGATTTCCATAGTTTATAATTACACATTTTAACTATGACACTGAGGCAAGGCATCTGAGCTCTGTGCTGATAGGCTAATAGCTCTGTTGAGCTAACGGCATGTGTTCTGTTCTGTTCACCCTACTCGGAAGACCAATCTGACTACGCTGTTCACATGGAATATATATACTAATGGATATTATTGGATAGTAATTGATATATAGTATTTACAATAAAATATTTACTATTTATAACTGTATTTATTTTAAATATGTGAAGTAAGTATGTTACTGAAAGAAAACGCACTATTGGTAAAAACACGAGTTTACATAATTTCTGTCTCCTTTACCTAATTCATTTACATCCGTAGATGTAAAAATTACCTATTTGGCTCTGGGATGGATTGGCGAGCTGTTCTGGGTGTACCCCACCTTCGCCCAGAGTCAGCCGAAATCCTCTTGACACTTGTGGGATTAAGCAGTTTGGCGAATTAATAAATGTTCGGGCGGCATGGTGGCATACTGGTTATTAAACACTCCAGTACGTATAGCTGAACATTTGTCTCACTTACTATAATTCTTAATACCACACAGTAATGTGTGCAAGTCATAGCATGAAAGTAAGTCCACCATTATGTTTGTTTTGATCTCCCTTATGTCCATTGTGAATTTGGTGACAATCAATTTAAGCTGCATTTTTTGCATAAATCAACAAAGGGCTAACCCATAGGATGTTTCTGTGTTGAAAAATGTGACAATCTCGGATCTTCACAAAATTATGAAGTAGAATTGTGTTATTTTATTATATGTGTTATTGTGGTCAAAAGTAACATAGCATTACAATTGCTTTCATTGTATCACACTTCAGTGCGTAGATCTGAACATCAGTCTCACACTACAATACTGCACAGTGTTGTACGTTCTGTATCTCACATCAGGCTCACAGTAAGTGGTTCGTGTCCTGGACTCGGTAAGGCCATTTCCATGTGGAGTTTGCATGTTCTCCCAGTGCTTGCATAGGTTTCCTCCGGGTACTCTGGTTTCCTCCCACAGTCAAAAAAAAAAGGCTTAGTGGGTAAGGCTCTGAATTACTGATCTGAAGGTAAGGGGTTCAAGCCTCAGTACCACTATGGTGCCTTGAGCAAGGATCTTAACCCTCAGTTGTTCACTTGTATAAAAAAAAAAGATAAATGTAAATCACTCTGGATTCCAGCCTCTCTGCGTAAGCTTAAATGGTGTAACAATTGATTAAGTTAACAAAAATCCCTATTTCATAGTTGCATCAGTAGTCTCTGATCCTTTTACAAAGAAAAAGCCCTGAAATTGCTGGTTGATGGTTAAGATGAGGTTGGAACTTTTAGGAAGTGTAGTATTGGCTGTGAGAATGCCACACACTCATGTACAGGTGTTGGGTGAGGATTTAATAGAATTACACTGTGTTTTATTAATTATAGCTCCCACAGCCAAGCTTATGTCAGGACAAACTGATTAATTCTGTTTGAGGGTTCCCATGAGAGGATATGGACGAGGTGTGGGCATGTATGAATGTCTATGCATGTCTGTATCTGCGACAGTGGAAAGAAATCCTCCCTATTCATGCTGAGTAAAACAGGATTTATGAGGGATACATTTTGCCTGATCACCCTTGTTTCAGTTCCAAAGGCACAGACATGGGAATGTCCTGCAGTGAGCAATTTCCCCCATGCGTAATCGGAACTGTTTTGGCAGGTGGCCTCGATTCACTCCTTCCCACTCATTCTACTTTCTCATGCTGTATTTGTTGCTCCCTTGCTCATTCCTTCCCGTTTAGTTCTACGGATTACCTCCTTTTAATCAGTTTCACTTAACATATGCATCAATTTCAGACTCTCAGACTGGTATACACTGTGCCGTTTTGGGATGTCCCAGAGGGAAGGATGTTCAACATGAACAATTGTGGTGATTCCTTTGGTTGTGGCTCCTAAATAGTGGTCCTACACTGTGCTGTAAAGAGGTTCAAAGACGGCCATTGATGCAGTTTTGCAACCAAGGATAGCCTGCAATAATTTTCTGACAGTATCTCACAGTGTGTGTGTGTATGTGTGTGTGTGTGTGTGCGCACGCGCGCGTACGTGTGCTGCTTAAACCTTTGTCTGGTGACTAGCCAATAAAAATACACCATGAAATTATGCATGTGTCAATGCATGGATATGGAACAGTATGTAATGGAGCAATAAAGAAAATCTTGTAGAGTTGTGACTGCAGTGGTCTTGTTTAGACGCCATGTACTCTGTCTGATTTTTTCCCTTTTTTTTGTTTCCTTTTTTTCCACATGCTGAAGAATTTTACCACTAGTGCATATAGATGATGCTTTGTTCTTCTACGCTAACGTAAATCAAAGCGTAAGATTCAATAGGGTTATACCTGTATACATATTATTGTACCCAGGTTATTAAAATAAGAACCATACCAAGTATATTAGATCTCTGCAGTATGATTTATAATGATAACATAAGATTGCTAAAATTGCACAGTCCCTAGAAAGCATTAGAAAGGCTTGGATTACAACACACTCTCTTTCCCTCTCTTCCAATTAAAATAGATTAGGAGTGAAAAGGAGAAAGAGAACAAAGGTGAGCCTTTTGCCAAATCAGCTGAAGTTCAGTGCATAATGCCAAGATGTGCATGTGTCATCACACTACAAGCATTTTGTGCAGTCAACTGTCCTCCTTCTGCTGCTAAGTAACACAAACAAAGTTCTCTAGATAATCTAAAAGTGTAGGAAGTTTCTAGATAGATAGATTACAATATGTACATTTGCTCAGCCTTTATGGTAAATCCCTTCCAGAAATGACTTGGCTAATTGTTTGTTTGTTTACAATTGAAAAATAGTTATTGAAGTTTAAAAAGAATGTTTTTTTTAACTGAAAGATTTCTAGCTATCCAGCTAATCTTATTTACAAATCTACACAAGCAGGTAGGTCAGCTACTGTAGTTAGCATCAACAAACATGTGACACGGTCACTTAACTTGAACATTTGTTTAATTTACTATTAAAACAAGAAGAGAAGAGATGCAAAGAACAGTAAAAAGATACTGCGGGGAATGGGAGTGGCAGCATTTAAAATATATGAACAGTATGGGTGGGACAAGGGACTGCCTTTCAACACAAACACACTCTTTTCATGCATAAATTTCTTCCTGTAGTATTATTACTATTTATATTATATTATTTTAATTATGTTGTCCAGATCCATTTCTATTTCTGCAACCACTTTTCCAACAGATGTGTACACCAGTATATTATCAAGCCTGTGAAAGAGAAAAATTGCATATTAAACAATCACATTTGAAAGAAGAGGCTAATTCTAAACAAATTACACTCAGCACTACTTCCTTTCCTGTGGGAAAATTCAGGAAAGCGTGATTCAGTTCAGAAGAGAGGATCTGCCCAGCTGTGGTCTTTACACACTGAATACAGTGGAGAGGTTATTACTAATAATCCCCTTCGCAGGAAACACAGGCTATCTTGTGGGATGACGACATTCTTAAGGAAGGTTGAATTTCAGGGATTTTTATGGTCTCTTATCAGATTACAGTATGAGGTAGAACCAACGGAGCACAAGGAGAACAGACTGCTTATGGGGATCCATGAAATATAGCTGGTTTACGATGGTTCCTTGTACCAAGTTGTATGCATACAATATAAAATAATTATTATAAATAAAAATGTATAAATACATTTTCTTAGGTTCTACGCTCATATTCACATTTACTGAAAAACTGACAGTGGGATACAATCTATACATTTATAGGCTTGTTAGATGACCGTATACAAGCAAGACTAACAAGCAAATTCAGTAAACTGAGGACCGGTTTAAGGCACTAAAACAGCACAAAAAGTACCCTGGTACACAATTTGGCTCCAGTCTAAAGTTATTTTTGGCTGTCTGAGTTTCCTTCAGTAGAAAAGAAAGGGAAGAGAAGGAATGGTTGCTATAGAAAAAAAACATGGGTGGTGCAAGGGAAAGAAACACAATGCTTTTTGATATATATTTTTTTCAATCATAGCATTATTTTTTAACAATATTTCCAAACGCTAACTAAACTCTTATGCTTCCAGTCAGGGGTTTCAAAACATTTTACAACCAAGGACTTTTTACTCTAAAATAAATTGCCTGAATCGCCTCAGTAAAGAAACAATTCATAAACATCTTCAAACAATTCTATCCATCCATTCATTTCAACCGAACCACTTCATCCTCCTAACACCACAGAAAGGCTGGAGCCTATCCTGGCGGACTATGGATGAAGGCTGGGTACACCCAGACAGTTCACCATTTCATTGCAGGGACAACACACAGCTATTTACACTCACATGCACATCTTGGGGCAATCTGGAACAGCCAATTAGCCTAATGGGCAAGTCTTTAGACTTTGTAAGGAAACCAGAGTACAAAGAGGAAACCCAGGCAAGCACAGTGAGATCGTACAAACTGCACACAGAACCACTCTCACCAAGCACTGTACTGCATCAAAGAATTCACATATTAGGTTAATATTGAAACGGATATATTACTAATATATATAACAAATGGCCATTGTTGCTCCTCAAAACTAACATATGATATTTATATCAGTATATGGTCCTTTATGCATTATAATTTTAATTTTTTAAAGAAATTTAGATACTAAAAAATAAATTTAAAAATTGTAGCTTGCTTCAGAAATACACTTTTGCTTAAAAGACCAGTCACACCAGTATGTGCTGTGTGGTGACAAGCTGGGAAAACTCACATACACCCACACACGAGTGTGATAGTCTGGTGTCCACAAACATTTGGCTATATAAAGAGTTTTGCATCGGTCATAAGATTAAATAGCATCAGTCTGTGGTAATGGGCTGAGATTTTTTGCCTCGCCTTCAGTCTTATCAGACATCCACCTCATACTTTTCTGGGCCACTAGATGGAGTATGTAAGCTCTTTGTGAGCAGCCACTGATAAGGGTTGTGGTGTAGCTGAAGCCTATACCATGAACAATACGACACACCCCAGATCAGACCGGACACCACCTCAGACACCTCAGTGCATTATACAGAACATACAGTACATATAAACATTAAACTTTTACTCCTTGACAATCCATCCTCTGGTATGCATTTGGGAGGAAACTGGAGAGCTCATAGGACATGTGTGAAAACATGATTTCTCATAATAATGAAATGCTTACTATCTCACAATTTTAATAATAACAACAATAAATATTATTATAATAAAATTATTATTAATAATAACAAGAACAACGATAATAATAATTAAATGAGTAATAACAAGAACAACAACAACAATAATGTTAATAATAATAGCAGTAATAATAATTAATGAAGTCACATAGCTATAATAATGAGGATGTATATACTGTCTGCACACTGCCACTGTGAATGTGAAATGAATGAAATTTAACTGTTTTTGAACAGTTGACTCATAAGCAGTATCATGGCCAATTATAGCCTGTTTTATCATAACTTTATAAGGAAAATGTTTGGGATTAATTCTAAATGCTGAATGTGCTTTTGGCAGCTCTTTATAGGAAAACTGTTTCTATAGTCATGTCAATGCAGGTAAAAGAAGCCATAATTAGGCTGAAAAAAAATCACACTCATCAGAGGAATAGCACAGTGGTAGCCAAATCAACAGTTTGGTACATTGCTAAAAAAGGAATACACTTTCAGCTACACCAAAAGACCTGGAAGACCACGGAAGACAAAATATGAGTAGTGAGTTTTTAAAGTTTTAATGTACTGGAAGCAAGAAAAATGAGCAAATTTAAGGATCTGTGTGACTTTGACAAGGGCCACATTGTGGCTAAAAGCCTGGGTCCATTCATCTCCAAAACAGCAGGTCTTATGGGGTGTTCCTGGTATACAGTGGAACGTACCTAATAAAGGTGGTCCAAGGAACAACAACCAGTGAACTGGGAAGAAGACTCACTGATGCACATGGGTGCAAGTGAAGTCTAGCACGTCTGGTTTAATCCCACAGGTCTACAGTACCACAGACTGCTGAAACTGTTGATGCTGGCTATGATAGAAAGTTAGAGCCTAGAGACAGACCAGTAGGGTGGTTTTAATGTTTTGGCTAATTGGTGTATATTTAATGACTAACATTTTTTTCAGAATTATCTTTAGATTTTTAAATTATATGATAAATATTTGAATTATTTTTAAACAGCGAATTTAATACTAAGTCGGCATGGTGGCATTGTGGGTAACACATCTGACTCACACCAAGAAGGTCCTGGGTTCAAGTCCCATCTTCAGGGGTGTTTCTGTGTGGAGTTTGCATGTTCTCCCTATGCTTGCACAAGGTTTTGTTTCGGTTCTCTGGTTTCCTCCCACAGACCAAAGATGTCTCAAACGTTCCATATGGAAGCCTCCATCCTGTCACTTTTTCTTGAGAATGAAAAACGAATTATTTGCGACCCTCTCACTCACAAATACGGACTCTCTAACAAACTGTATGACTACTCCGCCTCAGAGCCTCGTCTTGCGGCATTCGCAGAAATTTCTAGCGTGTTTGAAATGTTTTGTGATGAGTCTGCGGACCAAGCGACTGAAATGCAATGCTTGCGAATGTCGCGAAACAAATCTTCAATTCAATTCAATTCAATTTTATTTGTATAGCACTTTTTACAATTGACATTGTCGCAAAGCAGCTTTACACAGTAAATTAAGTTGGGGAGGAATCTAAAATTTTTTACAACCCTCTACACATTCCTACACCCCCATAACCCTAAATCTGAGAACATTTCGCAAACTGAAATGCGAATTTCTAAGTGCGGTCACGCCCCTTGTGTGACAGAATAGAATCCTTCATGTGTACTTCCCGTGTTTGACGCTAGGGGGGAGTGTTGTATAAGCGGACATTCAGACACTATACCGACGCAGGAAGAGGCGAAAGCGGATCATTTTTCGTCCGAGCAGCCGCAGGAGCAGAGGCGCAGTGTCGACGCTCTCAACTTCACTTAGGAGAGAACACACCTGCAGAACAGAGCCAGAACACACCTGCCCGCGCAGGAAGCTGACACACCGGACTTTTCCCTCTTCTCTCTTCAACAGTTAGGCGTTTTTACTTTCATTTTGTAAAGCACAGCTGAAGAAGCGACACAGTAGACTTGACTGCTGCTCAGATTTGTCCTGGCTTGTACCTCTCGGCATGGCTGCGACCACCTGTACCAGGTTCACGGACGAGTATCAGCTCTATGAAGAACTGGGCAAGTAAGTTCTCACGTGTACTTTAAACAGCATGGGGCATAACACAACCCTGGGCTTTCGGTTAATTGCTTAGGCTGCTGGTTTATTCCTGATATTGTGACATGAACATGATCTGTATTGTTTAATTTCTGATACCTGTTCTGAAATGTACATGTTTGCAAAAAATAATAATAATAATTATATATATATATATATATAAGGATCATTTAAAATCAGGGGGTGCACAAATTCCCATTTTTAACCTGCAGTCTGAATAGAAACAGCTGGACCGTCTGAGTGTTTATTGTTTATTGGATTAATGCCTGAAGCACTAAACACCTCATTGTTTAATAAAAGATCAAACCGAGGGCTTTTCCGCACGTAGGGTACTGCATACAGAGACTTCAACCAATCAGAGCCAAGCAATTGCTGCTGTGCTGCATTCTCATTGGCCAGCTCTGAATGAAGTTGTAGGAAAGGTAACATTCGATTAAAGGCACGAACTGATACCTGATAATCAGACTTTAAACTATTGGAATGTGGGTCTTTTCATTCATTTATTTTCTGAACTCATCTCAGCCGACTCTGGGCGAGGGCAGAGTACACCCTGGACAGCTCACCAGGCCATCACAGGGCAGAAACACGCTG
>JBCNYG010000010.1:3829624-3841663 GCA_039654305.1 Porochilus rendahli | reverse complement strand
TCGAGTGAGAGTATGTGTGTGTGTTTGCATGTGTGTGTGTGTTCGAGTATGTGTGTGTGTTTGTGTGTGTGTGTGTGTAGATGCAATCACACCCATGACAGGTTACAGAGACCTGATCTGAATGTGTTTAAAATGGGTCTGTGTTGCTCACTGAGTGTTGGCCCACAACCTAGCACCCACACTGTGAGCTGTCTGGCCAGCTCCCTCACCTCTCCACCACATGGTGACTCAGTTTGCCAATACCATGATGAGGCTGGCCAGTGAATTTCTGTGTCTTTTCATTTATGTCAGGACTTTCACCGGCAGCTGTTTACTGCCGGCGTATGAGTGTGTGGGAAGGCTCTGATGTCTCTCTGCTGACTCATAGGGAATAGGTTTAATAGACTGCCTGAGAAATGGAGGCCTGTGTGTAAGGGGAAAGTGGCATATCTGGAATAGCTCCAAGGAATTGTGTGAGGTCGGAACAGAGAGGCAGATGGAGAGAAAGGAGTAGATACAGACAGAGAGGAAGGGAGATGGAGTGGGGTGAAGAGGGAGAAATACAGATTAGGATAGAGTGGGATATAGAGGGAGGGATAGTGGGATGGAGAGGTAGAGATGGAGAGTGGGGTGGTGACTCTGGGATGGAGAGATGCTGCGGGAGAGATGGAGAGTGGGATGGAGATGGTGGGAGGAAAAGATGGAGAGGGGGATGGAGATGGATAGTGGGATAGAGAGAGGGCGATGGAGATGGATAGTGGGATAGAGAGATGGAGAGGGGAATGGAGATGGATAGTGGGAGGAAGAATGGGATGGAGATGGACAGAAGGTTGGGATGGAGAGGGAGAGATGGAGAGTGGGGTGGAGAAAGATGGAGGATGGGAAACAGATGGAGAGATTAGAGGGAGAGTTTGATGGAGGGGAGGAGAAGCACAGTGAGGTGGACAGGGAGAGTGGGATGGACAGGAGCGATGGACAGTGGGAAAGAGATGGAGAGATGAGAGGGATAGATGAAGAGAGGGCGAGTGGGATAGAGATGGATAGATGGTGAGTAGGGTAGACAGCGAGATGAAGAGGGAGCAATAGACAGTGGGGAAGAGAGAGATGGTGTGTGGCAATGGAGAGTGAGTTGGAGAGGGAGAGATTGAGAGTGAGTTGGAGAGGGTGTGATCGAGGGTGGGAAAGAGATGGAGGGAGAGTGGTATAGAGATTTAGAGGGAGCAATAGAGAGTGGGGGAGTGGGATAGAGGGAGAGATGGTGAGTGGGGTAGAAAGAGAAATGGAGAGGGAGCGACAGTGGGATCGAAAGGGAGAAGATGGAGAGGTGGATAGAGATGGAGAGTGTGATTGAGAAAGAGAGATGGAGAATTGGATTTAGCAATAGATAGTGAGTGTGATGGAGAGATGTGTCTGGAACTGAAGATAGATAAAGGATGGAGAGAAAGAGAGAGAGAGATGAAGGATTGAGAAAGAGGGAGAGAAGGAACAAGATTAAGAGAGATGGATAGTGAGGGATGGAGAGACAGAGTTGAAGAGGGAGACAAATCTGTGTGTGATTTGTTGAAGGTCCTCTCAGAGACTGGCTGGAGGGATTCCCCTTATTCCCAGCTCTGTGCTCTGAATGGAAATGAACGGCAGAACCGGTCTCCACTGAACCACCGAGCTTATTTATATTTATATATATAAGAAGAACCCGAACTAACACAGGACGTAGAAATAAGGAAATCTGGAGACCTTTGAGTTGGATGTCGTGTTCATTAAGCGAGTTGATAGTATAAGTATGAATAAGAATGAGTGTTTGTGTTCGCATCCTTCCAGACACAGTGCAAAACACAGCTGTCATTTCCCTGAATATAATTTTCCTTCATGAATTAACATCCCATCTGCTTCGAAGACTTATTCCTGGGATTGTGTGGATTTATAGCAGAGCTCTGGAGCACCATACTTATGCAAATATTGTAAAGCCATGAGCTCGACTTTGTTTTTGCGTTCGTGCTGACGTGCTCGTCGGCGCTGAGTGCACTTGCACATACTGCCTAGGGTGTACCTTAAATCACTCCTTCTGCCCTTGCATTCCTAACAAATAAATGATATGAATGAAGGACGGATAAGTGCTTTTAAGGCCAAGTTAGCACAAACCTTATTGCTTGTGCTAATTATTGCTTGATCTACTTAACAGTAATAAACCAAAGGTGAGGTAGGAGGGATACTCTGAGGCAGTTGAGGTGAACTCTGTCCTTTGGGCCGCATAAAAGCTCTGTCATTCCATTTAGCATTGCGTTGAAGTTCCCAGCCAACTTTGTGGAAAAATGGGGTGCGTCCTGAACCGCTAGGCTAATAGCTGATTTACTGACATCAACCAATGGTGTCTGTGCAGCCATGCTCAATTTTCAAATTTACACTATGTTGATCAAGACTAATCATTCAAAGGAGGTTACGTCCCTCTGATATAACCCCTCCTTAACCGCCTTTTGTATTTTTTTTAAGTTGTGCAGTGGGTGGAGTTGAGAGACTCAGATAGGGGAGAGCTAACGTTGATACTGTTGTGAAGTGGAATGAAAAAAATTAACTGGGCAATTTGCTTGGGTGGATTTTAAAATGATCTTAAAATGAAAATAATAATATTGGACTTTTCGTAGATTCTTTGTAGGGCGTATTGTCATTTTGTATTGTCTCTTGCTAAGCATTTATTATTTTTAATGCATATGATTAGAAGAATAAGCTTATTCCTAGTTTATCACTTGTCGGCATTAAGTCGCCTTGTTTACTTTTAAACTGTGATGGAGAAACTTGTGCTCTAAATACAGGCAATAAAAGTCAGTGTAAAGACTTCTCATTGTGCGCTTGTTCCTTAAAACACTCTATGAAGCAGTTTGAAACCTGTAGACATTCATCTTGCCTTCAGGGAGCCCAATTTGGGTCATCTTCTGACAATGGTGACTGGAAATTGAGAGCAGCTTCAGTCATTTCTGTTAGTCTTTAGGGTAAACCAACGTTCTAACCTAGACTACTTTTGAGTTCTTTGGTATAACTTAAAAAGATTAATCACTTTCTGTCCCTTGTGTCTTATCTGGTCCTCAGAAGACATGTTGATGCCCCTGAGCGTCACTGGATTTGGGCTCATTTTTAGTACTGCCATTAGCAAGGGAAGAAAAATATTTTGTTCCGGTTAAATCATGAAATGTGGTTGTGTTTCAAATTGGATGAGACACTCGCCGGGTCCGAAATTGGTGCCCAGTTTGGCACTCATCAAATATGAGTCAAATTGTATGCTATCCAGTAAAATAAATGAGGTCACAATTGGCAGTTTGCTGAGATAGGCCTTTACAACAACAAACATTAACTGGCTGGCTCAAGAATATTTTGGCCAGTCATTTCTTTTAGTTCACCAACCATTGGTAGATGTGCCAAAAATTGGACCTTGTTCAATACTGAACAAAATTATAAACGCACCACTTTTTCTAATATAAAAAAACAAAACAATGAAAGCAGCAGGCAACGATCCCCAAAATACAGGTCAGTAGGTCAAAAGCTTGGGTCGTCTTGCATACAGTCCAGCAATGTGTTTTGCATCCACGCAGTACAGTGTAACCTGTATTTTGAGAAAATGCCCACAACAGGCACCTGCGGTAGGTACAGACACTGTCCAGATGGTATGAGCAGTACCAAGTATCTTGGGCTGGGGCCAATAAAAAACATCCTAAATGGACCAGACGTTTTGTCAAATGTCAAAATGCCACAGATGACGTGAGTCCCCAGAGAACGTGTCATGCTGAATGACGGAATGACAGTCAGCTGTGGAAGCTGCATCGAATGTTCATCATGCCACCGTCAGCCGTCTAACACATCGTTTCCTGCAGTTTGGGACGACGGTCAATCGACCACGTGAAACAACCCCGGCTCAAGAACGTTATATTCGTCTACAGCACCTGCACGATTGGCAGAGACAGGCAAGAAGGACAGCAGAAGAGATGATTGGTGTGCACGACAGAGCGATCTCGGCCCAGACAGTATGTAATCACATCAGGGAAAGAGGTCTGCGCTCACAGACATCGACCCACCGGTGCTGTTTTGAGTGTTCAGGGCCAGTTAGAAAACATTTTTTGTTGACAATTGATAAACTCTGGTTGAATGATGCCTCAGAAATGTATGTAGCAATTAAATTTCTTTGTGGGACCGTAATAAAGTTATATCTTACATTTCGTTACGTGGTGCGTTCATAATTTGGTTCTGTATAGATGAAGCTCATGTGAAAGCCTTGTCGATCAATTTGTTACCTAGAGGATTTGCAACTCTGTTTAAGAAGTTTGATGTAGCAAGGGTCAAAATATTTTATACCTATGAGTACTATATAGTCGAAGGTATCAAATGTTTTTAGTGTGTCAGTACCCAGGCACACTGCAATGCTTATTCCAATCTTTATGACCGAGATTAGAGTTGCAGATGATGCTGTCATTTCTGTATAGATTTTCATCTCGGTAATCTTCAATCATTGTTGCTGTCAATCACACTCTGTGCTAATCAGGTATAATTTGAAAACGCATAAGCAGTCCACACTTAAAGAGCATCTCCCTCCACTGAAAATGCTGCAGTTCAAAAACGCTCTGGGAGGTTTGAGAATGTCGGGTGTGTGTTGTAATGTGTGCAGGAAAACTGATGGTTTTAGAAATAATAACAAATAGTTTCCATGACACCGGGAAAAGTTGGTGTGCAAGACACCAAACCAACAAGACAAGTGGAATGCAGACGGTATTATGCACACCCACTGCTCCAATGTAGAAAACTAGATTTGTTTGCCATGCCATGTCTAAATGATGTAACAATAAACACAGGAGTCTCTCCTCATTATGGTGTTGGCTTGAACATTTGGAAAACGGTATGAAAAACAAGGTGTATGGAGAAATCTTTTTACGAAATATTTGCATGCTCAGATTTACCAGCTCAGTGTGAACATCTTGAATCAATTACCTGGAAGGGATGTGTGCACTTACTACAGGTATGAGAATCCTTTGGATCAGCCCCTTTGAGAACAAACTTAAACTAGCTTGTTCATGGGATTAGTACAGATTCGTTTTAGCTTCGTTAAAAAAAATCCCTTTAATTTTCAGCCTACCCTGCTGAACTATTTTTCTTTATACTGCAGTGTTCAGCCCAACTGATGCCCAACTGACTGAACTGAAAATGTGGTCTGTCAGTATCTGGTGGGTATGTGCTTGGAAGAAGTTCATTTTCAAAAAAATCAAAAACTCTACCGTGGATTGAGAACTGCGTTGTTGCGTTGTGCAAGTGTGTCAGAACAATGCCATAACGATAAATGTGCTTCATGATGTACATTTATGGTGTTTGGCAGACTCTCTTAGCAACTCATTGAGCTAATATTGACTCATTGTCATTGAGCAATTGAGGGTTAAGGGCCTTGCTTAGGGGCCCAAACAGTGGTGGTACTGGGGATTGAACCCCCAACCTTCGTTTCAGTAACCCACTCCCTTAACCACTGAGCCACCAGTGCCCTATAATCAAAGCTTAAGGCCTTCCAATAAAATATTAGTGTGTTACATTGAACAGATAATTAAACAAACACATCATTTCATAGAACAGTACTTTGTGCTTGGAAAAACTACAGCTTCTGAGCAACTTAAACAGGTTTGCTATATTTTTGTGATATACTTATCCCAGCGCGCCCCGAACTGGTCCCCGGTGCGCCCCAATCTTGTTCCCTGGTACTCCACGACTTTGTCCCTGGCGCACCACAAACTTGTTTCCGGTGTGCCTCGTACTTGTCCCTGGCGCGCTCTCTACTTGTCCCCAGCACTCTGGACTGCTCATCTGCCAAAAGTCCCACTATAGGAGCCCGGGAGTAATACTACTACTGCAGCTATTATTATTATTGTTGTTGTTGTTACTATAATTGTAACTATTACATGGCATGATAAGATCAAGTGTTTTTAAACTATCCTTACATTTTAGTGTAGTATTTTTATGTGGAATTGTGCATGCAGACAGTCTGAGACAGACATGAATTCGCTTTTACAAGTGGCTTTGTCCCTCTAAAAATTCCGGTCTGGCTGTTTTTCCTGCTGTATGCTGAGTCATCTCCGAGAGTATGTCCAAAAAACCAAAAAACAAAAATGAACTGAAGAATTTTTTTACTGTCTGTCAGTCATGATTTCTTTCCAATTTGTTCAGTGCTGAGGTTTCTGGGAGTGTAAAACCCAGAAACTCAAGAAATCTGCTGATCAGTCAGATGGAATGATGTGTGTGTTGTGTAAATGAACGTCTTGGGATGCATGGTTTTCTGCATGCTGTCTCTAGTGTAAGAGCTTACTGAGTAAGCTCCCTGGATACTGTAGACATAAGAACTGGTGCTGTGATCAGAAAGACCCTGGTGCTTATATTAAACATATTTATAATTCACTGAGTTTAACTTGATAGTGTACAGTTGTGGAAGAGTAATAAATTGACATTTCATTCCTCTGTCATCTCAGAGTTTTTCTTCATAACTCTCCTGGCTTGCTGTTTACTGAATGAAGTCTCCATCTGGATTCCTGTAAGCTGCTTCGTGACAATGTCTGTCGTTAGATGCATTTTTCATGCATTGTATTAATGACTCCATTCCAAAGGATGTAAAAAAAATACTCATGAATAAACGTGAACACAGAGGTTTACCGCTGAATAATAATTTATTAATTATACTGCTGATCTCGTGATCTCTTATGTAATCTACTTATTAACCTTTTCTTTGCTGCTTAGACAGAAAACCACAGAATGGGATGTACTGTTACGCTCTAGAGGCAGGTGTGCTCAGGGCTGTAGGGCATTTTTACACAGGACACCAGTGCATGAACCAGCATGTCTCCTTAACCTCATATTACAAGTCTAACGTGACCTTTAAAATCACTGAAATATCTGTTTTAGTGTGAACAGGAACAACTTTGCCCTAAACAAATTTAATTGCTGTCTTTTTTAAAATCCATCTGACGCATTAAACACCCCCTCACACCAGCAACCCAAGCCATACGTTTCATGAATATACACTGCATGCTTTACACTCAAATGATGTTAGAGCTTTATACAAAATAAGACTTTGGGATTTGCGGCGATAAATGATTCATAGTCCACGGATATCTTCTAGGAAATTATTGTAGCTACTGCGCTCCCCCTCAATAACATACAGTCTGAGAAACATACATACTGTATGTATTGTTCTAATCCCAAATTAGGATTAAGCGGTTCAGAAAATGAATGGATGAATGAGGTGCAGCCTTAAAGCTATATGATTTGTGCTTCTTAATTATTGCACTGTTTTCCCTGAAATGTCAGTAGAAGCATTGGAAATCTCCCTGTTTGGCGAAAATACTCTCTCAAACTCATATAAGGATTCTTTGATCTGAAGCTTTGGCTCTTCAAGGGCAGGAAAATGTTAAAATAATCTGATATCAAGTTAAATCCTTATTTCACTTGATATCAGATTATTTTAATATGTTCCTGTGTGGATGTTGTTTCTTGTTGCGGTCCTGACCAACCAGCACGAGGATTAAGCTTACAACTCACAAGCGTTTAATGATTTGAATCTCAAAAAAAAAAAAGTTAATCAGGCAGCTCAGCGATGTGCACTGCGTGCAGAATTATTAAGCAGGTAGTATTCTTGGCGATTTATTTGATATTTTAACAACTACATCTCTCTCACTCAATCCAAATGTTAATGAAGCTCAGACCTGAATTGTTAAGAAGGTAAAAGTCCGGTTTTGTCTTAAGAGAATATCTTAGTGTACACAATTATACGCAACTAAATTAAAAAAATTATATTTTCCCTTTTCACTTGTTTATTCTCATCTGTTAAAATGAAAATAATGAACAAACAACTGGAAGTTTACAAATAAACATCTCTAACACTTCCACAATAATATAATCAGTGACCAATACAGCCAGTCTTCTTTTCAATAACTTTCACAAGCCTTCCATTAATTGGAGTCAATTTCTTTATCTGTTGATCACAGTTTTATGCAGCGGCAACCACAGCCTCCCAGACACTGTTCAGAGAGGCGTCCTGGTTTCCTTCAGGGTAAATCTCCCGTTTAAGAACAGCCCACACGTTCCCAGTAGGGTTTAAGTCAGGTGAGGAAGGGGACCATGAGGGGACCATGTCATGTTCCTGTCATCTTTAAGGCCTTAACTGGAAGCCATGCAGTGGAGAACTTTGATGCATGTGGTGGAGCTTATTGTCCTGCATAAAAAGGTCTTTTTGAAAGATTTTTTTCTGAACCACTGCTTGAGGAAAGTGTCCTTTAAAAACTGGAAGTAGTTCTGGGAGTTGATTTTAAGTCCTTTTTCAACCTGAAAAGTCCAACTAGCTCTTTTTTATGATACCAGCCCACACCAGAACCCCACCTCCAACTTAGCGTCCACCTGGACCTCGACTGATCCAGCCACGGGTCCATCCATCTGGTCCATCAATAGTCACTCTGATTCCATCAGTCCATAAAACCTTTAAAATTCAGTCTTCATGTGCTTCTCGGCCCAGTTTTTATGTTTTAGCTAATATGTCATGTTCATTGGTGGTCACATTTCAGCCTTCCTTACCCTGGTCATGTCTCTAAGCACTGAACACCTTGTACTTCTGGGTACTCCAGGTAGATTACAGTTCTAGAATATGCAGCACTGGAGGATGATGGGTTCCTAGTAGCTTTAAACTTGATTTTTCGTAAATCTCTGCATCTTTTTTTCTCTTAACACTTTCTTTTGACCCTGCTGACATTTTGCAAGAAAACCTTAGATAGTTCTATGATCAATATCAGAATACTTTATTAATTTGTTATTTTTTTTTTAACTTTTGGAAATATTTGGGAAATATGCATAAAAAGGATGATTATGGTCAGAATACTCACTTGCTAATAATTGTGCACACTGTGTATATATTAGCCAATCAACACCTAGATGCATAGGTACATATGAAAGACAGACAGTACAGCCAATAAAAAAATCAACTTGATGGTTTAAGTATGGTGCGCCATTTACCCCCGCGCAGGAGCTCCGCTAGTATTTAAATTTAAGTCTTTGGGATGCTTTTTTGCAATTAGGTTAAGGATTTTTGTAAGGCATGTTAATAATCAACGTAGCATTCTCCGAGCTCTCTATTAGGATAGCGAGGCAACAAGGACACAGCCTTCTGTTTCGAATGCAGCCGTTCTTCTTAACTGAGAATCTTGATCTCAATCTTAACCTAGCCCTAATGCAAGGCTGCAATCTTAAGACCTGCCACGGTGCCCCATGGCGGAGCACAGCATGGGCTTGCTAATAATAACTCTTTCAAGGCTGGAGAGTGCAGCGAAGGGAAAGAGAGTGACGGATATATACAGGGTTTTTTTGCTTGAATTCTCTCTGAAGGAATTCTTCATGCCTTGTTTGTGTCGGTCTCTCTCCTCCTGCCTTTCACACTGGCGGCTCTCATCTGTCTGTGTGGGAGACTCGTGTGTGTGTGTGTGTGAGAGAGAGAGATCCTTAAGACACAGAGCATGACAAACATATTTCCATGTTTCACATTTTCTCACTTGCTTTCATCTTGGCTGGTTAAATTTGTCATAAGAATGGGGAATGAAATGCTCAAGTGTGACACCTTAAATATTAATGCAGGCCGCATAGATTCATTTAAAAGACTGAAGCAGTACAGAAATAAATCTAATCGTTTGTCTCTCTTTTGGTTCTCCCTTTCTATTTGTGGATGTCGAGTCAGCCAGCCTGATGCGAGAGAGTGAGAGAGATGGATGTATGTTATATAACCGGAGATATCTCTCATTCACAAATTCAGCGAGACCAGGATACGAGCATTGGACACTGGTCTTTTTCAGGCTCAGGCTATTGCGTTGCTGCTCTTCTGTTCTACTCGTTTCATACTGAATAGAAAGCATAACATTAACATGACATTTTGCAGTTTATTATTCATGCTTTGTATTTTTTGTTAATTGAGGTTGTTACTAGAAAGGAATATATACTGGTAATTTAAAGGACATAATTTAGAAAACATCATAATAATGCCATCTGCTAAACTTCATAATGATTTGTAAGTCTGTTCTCTTTAAACAGAGCGTCTGGGAAAAGCTGTAGAGTATTTTCCCTAAGGAGCCATCTCTACTCTGTAATGAGCTACAAATTGTCTCTCGGATTATCTCAGTGGCCATTAGTAGTGGCGAATAATTTGCTGCTAGTTGATGTGCTCATCCGTTCTGCCATATTTCTGCCTTTAAATGATGAAATGCTGGTAATGGGATATGCTGTACTATATAAAGGTCAGACCAAAATATTAGTTTTCATTCAAACAGCCATACAGTACTTATAATTTTTGCAGGTCAGCATTAAGGTTCAATAGTGCAAATAAATATCTTAATTTTGTGAGATTTCATGCCATTTTCGGCATCGAAGGACTGTGTGATGTTCCTCAAAAATACACTAATTTTCAGTATTTTTACTGTTCATAAATCACACAGCGTCTGTATAAGCGTCTTGCCATATGATATATAATGGGTAATGTACAGTGAGGTGATCATTATTGTGAAGTACTACTCCATGTAGGGCTTTAGTCACTGTGAAGGGGTTTATTTTGGTGTAGTGGCCAGCTCGCAGTACATTAATTCACCTATGACTTATTTAAGAAGTCAATAATTTGACACAGTGTATTGATTTTTAAAGGATTTTATTGCTATGAAAACAGTCTGTTAGCTTTAACTTGCCCAGTGGGCTCTTCAGTAAATTTGACTCCTGCAAAGGAAGTATGTTTTAGAGTCTGTAGTAGAAAAAGCCAGTAATTGTTGTCGACACTGTGGCCCAGTGGTTAGAACGTCCGCATCGCAGCAAGAAGGGGGTTGATTCCCGGGCTAGGCCGCTTCGGTTGGAGTTTGCATGTTCTCCCTGTGCTCGCGTGGGTTTCCTCCAGGTACTTCGGTTTCCTTCCACAATCCAAAAACATGCACAGTAGGCTAAGTGGCTGTTCCAAATCACCCCAGGTGTGAGTGTGGGTGTGAATGTAAAAGAGTTTGTAAAAGATTGTAAAAATAGATGGTATTGTAGCCCGGACTTTGCTGACTATTTAGTGATTGATTGATTGCTGGACCAGCAATTTGTTTGTTTGTTTGTTTTGTGGGAATTTTGGGAATTAGAGACATGAAGAACCCAAAGTATAACTACAAAGTGATTCAGCTCATCATGGGTACCTAGATGAGGTTTTTGCATTGTAGTGCACCACTTAAGCACACACCCTGAACACAAGTCAAAGTTGGAGTGGGAAAGGGGGATTGATCCCTTGAGAGTTCAGTTCAATTTACGCAAGTAGGCCAATGGCCCTGAAGACAGATTAGCTTGGTTTAGTAAGAACCATTTTGTCTTTTAAAGTATCAGTCTACATTTGTCCAGAGGCATATGTTATAATAGCTACTGCAACTGAATGATTCAGTGCTTAATGACCAGAGCTGGTCTGAGCTGGTCTGTCAGTCTGTAGGCTTTATATTTACAGTATAATCATTCATTCATTCATTTTCTGAACTGCTTAATCATAAATACGGTTGCGGGGAGGCTGGAGCCCAACTCAATCGACTCTGTGCGAGAGCGGGGTACACCCTGGATAGCTCGCCAGGCCATAGCAGGGCCAACACTCAACACTCACAAACTGCCAAATAGCCTACTGTGCGGAGTACCATGAGGAAACCCACGCAAGCACGGGGAGAACATGCAAACTCCACACAGAAACGCCCGGGCAAGGAATCAAACCCAGGCCCTCTTGCTGTGGACATGCTAACCACTACGCCACCATGTCGCCCATTATAATCATATATATATTGTTTTTACTTTATACTAAATATCGATGCATGTTTGATGCATGTTTGGCTCATGTCAAATACTGTATTGAATGTCAAACTAAGTCATGTGTTTACTGGCAGTTTTATTTATTTATTTATTTATTTATTTTGCACTTGCACACACACACACACACACACACACACACACACACACACACACACACACACACACACACACACACTCCTATAACCTTCGTTGGAAGGATGGCTGATG
>JBCNYG010000010.1:3817978-3829524 GCA_039654305.1 Porochilus rendahli | reverse complement strand
TTTTTTTTTTTTCTTTTTTTTTTTTATTCATAGAAAAAATAAAAAAATATATATTTAAAAACAAAATGTGGTGGGTAGTTCAGGTCAAAAAAAGATGTAACCAAAGGAAAGTGAATAGGTAAGTGCACCTGTAATATCTGTATTATTTATTTTTAAATGTTACAGCAAAACTGAAGTAATCAATCGTAGTTTCCTTACTTTGGAAGGAGATGAAAGTTCACACATGTATTTCATTTTGTGGAAAGTCTATAAAGTCAAAAGCAGGACATCCGACCTTATTTAAAAATGATTTAAAAGTCAAATATAATATTTGCTACTATAAATAGCTACAAGTACAAGTGTTTTTAGCTGAATCTTGTATTGTTTATCAGCATTTTAATGTGTTTTTTGTAAATTTTTCAAAAAAATTTCTTCACCACAGAGGCCATACAGCCTTCTCTGCCGTTTACATTCTCAGCTGTACAAGTTTCTTACAACGTCCTTCTTCCTTGCAACCTTGCTCATTGCTCAGTTTAATTCCTGTCAAAATGCTAAAATTCCAAGCACATGGCTGTAAAAATGAGCAGGACACTGGAATTAGCAAAGGCCAATTCTTTTTCTGTATTCTCAATTCAAATGTACAGTCCCGCAAATGAGCAAGTTTGGCCAAATGTCGTTTTTCCCCACAGACTGATGAGTATTCCACATCACAGTTGGATAGCATATTTGTTTGCAAATGGACACGCCCACAAATCCTTGTGTATATGACTGTTGCATGTTTGACTTTAGGTTCATTAGAACTCACTGCGTGACCTTTCTGTATTAATAAGTAACAGATGTATAATAATAAAATATTAAAACTCTAATTACTTGCAGTCGCTGATTCTAGGTCACTTTGTACAGAACAAGCCGGAAAATGAACTACAGTTATGTACATCAAGCCCCTGTTTCTTCAGGCTCTGATCCATCCATCCTGACAGCTCATCATTAAAATCCTAGAGCAGCTTGGGCTTTACACTTCTTGTCATCTGTTTTGTGGGTTTTTCTTTAAAAGGATCTGACAGTGGAATGAGCATGACAGAATCATTTATAAGCGGAAATCATGATGAGCAAAATATGTAATACTTGCTTGTTTTCTCTATTACCACTTCAGGTAAAGCAGCTTCTATCAATAAACCTCTTCAATCAGTCTTGGGATTAGATTTAAATACACGCTCAAGAATTTATTAACTTTTGATGGTTCTACTCTATATGTAGTGCTTTGGTGCTGCTACAGGGAACGGGCTCATGTAGATCCTTTTTGATAGGCTTACAGGGGTACTGCATGACACTTACAGGGGTACTGCATGACGTATGATGTAATTCTTAAGCTAATATTAAGGGATATGACCATATTGTGATCAGTGCTGGTGTTTACACCCCGTCACATGCTCTCATACTTAAAAGTCTCTTTACATGGATTGAACATGAAGAAATGAGGCGTAATTTATCCAAAATTAAAGTCCTGTGACATACATGGTATATGTTGTATAGGATTCAACGGGTGTAAAGTTATGGTGTACAGAGGCGCATGTCTGGCATATGATGCGTTGTTGTGGGGTGTGGCGTTGTAAATGCGTGGATTGGGCACACTGTGGTCGTTGTTATTTGTTATACGCTAGTGCCTCCTAGTGCAGGGTATTACATTATATTGTTTCACATGCCATAATGAGATTTCATTAATTTATCAGAATCCACCCTCAGATAATATGATGATAATAATAATACTCCTATATACTAGATACATTTGTATTCTGAGTGCTTGGCGATTATCTTTTAAAACACGTTATAGTCTCTGTCTACTTTAATAGATTGGGGTATAATCTTAAAACCCCTTTTTTATGTCTGAGAATGTAGCAGATCATGACAACAAATAAATTAAGGATTTTTTAAAATGAAATTGGTGTTCATATAAGTGATTGGTGAAGGAGTAGGTCATCGGTCTTGACTTGAAAACAGCCAGTGGACTTTTATTTCACCATCTGTGTACCAGTACAGAAAAAGTATAAAGTCTTGCATCCAGTCATAGATTTAAATATAATTAAATCAAAAGCAGTTAATGCTCAAAACCTTTTGATGCTTAATGACTCGTTATAAATTAACTATGTGGCAGTGCGTCCTATCTATAATACCACAATTGTGCCAACAGTCCTGCACCCCTCCCAATGACATCATCAGAGTCAGTGTTATATTTGTGATTATTTATACGTGGACAGTTG
This sequence comes from Porochilus rendahli, assembly GCA_039654305.1. Lineage (NCBI taxonomy): Eukaryota > Metazoa > Chordata > Actinopteri > Siluriformes > Plotosidae > Porochilus > Porochilus rendahli. The sequence goes on along the minus strand of JBCNYG010000010.1, from coordinate 3,827,287 downwards.
CTGCAGTTGTAACCGTATACAACCTGAATTACGGAAAAGTTGGGACGTTTTTTTAAGTTTGAAAAAAATGAGAGCTAAAAGACTTTCAAATCACATGAGCCAATATTTTATTCACAACAGAACATAGATAACATAAATGTTCAAACTGAGAAAACACAAAATGAGCTCGTTTCAGATTTGATGCTTGCTCCAAGTCTCAAAAAAGTTGGCACGGGGCAACAAATGGCTGAAAAATCAATAAAGTTTAAAAAGATATAGCTGGGAGAACATCTAGCAACTAAATAAGTGAATTGATATCAGTTCTGTAACATGATTAGCTATAAAAGGGATGTGTTAGAGTTAGATCTGTTAGCTAAAGATGGGCAGAGGCTCTCCAATCTGTGAAAGAGTGCGTAAAAAGAATGTGGAATACTTAACAATGTTCTTCAACGTCAAGAATGTGCCAACTTTTCTGGAATTTGGGTTGTATTTTTTTCTGTGCTTATATTAGGTTTGTGTATGCTATTTGTTTTAGTTTTTAGCTGGTTTGTACAAATTTAATCAGTGCTATTCGAGTTCTACAGTAGTGGGAAAAAAAACAGTGTTTTTATTGTTTTGTTAAAATAAACTCAGTGTTTTTGTTTTCTTACTTAAAATGTAAAAATCTTTTTTCTGCTAGTCCTGCTGATGAGGCATCAGTTTCTGAAATATGTGCGTATCCAGCACTCAAAAAGGTTATTCATTTTATTAAGTCCCAAAATCCCTATGTAATATAAAATAAAATTTCCCTCCAAGTCTTTTTCGTTTTAAGCTTTTGTTTTTACGTGCACATGCGATGTATGTATGACGTAAGAAAGCTGCTATGTATGTGCCTCAGATTTTTAATTGTGGACTTTAAAATATTTGCTATGTGAGCTGGCATTGCTGTAATGGGGGGTGGGGGGTGGGGTATTTGGTACTTGTATGTCAAGAAAGGTAACATTTTCTAATCAGGTGTATCCCCCAGTTTCCCACCCTAGAGTCTGTGAAGCCGTGCCCATTTTTAAATACATGTTGGTCAAAACCTGCCTCATACACCTGCATCCTTTATATACATTTTAAGGGTTTTTTTTTTTTTGGTGTGTGTTAAATTTCCTAGTTAGATGTGTTCAAATGAATGGATGGGTTTCTGTAAACTTTCATGCCCTAACTTGCACCTGTTCTGACCCACACCCGGGAGTGAACACTGCATACAGCGCTGATGTGTTAATTTGCACCTGCTTTTGGGGGGCCGACGTGATGACTCCCAGTACGGACTGCTACTAATTTCAGTGCTACTTAAGTCTATCAACAGAATATATGATCAGTAACCACCACTTTTTTATGTACACTTCCCACATTGTATGTGCTTATGCCTGAAACACGTGCATGAAGAAGACAGCAGTGCATAAACTGGCTATTTCGTCGTGTACATCTTCAAAGCAAAGTTATCACACACAATGCAGGCTAATTACACTGAAACAGGCACAATCAGCTTAGGGCATCTGTCTCTGGCTCACAAGATAGCGATGACCATTAGACGACAATAACACAGTACTGAATCAGCATAAGAGCTGAGATCTGAACAAGGACTGGAAAACAAATGTCTCCTTTAGTAATTACATGTCTCTGAGCAGCTCACTGCGAAAAGAAAATAGCAGTGAGAGCAATGAGAGCCAGGAAAGAAACAGGTTTAAGTAGCTTTCCGGTCTGTGATCTTTCTTCTATGTGCATTCATTTTAATGCAATTCATTAGCGAGTCATCAAATCCTTTTGTTTTTTATATCATACTCCTTTTTCTGTGTAAGCAGTGTGAAAGGCTTTTTAAATTTTTGTTTCTTTTTTTTAAATAGCTGCTACATGTAATCACATCATTGATGGGAATAAAATACAATGGCTTTGCTTATGTACAAGATTTATTTGTAATGAATTTGGAAAAAAATGCTCATGTATTTTCTTCTTGGTTATAATTTTTTCCTTTATGACCCTGAATCCCGTATGATTATCCTCTAATAATGGAACAAATGGAATTTGGCCTCGCACCCCTGTATAAAAAGACCATGGTAGCAGTCGTTTAGTCTGCCTGGCTGTACACTGCACTAAAAGAAATAAGGTTCCAACACAGATGCTAGTACTACTCTTAGTACCATTGTTCTGGTCATCTTGTATGTAGATTGCTAACTACGTATTTGCTGTAACTTATGTAGCTTTTACCTTGCATTGTGTAACTTTAAGTCCAGTGTTTGATGTCTCAGCTACTTTTCCATAGGGTTTCTCTTTGATATGATGATTGGTATTGCTGGAAATTGGTGAGTACATCAAAAAGCCTTTATTCTTTTGTTTAAGTCCCTATTTTTTGTTTTACGTCCAGGCTGGAGGTTTCCTTTAGAAAAGGAGGTGGGGGTTGATGAATGTGGTTTCATATGTTTGAGATATAATATAGTTGAATCTGGCACGTCTACAATCAACACCCCATTGAGGTGCTTAATTATTTAACCTGTTTGACTGACAGATTTATCTGTCACACAGCATGCAGAGAAGCCCCATAATTAGGCTGTTAATACATTTGCAGTGTTTGGACAAGTGATTACTAATAATCTCTCTTTGGGTGAAATAAAATCCCTCATTGGATGGGGAAAAAATTTTCATTTGAGGTTTTTATTTGGGAGGTTCTTGTAAACGAACATATTTAGTACTAGAGGATCTGTGTTGCTAATCAGAGGGTAGGGGATTTAAGCCTTAGCACAACCATGATGCCACTATTAGGCCCTGAAACTTTGCTCAGCGTAACTTCACTCCATTTAAAGTGTATTTATTTTGCTTAGAAAAATAATTACTGCATCATGAATCTTTATCAAAGTGATATCAAAGGTCTTTCCTGGCAAAGTCCAATCATAAAGCACCTTAATGTTAAGTCAAGTCCCTGAACCTGCTTTAATTCCACTTCTATGATCCTTATGAAAGAAGTACAGCTTCAAGTTTAACCCCTTTGGATCTGATCATAGTCTTCACCCAGTATAACCTGAGTTGATACCAACACTGCAAATCCACTGGGGCCAAAGTACACAAAGCACCCTCGTATCAACCTCTGGGGTAAACGCATGTACCGGTGCATGTCTGTGTACAGTGAGCCTTTGTGTAATTATACCTGTGAGGAAAGAAAAACTCAGAACTGTAATAAAAACAACAGTAAATATTTAATTCTTATTGCTACATCCCCACAGGAACATTCATGGCTTTATTTTCGGGAAGTTATTTGTTTTAAGTGATGTCTTTGATTTCACTGCTACTTAAGTGTAGAGTAGGGCTTAATGGTCAGTGCCGAGGGTATATACCTCATATGTGTGGGTACACATATATAGAATGATTATGAAAATTCTACGTAGAGTCTGCATACATTAAAAGAAAACTCATTCACTCACTCATTTCCAAACCTTTTAATTCTATTAAGGTCACGGTAAGGCTGGTATCTATGTCATCCATCACTGGATGAAGGCAAGGTACACCCTGAACACCTCGCCAGACAATTGCAGGTCAACTCACACACACACAACCAGCCTCTTACACTCGCATCTATGTTGAGCCAGTTAGAATAATGTACATGTTTTTGGACTGTGGGGATAAAACAGAGTACCCAGATGAAACCCACGCAAGCATGAGTAGAACACTTCTACATCGAAACGCCCAAGCCCAGTAATTGAACCCGGGACCTTCCTGCTGTGTCATGCTGACCACTACTCCACCTTCCCTTAAAATGTTATGTTTATATTTAAATATTTGTGATTTGCTTAGTGACCCTGTTCTTGGCTGGTACAAGGGGAACGCGATGTGGTCTTTTGCTATAGCAGGTTGCAGTCCATCCACTCAAAGATTCAGCATTTCTTTTCCTGTTCATCATGAAAACAATAAGTGATCGAGTTACTGTGGCCATTCTCCTCTTACTTCTCTCAAAAAAGAGACTTTTCCACCTGCACAATTACCCACCCAATCCCCGAACCCAACACACACACACACACACAAACAAACCTTTTGCATTCATAAAATAAATTTTTTTTACTGCTACTACATGATTATTGAACATAAAAATGTGTTCAAAGTGTGCGAGAATTTTTTGCAAGACCCAAATGCCCAAGCAAACCCAAGGACACATTACTGTTTTTTGTCTTCTTCTTGCCATCTGTTGTCACAGAGCTTGTACGCTGATTTCAGCTGATAGCTGTCTCCTGACATTACATTTAATACACTGGCACTTTATCCCACGTTATGATTCACTGCAGTAAAATCATAGCTGAAAGTCACCGCTCCTTCCAGGCAGAATCAGATTGATTTATTTTTATTTTTTCATATATTTTTTTCAAATGCACTCCTGTTTCTTTTCATTGGGCTGCTGATTCAGGCACATTATGTATGATAAGATCTGTTGGATGGACAGAGTCATGCAGTGCTGAACATAAGCTAGGCCACTTTTAGTTTCACTTTATGTGCACAATTTGCTGATGATTATAATCAGGTTTTATTTCGAAGTGTGAAAACGCAGTCAGTTTGGCACAAGATGAATGTGCTTTTTGTTTTACTCACTACTCAGTCATTTGCCAACCTGCTTAATCCTATTAGGGTCACACAGAGGCTAGAGCCTATCTCAGCCAACACTGACTGAAGGCGTAGTATACCGTAATGAGCTTGTCAGCCCATCACAGTGCGCAGATGTTTAAGTTTGATTTAGGATTGGCTGATGGTGAAAGTGTCAGTATTCACACTTTTTTTTTCATTCACACAAATTTTTCTTTTAGAATTCAATTATTTTACTGTTACCAACATCATTAGCTGTATAGGTAGATCCGCCATGTTGCCTTGAAATGAACCTCACTGAAATTTAATTGCTGTGCAGTTGTTAAAGAAGAACAAAAATGTGATATTATTTGGAAATTGATGGAGTTTTGGTGAAAAAACAAAGCAAATAAGCAGTGAATTAAAGTGTAATGCATTTCAGTTCCATATGCAAAATACGTTTCACTGCTAATCTCAAGCACAAAACCCTGAAGTAACGTGAAGCGGCTCGTTTGTTTTTATTAATGATTAATCTACTGCTGGGTTTTTTAATGTTTGACTTTCTCAGCCGTCGCATGGTTCATGGTTAAGGTGAATGGACTGTGGTTTATAGTAGATGGCAGCTGGAGTTGTTGCTTGTATAAACGGTGCTGTGCTTAATAATGACAAAGAGCTTCATGTTTCAGCTCGAATACCTGTACAGATGTTTACAATAGAAGTGACTAATTTTCAGGGATGGAACATGACTTTTAAAATGTAAAATAAAAAAACGTTCTTACGATAAATAAGTCTTATAAATTCAAACTTTTTTTTGTTTTGCGTTTTATTAAAATAATCTCTTTAAAAGTGATCTAGAGTGAAAAATACGTGCAAGTCAGAAATCCGATTGTACAACCCATTATATGGGAACCCATTATATATGTCATATTTTTTCATAAATATGATTTAAAACATCACATTTTTACAAAAGTCTTGAACGCAGTTAAAGAGAACTTAGTTAAACAAACGAGACAAAAATATTATACTTAGTTTTTTATTTATTGAGGATATTCATCCAATGTAATATTTCTGGGTGGCCGTAGTATGTAAACCTCTAGAATTGGCAGTTGAATTTAAAGGTGAAATTAGAGTCTAATGTTTTCAGTTAACTGGATGACGATCATCCATTATTAATCACTCTGTTTTATTTATCTGACCTTAACAACACATATTTGTGGAAGTACACCATTACACGATAGAAGGAGATTTGTGAGCATCCTAATTAGATTCACAGCAGTATCAGTGCATTGAGTGTGGAACTTTCAGGTAGCAAACGGAGCAGAGAAGGCACCGAGATTGAAAAGAACATAAATTGGAGAAGGAAGCCAAGCAGGCTGTCCCGTGCCCACACTTAAAATCAGTGAATGAGGGAGAGGCAGGTATAAAAATAAAAATATAAAAATAAAGCTCTGAAAATAAGTACAATATGGGACCTTTTGGAGTTTTCATTTTTACTATAGAGAAACTTAAAAAATCTGGTTATAGTTTGCTTTTTTAAGTTTATATTTACATATTTAACCATGAGGGAGGCAGGTTGTGTGGCAATAAACACTGTGTTTAAGCCCTAACAGTGTTTGTTTAGTGTTCTCATTCGTACTAGTACATACTACATGGAAATGTAAGCAAACTGCTGTCCATAAAGGTGTTTTTAGTAATGCCGCAGGCTCCATCACCTGGGACCATGAATGCTGATAGTATAGAATGTTCCTGTGTATCTTTTACTATACTATATGGGAACATTCTGTACCATCTTTGGATTAAAAAACACACTTAACACCTCTTGCAATTTGCATATTCTATATAATATAAGTGCAAACATTTGATGTAATATTTATTTTAAGTAAGTCATCAAATGTTCACACTAAGTTTATATAGAATATGCAAGTTGGAAGAGGTGTGCAGTGCTGCAGCGGTGCAGTTGCAATACTTTTACTCAACTCAGTGTGTTTAGTACTCTTTCCACAACCACTTATTTTGCATTTGGTTAGGTCAGAGGATCAAGATTTGCAGAACCTGACTTGACTTCTGATGCAAATATACCTCATGACTTTCTACTTTTTTTTCTTTTCCTTTGGTTTTGCATAACAGGAACATCAGATTACTCTTTCTTCCACATAAGTTTTATTGTAAAAGGTTTTTCAATGGCAATTTCATGTAATCCAAGTTGACTAATAAGGAAGACCCTAGTAATGGGCCGCCTTCGCCTCCTTAAAACAGTATGTGTTGTGACAAGATGCTTCATACCATAAAGAATCTGACCTATTGCTCTAAAGCAGCCAGGCCTGTATGCAAATCATTTATTTAAATTTGGTGTGAGACGTTTGCATAAATGGAAAGCTGCATTTTGAATACAGAAACTAGGCCAGTGATGTGCTGTAGCATTCTACACAAAACTCCTTCTTTACTCAGTTTTACATTGTGCCTTTTAGAAACAGAATCAGATACTGCTTACCAAAACCAGAACCTGCTCTTCAACTGTGCATAGCAGCAGCTGGCACAGACTTTGAGACGCTTCACCGGAGCAAAGGAACAAAACATGAAGGAAAAAGGATAGAACATGATAAAGATAGGTTGCAGCAGATTATTGTTTATGATTAGAAAAGGTGGATATGAGTTGAGTGCGAAGTTCTACACCAGAACATAGTGGTTCATCAGTGTTCCTATGAAGCTGGCTGACTAATGTTTCCTGGTTTAAAAGTTGACATCGTTAGGATTCATCATTGTGGTTGTAACAGTGCAACAGGGAAACTTCTAACCAGAGCTGATTCAAACTGTCTAAACCACCATAGTATCAGGTCATATCAAGTAAACTGTAATCAAGCAGTTCTGGTTTGAATGTGCCTCACTAATGTTTGAGGTTTTTTCTGGGGGGGAGCAGGTGTGTGTGTGTGTGTGTGTGTGTGTGTTGGCCTCAACCATGCAATAGACAGACAAGCTATGCAGGGTGTACCCCACCTTCTCTGAGTCGTCCCCATGACCCTAGTAGGATTTAGCAATTCGGGGAACTTATGAATATGTATGAAGACAATGATATCAGGTACACATTCCCTAGCAGAATCAGAAAATGTGTTTAAAAATGTGTTCCATAGCCAAGGCTACCGAACTATCAGAACCATTATTCAGACATCATGTGGACAGTGTTGTCATTCCTTCATCAGGGTTTTCTAGTTAAGACCACACCCACTTCAGGTTTAGCTCTGGGATGATAGAAATCTATACTAATTTTCTCTTACTTCTGCCATAGCGATGTTCTTCAACGTTCCACACGCCGCTCTGCTGGTAGCCTTTATAGATCTTATCACCCACCACCTCAAGCTGATGAAACCCCCACTCTGGAAGAGATGCTCCACTCAGCTATTGGAGACAAAGCAGAAAGTGTCTTAAAATCTATCTCTCTCTCTCTCTCTCTCGCTCTCTCACTTGCTCTGAGTTAGGCCACTTTAAATGTATGAAAATTAATAAAAAAAAAGACTCAAAGGCAAACCTTTAGCACAGCAGAAGTGTTAACATGGATTAGTCGCACCTCTGACAAAATAGTCTTCCACACGTCTCGGTCAGCCTCACGGTTGGTAATGTCCTGGAGAAGCAGTTAGGAAACCATAACGATGAGAATCGAAAATGATAACTCATTACAACACAGATATACATACAGATAACATAACACCTTAACTCATTTATATTCATTATTATTATTATTAGTAGTAGTAGTAGTAGTCCCAGCGAAGTGTAGGGCATGCTATGTTTTCACAGGGTGTCCGCATCCGCTGCCTGACTTCATGTTAACACTCTAGCAGTGCTTGTCCTGGATAGATTTATTTTATATTTATGTTGAATGGTTCATATGGCACCCCTTCCAAGCCTATCGAAACTGGGTCAGCTTGACCTATTTTTCAAGGTCACAGAGGTAAATTTTTCAAAAATGCTCATTAACACTCTAGAGGGTGCAGTTTTTGTCGGATCGGTTTACAATTCATGGCTCCTATACTTAGTGTCAAGGTCTTCAAGGCTATTGAAACTGGGTCACCTTGCCATAATGTCAAGGTCAGAGGGGCCATACGAAATATGCGCATGGTCATATAAAAAGTCAGAGATGTCAAGTTAAGCACAGGATTGTTTGTTTTACGTATACCAGTATGCCTATGGATATGCTAGGTCACATTACCTGGTTTTCATGTCTGAAGAATCAAATTCAGTAAAACCATGATGATACTGAAGTGTTTTGTTGACCACACAAGGGATATATCTTGTGTTTGGTGACAAGAATGCATTTCTAGTTGTTTAAGTTTCAGTACTGCTCTTCTGCATGTGAGGAGAATAATTATTAAAATGCATTGTCAAGTTGTCCCTCCCACTTGACTTAAAAAATTTAATAAATAAAATAAAATAAAGGTTTCATCCCACTGGGGGAGGGGTTTATTTCCTATCTGAATTGGTCAAATTGATGAAACTAGCAAGACCCACTGAATAGTATTGTTGCTATTCATGTTTAGTGTAAGGTACGCATGAAATGACAATTATCATAGACCTAGAAACGCTTTCTGGGTTTTTTTGGTGGCTCAGTGATTAAGGCTCTGGGTGCCAATCTTGGTGGTGGTTCAAGCCCCAGTATCATCGAGCTGCCACTGTTGGGCCCCTGATCAATACCTTAACCCTCAATGGGTCAGATGATTAAAAAAAAAAGTCACTCTAGATAAGGGGGTATGCCAAATGCGATAAACAGATCGG
>JBCNYG010000010.1:3807631-3817878 GCA_039654305.1 Porochilus rendahli | reverse complement strand
ATATACACACACACACACACGCGTGTGTGGCTCCAATCAAGTGTATTGCATGGCATTAGCAAAACAGAGTGATAGCCTTCCTTGTTCAAGATCTCTTTCACCCTATATAAATCTCCCACTTCACACTCCCACCACTAAAGCACCCCCAGACCATCACATTTCCCCCATCATGTTTCATCAATGGCATCCAGCAGATTTTACTTTATTCTGTGCCTTACAAATGTTCTTTGTGACCCAAACATCATAGATTGATTTATTTATAGCACTTTCTTCCCCAAACCCTTGCCCTGTCCAATATCTGTGTCAATATCATTGTTTAGATTGAGGCTTGTGTTTCTGGGTGCTATTTAATCAAACTGACTAGGCCTGTCAGGCATCTGTTTCTCAAAGTAGAAACTCTGATGTACTTGTCCTCTTACTCTGGTGTACGTTGGGGCCTTAGGTTTCTCTTACTGTCCAGTTTGAGCTGTTCTGAGAAAGGGAGTAGTACACACCGTTGTATGATATCTTATGCTTCTTGGCAGTGTCTTGTACGGAATAGCATCATTTCAGAAGAACGTCTTTTTCTAGCCTTTTGGAGTCTATAAGCCCACAATTGCTGATTTATTTTAATTTTTTAAATTTTATTTTATACTGTATTAATTCTGCATGAGAAATTTTGACTTCTGCATTTAACCCATCAAAAGTGAACACACACACAGAAACAGCAGTGGCCTGCCATACACTGCGCCGCCCAGAGAGCAGTTGGGGGTTTGGTGCCTTGCTCAAGGGCACTTCAGCAATAAAGGTGGAGGAAGGGAATGTGCGGCTTACTCCCCCACCACCACACATTTTTTCTGCTGGTTTGGGTATCGAACCAGCAACCTTTCAGTCCCAAAGCCACCTCTCTAATCAACTAACCTAAAGAAGGGCAATCTTATTACTTTAAACAGCACAACAGTTTTCAGCTGTGGTGACATAATTGCAAAATGGTAATCTAATAATCAATTAGGCTTTTAAAATGACAAGCTTGGATTTGCTAACTCAGTGTGCCATTGCCGTTGCCGTTGCTTTTGACTTGTATCGCCACAAAGATTGCATTGCAGCACTGTTAATAAGCATGACCAATGGTAATAGTCTTCATCTTAGTTCCTCAGTGGTGTATTTATTAATTTGGTCATGGAGCTGGAATTCCATTGTGTGTATTTAAGAGCCCTCCATTTTCCATTTCCATGGCGTTAATGATGACAAATGCGTTTCCGAAGTCCTACTGTGTAACTTTAACCAGAAACACATCATACCATGATGACTCTTGTGGAGTTGTTCTTCCACATTTAGTTCCCCACTTCATTGTGACCCCACCCTCACCATAATTTTCTGATCTGCATGCCAGACATCAGGGAAGGCAGGTGTAAGCTTGTGTGGAATTTCTGTATTTTGGGTTTTTTTGTTTTGTTTTGTTTTGTTTTTGTTTGTTTGTTTCTTGTTTGTTTTTCCACCAAGTTCTGGAAACCTGTGTTCCTGAGGTATGTTTTGTTCTTTATGTCAAACCACAATGCATAGGAAACTTCAAACTGCTATTCCAAGTAGACGTACATGCTAACAAAGAACTGTTCTGGAGCTGACTGTAATAAATGACAAATGTTTACCGACTGACTTCAGTTGTAAAGTTCTAGGAAGAACACTGAAGCACTATAAAGCTTGGAGCCAGCGATATGCAAACAGTAGTCACAGTTTAATAGATAATTTTTCTCTAAGCTATGAGAGAGATTTAGCATACTAGGGGAATCTAATGATCTAACAAAGAGTTTATTTTTATTTACATTTTTTGTTGTTGTTGTTTTGTTTGTTTTTTGTTTTTTTAAAAAGAGCTGTCAAGTGCTGTTAGAATTCCTCAACCCTCACGTGTGTGATTTTACAACACCAACTTGTTTAGCAGCTTTATTTCATGAACTTAAATTGTAACCCCTGAGGTGGTTGTTTAAGGTGTAATACTGACAAATAGCAACTACCAAACTACCAAACTACCAAACTACCAAAACCAATGTGTCCATTCATCTTGATCTTAGTTAGGGTCAGGGTTATTTGGAACCTGCGCCCAGAAAACTGAACATGACGAAGGAATACAGGCTCAAGAGGTTGCCTCTTCACTGCACTGACATGTTTTTAAGAGGGGGAAGAAAACCGGCAAACCCAGATGAAATCCACTTCATATGATACGGTTAAAAACAAATAAGACATACATTCTCTAAAATATAATATTTGTTGTTTTGTTTTAAAATACTCTCCACTCTCTCGCGTACACACCCTTAACGCAACCTGTCATGGGAGGAAGAGAGCACTCACTCACCTCACAGCTGGACTTTGTCAACATGCAAGGGTACACACACGCCCACAGCCGAATGCATACGGATTTGTAGATACAGTGAGAGCTAGGGGGATGAAAAGGGGACATTTAGAATCCCTAGCGGAATAATTCTATACCGTTGCTATAGCGACTGTCCCCTTGAGCCATGACCTCATCCCAGGTTCTTACAAGTAAGCACACTAAAATCTGTGTGCGTCACTTTTATTACTACATTGTGATTTCTCTATATTATACCAAACAGTATAAAAGATTCATACTTTAGAGAATATAGTAATGGATTGACCTGACTTTTATGGCTCATAATAAGTGTTCACTTGGACAAAAATCTTACATGCTGCCTGCAAGTGAGTCTTAAGTAAGCGCAAAATTACAATCTCTCCAAATGTGAAATAATTTGCTTCATAATTACTTTTTCTGTATGTATCTTATGTTTTATATGTATTAATAATATGACCTAATACATTTATATATAATATATATATTTTTCCATGTCAATACCTTTTTTTGTATGCCTAATTGCGCTTGCAGAGCTAAAAATACTGTTCGCAGATCCTTATATCAATAACAGAGAGTATTTTAGGCAGAGTCTTCCAAAATTTCCTTTAAAAAAAAAAAAAAATCTGCCCAGTAATTGTTGATCTGGAAAGAATCAACTTACAAGATCTTATGAAGACTGCCACACTGCCTATTTTATAAAGTTGCAAAATCTTTGTAGTACCCAGAATATATTTAAAAAGGGGAAAAATGGGGAGTGGGGGTGGGTAGTTGTATTTGAGACTGAATTGTAGAATCAGTGTGGATTTTTTTTTTCAGCAATCTGTTGTACTTTGGCCAAAAGGTACACACTTGTTTGGGCTTGTTTTACTTGTTAGGCACCTAACAGTGGAACACTGGAATGTCGAACATTTCAGCTAGATTTTTTTTCTCCCTTCAAATAAATAAATAAATATTTTAAAAATGTTAACAGTATTTAAACTCTGACATTCCCTCTAACATCCCTCGTGGAAATACAGCCCAAGCCTTAGTGCTTTTAATGCCAAACAGTAGTAACATGCTAGTGGACACATTTTTATGTTGGATTTAAAAACAGGCATAAAGAATTAGTTTTTATTCGTGTTATCCAGTTTTGGATTAAAATAGTTTTTTTGAAATGTTTTGATTTTAGAAATTCTGTATTTAATAATCTTGTTACAGCTAATGTCTTGATTTGTTTTTCGGTAAAATATTTACTTCTTGAAATGCTTGAGTTGAATTTGTAATATAGTGCCTAAATGATTAAATCAAGGCCACAGTATTGGTTATTCATTTATTTTCTTTTAATTCTACAAAGTGAAAAACAGTCATATAACTGTAAAGAACATCATACGGGTATGATACATACAAAATCAAGTTTTGGATGTAATGATTACAATGCTGGACGAGAAATATAAAGAACATAACCAGCATGGCGCCATTGCTCTCTGGAAGCAGGTAAGGCTTGCACAGAATGTCGTTTCCAATCAATCTGTAAAAAAACCAACAAATTATAAAATTACAAAAAATTAAGCACCACATCATAGAGACTATATATATATAAACATGTTGCTTTCATGTGGGCCCAGTTGACTGTCTTTTTTTTTTCCCAGTCACATTTCTGTTGACAGTGCAACTTTTATCTTGAATTCACCATTAAAGGGTAGCAATTACCCTTTAGGAAATAATATTATTATAGTGGAACTTTCATGCAGTGCACCATTGATGAAAAAGTATCTAACCATTAAGTTGCTTTTGGAGCGTCAAGAAAAACCTATAGCGTACATCCTTCTGGCCCTCTGTCCTTCCAGCATACATGTACACATGTATACATGTACTCTTTTAAAACTTTTATAAAAAAGGAAATAACTAAGGAATATTTTTGGGGAGACAGCAATAAATAGAACAAGAGACATGTAATACTTGGGTCACATGATGTGACGGCATTGTTAAAGACGTGAAATAAATAAGCAACTAATGATATTCTTGTGTTACTGAAATGTTCTCCAAACCTACGATTTCTAAATTGTGTCTTGACGTCGAGACTAAGATTGCATGTTTGGTTACCTCATTTTTATTCCCTTCTATAAACAAGTTATTATGAACTGAATGAATTTTGCCATATAGGATCTGTGTATGGGGTTTGAGAGTTCCCATGAAAAGCTAATGAGGTAAGAGAAATCTTATGGGAGTATGCCTTAGTGACATACTTGGTGTGAAGTGAAACATTTGTGAGACGTCCCATGGTTTGAAAATTGCTACGCCAGTAGCTAATGTAATCATCGCATTTTGTCTGGAGGACAGCAGAGTTTTTCAGCTGTACATGGCCAGGTCAGCAAGGTAAAAGTAAACCCAGAGGCTTTACTCGATTTGGGTAGGTTCCTTTCAGATCAACTTAATCTGATGCATTTTTTCAGATAGCTAGTAAATTGGCAACCGCCCTGTCCTTCCCCTGACTGTGTAGCTCTACTCCATTAAATATATAAATAATAAATAAATAGTCTAAAAATGTTAACAGTATTTCAGCACTGAAATTAATTCTCACATCCCTCATGGAAATATAAGCCCAAGCCATAGTGCCTTTCCATGCCAAATGGTAATAAGATGCTAATAGACATGTTTCCGCTATTAAAAATAGAAAGCATATAGAATAGTTTTTATCTCAGTGTCATGGCTCACTACCTAGAAATTAAATCCTGTGATCCCGAGAGAGTTTCTCTTCTCAGAGTAACTAAATTGATGGTAGTAAGATAATAATAATAATCATGATTAATGATAATAATAATAATAATAATAATAATAATAATAATAATAATAATAATAATAATAATAACAATTGCGTAATTTTGCGTATATTTCAAATAAACACCTGATAAATCTGTGTGGAAATGGTGGCTTATGAGATGAAGTCAAGGTGTGTGCTTGTGGAAGTACTTGGGCATTGACACCTAGTGAAGTCATTCCGAAATGTGAAATTTCTGTGCACTGGAAATAAGTATTACCGTACTCTTCCCAGGTTTCGAGGAATTTAGCTTTTTTTTGCAGATGAAACCCATCTGAGGTGGACAAATCTTAAATCCATTAAGTAGCCAACCTGCCAAATTAAGGCCCCACAGTACTACTCATGTAGCTGGACGCCAAAATTGAAATGATTTGACCTAAAGAGTGGTGAGTAATGGAATTGAACTCATCGATGTGGTGACAAATTGTGTGTATTAATACAGACTATAGAAAATAGGTGGTTACTTGAATTTCTTGGCATGATTGGGCTTTTAAGTCTTTATCCTATAATGATAATGTCTCTGGAGATGAAGCATTATGCCTTCAACAAAAAGGCAGAAAATCTTTTGGGAACAATCAGGCTGTGAGCCATAAAAATGTTCTTCGAGTCTGACTAGCATCTTTATCTTTACTTGATGAATTGTTTAGACGAGTAGTGCATTCTGTGCTGGTGTTAGGGTTATACAACAGATTTTCTGCCTCACTGTTCGTACCATGTAGTCACTCTTTCCACATTCTATTGTCTTCCTGATACTGGAAGTATTCCACTAAGTACACATTATAAGCCGGCAGCTTGACGGTTCACCTTCATAATCATAAATGACCTGTATCTAAGTCTAAGATGACTAGTCATCTACATCATGAACAAAAAAGAAAGTCATTTGTGAGATGACTCATTGAAGTAAACTGATGCAGTAGTCGCTAATGAATGCAGCACGTATTGTATGGAAGGCATCAGACAGCAGTTCTTCAGCTGTACATGATCAGGTCAGGAAAGCCAAAATAAAGCCAGAGGGCTTACTCTATTTCAGTTGGTCCCTTGCAGTTCAGCTTGAACTGATGTATGTCCTGTGTTTTTAAATGTCTGCTAAATTGCTAACTTTCTTCTGACTGTGTAGCTCTACTCTATTGTTGTTTTGCTGCATTGACTGTAAAAAAGAGGCTGCCGGTGCTGACTGATGAAGACGGCGCTCAGTGCATGTGTATAAGCAGAAAGGCTACACAAATTCCAATCTCATCGTTTTCATTCATATTGTACGGCCATGAATCGGATGTGTGTCCAGTACAGGACCGCATACAGTATGAAAGGCTGCATTTACAATGCTGTTTCTGATACCAGCTCAAAACTTTTTCCGGCTCCGAAGTTCACATCTGGTTTTAAAAGTGTTTCATTTCTGATACCCATGTGTGCACTCACTTCAACACCTAAAACGACCCACATAAGGGTTTTAATACGGCCCAAACGATCAGTAATCAAGTAAGATGCTCGGATGTTTTGCGGGCACAATAGACAGCCGTTTTAGTCTGGTGGTTGTTGTTCTCCCACACGCGAAAGGAAAGAATGGCCATGTTGGTTGCAGCCTTTCTGATTCTTTTTTTTCTGAGCTAATCATCTAGAGAGGCATTTTCAGAGGTAGTAGATCCAAGATAGGTAAACTACGAGATGACATCTAGGGTGAAGTCTTTGATGGTAATGACTGACACGGCTTCGAAGCCTTGGCACATGATAAAAAAAGAGATGATTTTGGGTACATCTTGTTCCGAGAAGGACATAAAAATACAGGGAGTATTACAGAAGTTTACACTCGTGACTACATGACTGTTTTTGGACCCAGTAAAATTGCCCACTGTTGTGCTTTTTCTGGTCATTTATGTTAAAATAAGCTCTGCTTCACTTAAACGTATTCCATTACGCACAGATTAAGCTGTAAAGATGGCCAAGACTGGTACACTTTAAGTTATAAAGCATCCCAAGCTTTGAACTTTTTATGGAGCATTTGAATACAAATGCACAGCACACTTTTCAGATTTTTTTTTGTAAAAAAAAATGTTAAAACTATGCATCATTTTCTTCCACCGCACAATTATGTGCCATTTTGTTTTGGGCCATCAAATAAAATGCCTTTACATTTATGGTTGTATCGTGACAAAATGTGGACAAATTCAAGGCACTGTGTTTTCACAGTATCAGAATTTTAAAATAAAAAAAAATTGAAGATAACAAAGAAAACATGGGATTAAAAACAATAGTGTTTTATTAAATTCATACGCAAAATAGATAAAAAAATGTGAGAGGGAAAAGAAGTACTAATCCGGGAGGGTTACTGGTCCGCGTGATTTCTGTATTTAGGAACAAGTCCTCATGTTTACTTTTTAAACACTGAATGAAAAACTGTTCAGTCACTGTTACCCCAAGGGTTTGTTTCTGTGTTTCTGTAGTAATGCTTAATCACAGCTCTATCATCTGTGAATATTTACTCACTCACTCATGTGGCAAGCTGATTAATCCTATTGGGGTCATGGAGCCTATCTCAACCGACACAGGGCGAAGGCGGGGCACACCCTGAATAGCTCATCAGACCATCGCAGGGCCAACACAACATTTCAGAATTTTCAGGGAAATGTGGACCGCAAAATGTTAGCCTTATGTGCATGTCTTTGTATTGTGGGAGGAAACCGGAGTACCCAAAGGAAACCCATGTAAGCACAGGAAGAACATTCAAACTCTACACAGAAACGCTTCGCTGAGCCCGGGACTCGCTGTGATGCAGAAATACGAACTACTACTCCACTTACCACCCTTGAGAATATTGTGTAGAATATGTGTAGAACTCAACCAAGATCACCTTGTGTAGTGTGAAACATTACAAATATTGAGCCTAATGAAGAAAACTGCTGTTTCTACATTCCAGCAAACAGCACTGCTGTGTATACAGTGTACTGTTGATAGGTTTAATTATTACTAACATCAAAAGATCTTATAAACTGACAATTGATAAATATTTATTAGGACTACTGATAATATATGCCTCCTGGGTATAAAAATGTTTGCAAGGAAATTGTGTAGTTTTTTTCTTCCTTTTATCTTTATCAGATTTCCTTTTTGGATTTGTTATTAAGTGTAATCTGGATCATCAGGTTTTTCAAATGAATTTGTTTATTGATGGGCAAAAACAATGCAGCGAGTGAGTCTGGAGCTCATTTGCATCGGCTTGGTGCTATCACATGGGGATTTGCATACACAGATGTGGAGGAGGTAGCTAAAATTAGAGCCGTTTAAAAAGGAAAAAAAAGAAAACCTCAATAAAATGCAGAGTCTTGGCAGACAATAATAACAGAGAGAGAGAGAGAGAGAGAGAGAGAGACAGCGAGAGACTGGAAACCGAGAGGTGTGAATTGATCCTGCACTTTATCGAGTATATATGATTGATAGACAGAAATAAGGACGAGTGAGATAGAAGGATAAATCGTGGAGGATCCATTACTCATAAAAAACAGATTTCAATCAAAGTGTTTTTGTTCAGAAAACAGTAAAACATCCATCATCCTATACATGAGTAAGACAAATGAGGAGCAGTGTAATAGATATGCTTCTTTTTTAAGTGCTTAGGAATCTGTGTAGGGGGAAATAGTGTATATACCAACCACACATAACATCAAAAACATCAGGAGCACTGATAGGAATTGATTTTGAGTCAATAACATTGATTAATATACTTTACATGAATGGTGTGATCTGATTGGGTTGCTATTGTGGAATTATAAATCATTATTCTAAGTGGATAATGCTTCAGTAGAAATGATAGGCCCTCAGTATGTCATGAGCACTTGAACAGGCGGCTTCACCGGTATCACACTTTAAAATGGAAAAATAAACCATAAAATCTGTAATTAGTGTGCAAACACCTTTATGGAGCTGGTTTTCTAAGTGTTAGTGTAGAATGTAGGCTAACCTCTGAATGAGTATGCACTTCCATTAGCTGCACAGCATGTATGAGGCTCAGCAAAATATTTTTGTCTTTAAGGTATTGTCAGGAGTTTCGTCTATGAGGTGTCGGCCTCTCTCTTTCTCTCAGCTTCTCTCTCTGTCTCTCTCTTAGCCCCTCTCTCTCTCTATCTATGCATCTCTCTCTCTGTCTCTCTCTCAGCCTCTCTCTCTTTGTCTCTCTATCCATCTCTTGCTCAGCCTCTCTCTCTCTGTCTGTCTCTTCCTCTTTCTTTCTCTGTCTCTACTCCCCCCCCCCTTTCCCGGCTTCTGAATGGAGTTATTTTTAGCTCTTAAACATGTATAATGATGCCAAGTGCATTCCTACTGATGATTTGTATGATGCCCACACATGCATATTATATCCACCAGCGTTTCCCTCCCAAAAGTTGTAATTTTGCATTTTTATACCATACATTGCTGTTTGAATAAATTAATGATCTTCAATGATCAAATTTTTTTGGAAGAAATATGAAATGTATTTACACCTATCGGGTTATTGAATGACATTTCAAGCTTCACACCAGAAACCTAAATCTCACAGTCCTTTTTTTTCTTTCTTTGTGTGTGTGTGTGTAAGAATTATCACACCAATCTGAGGACTGACTCAGAAGCTGTCCTCATAGGAATATACATGGCAAGCCATTGTGTACTGAATGTAGACATATTCGCCTGAGTCCCACTCAGCAAGAGCTGTTCAGGAGAAAATTCCTCCTATTAAATCTGTACGAGGAATCTGTATTAAAAAGTAACGTGCAATAGCTTTTTGTGTGGCATCTGCTTCTTCTGTATATGTAAGAGTTGTTGGACTTTGCAGGTAATAATAAATTATTGAATGAGGTGAAGTTTGTCTGAAGAATTATTCAGATCAGGAGGAAAGCCGGTTTGAGTCATTCGGGTGTGATTACTGCTAATGGCATTTCTGATTCATTTGAAACAAATTCCTTTAAAAAAAAATACAACACCGTATGAAATTAAAGTATTTGGTGGCAAGGAAATAGAATTAACAGTTTTTTTTTCTCCTCCACCAAAAGTGACTATCAGCCTATTGTGAGCAGCATGCCTTGAGTCTTAAGAGCAGGCAGCCATTTTCTTGCGAGTGAAAGGAGAAACATAACTATC
>JBCNYG010000010.1:3791919-3805918 GCA_039654305.1 Porochilus rendahli | reverse complement strand
AAAAGATCTACTGCCTGCACGAGGGAATCCACTAAACTCCGTAACCTGGTATAAAAATGGAAGTGTGAAAAGTAAACGAGAGATCTTGTGAATCTGATACCATCACGACCATGCTTCACTGTGATAAGCAGTGTTTTTTTCTGCCAAATGCAGTGCTTTTGCCAAGTTTATTTTTTATTTCATCAGACGAGAGTACATGTCCCCCACGTTTGCAGAGTTTTTGGCAGATGGAACTTCATACGGCTGACTAGTCTTCCATAAAGCCCAGCTTTGTAGAGTGCTGGGCTATGACTGTATTTTGAGCAACTTTTCCTATCTGAGCTGTGGACTGACTCCTCTAGGCAGAATCACTGACTGCTGTGCCATTTTCCTTCCATTAAAAGTATTTAATCATTTGAAATATTTTTTAAGATTTTGGGATGTTACATAACAGATAATTAAACTAACAAGACAGGTGATATAAATGAACACAGGAATCAGCGAGTAAAAGGCGGTAAAAAGAAAACTTCTTGCTTTCGTTCCAGACCATAGCTGTCCATATCTGTTTATATTTTTTCTCCAGGGCTGAAGTTGATTCATCTCTTAAAGGACCCACACTACACCTATACATTCTCATCTTCATCTTCCACTTGTTCCGGGGTTGGGACGCAGGGACAGCAGCAGCCTAAGCAGTGAGGTCCAGATGTCCCTCACCCTAGCCACTTCCTCCAGCTCTACTAGGGGGGCACTGAGGCGTTCCCAGAGCAGCCAAGAGACATAGTCCCTCCAGTGTGTTTTGGGTTGACACCGGGGTCTCTTCTAGGTTGGACATGCCCATGGACCACACCAGAGAGGTGTTCGGGAGGAATTCTAATCAGATGCTCCTCTCAACGTGGAGGAGCAGCGGTTCCGAGCTCCTCCCGGATGACAGAACTTCTCACCCTATCTTTTAGAGAGAGCCCTGCCTCCCTGCGAAGGAAGCTCATTTCACGCTGATAGTCTTGTGTTCACGATCTTGTTCTTTCGGTCACTATACAAAGCTCGTGGTCATAGGTGAGGGTAGGAACGTAAATCAACTGATAAATTGATAGCATACAGCTCTACTGCGGAGGCTGCATCGATCTGCCTGTCTCTCCTGCTCCATCTGTCCCTCATTCATGAACAAGACCTCGAGATACTTGAACCACTCGACTTGAGGTAGAACCTCATTCTGTTTATTAGTGCATACACTAAAATATCATTACTAACCATGCTTTAGATTTGTGTATAAATAAGTAGGCTGAACAGCTAAATAATTGTTATATATTCGCGTAAAATTAACAATTATGCGGCAAAAGTTAGGTGGGTGTCACTGAACAGCAACATTGACTAAGACTGGAGGAGGAGCTGTTCCTGTGTAGAGTATAACAATTGCTTGTATATCTTTTATGGCTCTTCAGAACAGTTTCAGTGTATTAAATGTGATATATAAATAAAGATAATATATTTGATAGAAATTACAGCTGGTAATTTTGTAATTAACACTGAATTTCGAGTCTTATTTGTCTGTACCAGAGCAGAACGTGTCTCATTTTTGACTGTTCCTCTCTTTACACATGGGGAATTGCATGAATAGTCATACAGCTGCTGATGTGTACACACACACACACACACACACACACACACACACACACACACTCACACACCATGCCTGAATGAGTTTGCAGAATGATGAGTGGCACATTGCCATGGAAACATTTATCTATTTATAGTTCCTTCTGAAGTACAGTAATGATTTTAATCATTATAATATTCATGAAGACACCTTTCAGTTCTTCAGCTCTTCATTGTCCGCCTTTAATTCCACTCTTCCTGTAGTTAAGACGGCCTACATCAGGACTTGAGTTCCCCCTGTTCTTTCTGTCGTCCCTTCAGGCTAAGAGAGACAATCTTCATGGGATTCACCACATTTATAGACCTAAACTAGATAATCTTTAATACAATTTTTAATGAGGGAGACTCCTTGTTTCTGGGTGTGTCTCCAGTTTAAAATGTCTTCCTGCCCTGTTTTTCGACAAGGGATTTTTGTTCTCTTCTAGAGATTATATTTAGGTTTATAGCATATATATATAAGTTTTTTTGTGAATGTAAATGCAATTTTTGTATTGTGATACAAGAAAATGTTATATTATATTGCGTTTTATGTGGGGCCGGTGGTGTAGTGGTTACGGTGCTGGTGTCATGATTGAGAGGTTGTGGACTTGAATCCCTGTTAGATCCCCACTGAAGAAATACTTGGAAGGTAACCTGCGATGGACCAGCATTCCATCCAGGCATCCAGGTGGAGCAAAATCCGCTGATGTGCCAGAAGGATTAGGTGTAAAAACTCTTACCTTATAGACTTAACTTGTGTGTGTGTGTGTGTGTGTGTGTGTGTGTGTGTGTATGTATGTATGTGTGTATGTATATATATATATATATATATATATCTTTCAATGCAGTTAGTATTTTTCTCCATTTTTCATCCATTCTTTTGTATCTGTACCCTGCCGGTCATAAGTTTGGAGATGCCTAGTGTATCAGAATGGCTTTTAAATCATCTTTTCGAAGTAACAAGTCAAATTATTTAGGTTGAAAATATATATTGTACATGTTATTGTCTACACTTAATTATCATCGCTACATGATAATTATATCTGGTGATATCAACCTGCACCTGATTTATGATTCTAATCTTTACTTTATACTATTTATTTATTCATTTATTTATTTTTTAAAACACAAACAATACAGAAAATAAGCAAACACATTTTTTACCTGGTTTACAACTGGAATTCTGAATGCTGTTCAGTAGCTACATCCTGCAAAATCAATGAAATATAAAGAAATTAAAAAGTGACTTGTTAGGAATAAGTATGAAATACCTCAAGAAAGAGCTTTTTAAACAAAATGCATTTGTAATTTGTAGAGTTAATATGAC
Source organism: Porochilus rendahli (assembly GCA_039654305.1). Taxonomy (NCBI): domain Eukaryota; kingdom Metazoa; phylum Chordata; class Actinopteri; order Siluriformes; family Plotosidae; genus Porochilus; species Porochilus rendahli. The sequence continues at coordinate 3,802,980 of JBCNYG010000010.1, read as the reverse complement.
AAGGTGACTTTGTAATTTATTTTAAACTGTTTTGTACTTATTGGTTTATGTTTTTATTTAACTAGTAAGGAAAGGCTTAAGGGGGATGGCATTTTGTACATGTAGTGCTGTATAGGCAGGACGGGGTTATTTTGGTAAAATATTTTTGACTTGTTAGCTCATATCTGCGGAGGTTTGTTTTTTTTGCTTTTTTTTAACCAGATGATTTATTTTCTACTGTGTATGTGTGGGCACCATGTGTTTGGCGATTTAAAACACCACTGCTTCTGTAATTTTTTTTTTACACAGATTTCCCTTCTTGTCGTATTTATGACTATTTTTCAAAATTGTATTTATTTATTTTTAACAGCCATTTGGAGGCTGTTGTCAGCATGCACATTATCTACAGAGCTTGTCTTGCTACCTCGGTAGTGCACGTCTTAGATACTGAAATAAATTCATGATGTTACCTTAAGTCATCAGATCAGGCATTGGTTTGGTTATAGGACTTTACATAAAGGAACCAAGTCTAAATTACTGAAAAACCTTTTTTTCGTTACTGAGAAACCTTTTTTAGTTGTTGATGCTCGCACTGCCTTCTTGCTAAAGTACGTGTCGGTGTTAATTGCGCAAGAAGAGACTTTTTCCTATTTAATGGTGGGTACCAAATCCTATCATTGAACAAGTGAAAGACAGGAAAGAATCCTGGGTGGGATGGCCAGCACCGCACAGAAACTACACTGCACAACAAGTCCTTTGAACATAAAACTACTTAAGCCTCAAAGTGAATCATGATTTTTATTTTTTAGATAAACCAAAAACAGGATTTTTATAGATTTAAATTCTAATTAATTCATAAAATTAAATTATTACCCAGCTTTAAATATATAACGTATCTAAGTAATGTGTCGGTTGTAAGACCACTTGCCATCCATACACTTTAGTTTTAAGTGGTACAAAAGAAAACTATAAGGGGAAAAAAAGGAATTCTAAAATAAATTCATAACTGCTTATCTGACAGCGTGGGGAAGGTTACAAAGAAGATATTATAGACCATGGTCAATTGCTGTTATTATTGAGACGTCAAAAGCCCATGGGATTTTAACAAACATTATGAAATTGAGCCAAGATTGAAGAAAATGACTGAATTCAAGAGGAACACGAAAGGGGCTGACAGGAATTTGCATGTTCAAAGGCTCCAGTCATCCTTGGCAAAAAAAAGAGAGACAATCTCCCCAAATCTTTTAAAGAGGAAAAAAAACAAACAAATTATTACTTCAGACATTGAAGAGGCTCACTGATATTTTGGGATTGCTTTGCTGCCTAAAGCATTAGGTATCTTAACTCCTATGTTTTGGATCAACGTGTACAGCGCTGTGCCAGAAAGCCGTGTCTTATTCACAGACTGTGGGTCCCGCAGCAAGATAACAGCTCAAAACATCCCTTTTAGAAGCAATCGAAAATGGCTGAGAAGAAAACATGGACTGTCATGAAGTGGCCTCAACTGGCTGTAACTGAACATCTGTGAAAAAGAGCTGTAATTTGCAGAAAATTGAAGCAGTTTGTTTAGGAACATTGGGCTACAATACTGCTGGAGAAGTGTAGAAAGCTCAGTCAAAGCTACAGATTAGATAGATGCAGTTATTGCTTCTAGTGCCTTTGCAAGGGTACTATAGACAAGCCAGTGTTTCCAAGTCAGAAATTATAAGCAATTTGCACCTCTCTTGGCTGTGACAGGTGGTCTAATAAAATTGTTCTAAGCTCTGTGCATTGGTAGATTTTGAAAGAAGACCTGTGCGATTTTTTTCAGATTCATGTGTCGATTGGCTCATCTTACGTTTCATTTGGGAGACTGTTGTGTGGGTGGATTTTGGAGCCATATTTCTGGTGCACAATGCATAATCATTGGCGTGTCTGGAAAGTAATATCTAGAATGGAGTAAACCTCAATAGACATCATAGCAGTGTAAGATAGAATAGTGAGAAGTAAACCTTTCCATCATATAAGCCCAAGCCAATAGTGTGCAGTATTTTAGCAATTTCAAATAATTAAACAGTTACACTAATATATAAGCACATATTAATGCATGTCATGCCTCAGTAAAGCTGTAGACCTCGGTAATGATTCGTCAGATCTGTTTGTAGCCTAATATAGCTGTATATTTTTAGTTCCAGCAGATATGAAAGTGGTTTTGTTTATCATTATGTGCTTTGTATGCTTTGTTGCTTATTTTTAGTAGAGTTCTGGTGGGTAACTCATTCTTCCAGAGCAGCGTTATGGGGTTGGTGTGTGCTGTATGCATGGTGGTGTTACTACTGGGTGTACACAAAAGCTTTCCATTGTTTGTGTTGTAAGTGTAGAGGCTCTGTTCGTATAGTTGAATCAGCCCGTGTGACATGATTGAAAATAGCCGCTCCATTTCCCGCATTCTCTCTCTCCGTCATTTGGGATATTGGTGAACTGGGTCACTTTTAATATATGCAAGATCTAGATCTCAATAATGCTCATGGAATCAGAAACAACTACTGAGACTAATGATGTGCCAACACTTAAGTGCTATCATGAGATAATTATCAAAGTTGGTATTCTCTAGGTCATCAAAGCAGTGATGTGGAAGGATGTAGTCTAAGCAGATGCATTTGTAAGAAATAAGCTCTTCTTTCTGAAATCATGCTTGCTTACAAATTTACTATTCACTGTTTTAAAATAACTAATCCAATTAACCATCAGCGTGTTTACACTGCATCGGTCAGGCAGATGTTACAGGGCATTGGTATTCATCTTAACAGGGACATTACAAATCGCAGTATTTTAGCGTGCTTATAGGCTGTATTGTGATGAGTATTGCAATTAGAGTTGGCGGTTAATACTGAAGGCACTGAGCGCAAGGTGGATATCGCTGGATAGCATTATCCTGTGTTTACATTCAAAATATTAGTGAAGCAGAGCATCATACATGTGTATAGCGAGCTTTAGGAAGTACCAGCGGAATGGCATCTCGATACCCTGTGGTGATACTGGGTTTCCATTAAAGAAATCTTATCTCAATAACGCAACACTTTCAGACAGCATCAAAACAATGGGGAGGGCGGTCATAAAGTGATGTTCCATGACGTTACATCATCGATTGCATCATCACATCGAAACCTTGGAGCACCGCTTTTCGGTAGTGCATAAATCGTTTACCTTTCCGACTTATTCCTTCATTGACATTAAATAAGTTAGTTGTCACCTCCAATATCCCTCTCTCCACGTACTTCCAGAGAAAGGTAACCAGAAAATAGCCGCCTCAAGTATAGTTTCAAGACTAGAGGTGTGCTCCTCGTAACAAGCTGATGAGTTTTTATTTGATGGGGAAAAAAGTCTAATTCTTTAATTTAAATAATGCATCTGTGCCATTAAATACTTTAATTCCATTCTTTAATTTTGTTTCTTTTCATGGAATTTGTCTAAAATCAATTGGAAATGGCGTTCATGGAACAGCATGCTAGCTAACTAACTGGTAGCACTTCTGAATGACACACAGTGGCTACGGTGAGCCTTACTTGGTACATTAAATCATACTGAACTTACAACTCATTCACCACTAACAATCAATAATAATTCAATAGTTGCTTAGTCTCCCAGGTTAGTGGACCATTCAGATTGTGTAATTTCCATGTAGTATACGCACTAAAAATATATCTACAGTGTATTGTATACTGACATAACAAATTGGTAAGTCTATAGTAAATACGGAACATACTGCAGCAGGCCCGTTTATTGACCGTACAGTCTCTCGTACTCTAGGGCTTCGTGTTTGGGTTTAGTGCAGTAGTATGTAGTAAGGGTATTCTGAATATGGACCAGTGTGTCTGTAATCTGGTTATGTCACAAGATTACCCATCATCCCTCTAGAGGACAAATGAGATGACTCGGACCAGCTGCCCTGAAGTGGTTCAAAGAGGATTATGAGGGTTGATGCGGTTGCGATTGGATAGTCAATGTAGTGTTGTGCATCGGCTTTGATGCTATTGGGTTACTGTTGGATTACTGCTGAGGAAGAGAACTGGGAGGGTAAAATCTTAAATGGTTCAGGAAGTATGAAGGTAAAATCCCATTGGTGTTTTTGCAGCACTTTGAAGTCTGACACTTTGAGTCTAATCTGGATTATGGGACTCTTGAGTTTAAGGTTCCTGTAGTCTTTTCCTTTCTCCGGCCAATCAGAGTGACAGTAGGCGTGAAAATGGAAATGGTGCCTAACTTCTTATAAACCAAATACATTAATAATAAATACAGCTATTAGATTCCTCATTTCTTTTCTCCATTGTGCCTTTGACTGTGATTATAAAATGATAAAGCTCCCAAAAATGATGCCCTCTCTAGTGAATAGGAGGTTAGTTGGCGCATGCTGTCAGGAAGAATGGGTCGTAGGCTCTTTTTCTGCTTATTTATAAAGGAATGCTATTTCAGCAAAAGTTTTAAAAATCAGTGTTGGAAGAAAAACTGCTTAAAAGAAATTTGGATAAACATTAACTAAATGCTGTTTATTAGGGATGTAACCAAATACAAGACAGTCTTTGGAATGTGTTTGGAAAAAGATGACATTTAAAAAACATGCTCTATAAATATTTGAGGGGGAAATGTTTAATTGTAGCTGTGTGACAAATTCAAATGAATTTAATCGAAATCAAATGTAGATATAATTTAATAACCACATCCATTATGAATTATATGTGTGGGCCGTGGAAAAGTTACATATCCGCCATTACAAAGAGCAAGCTTTAAAGTCCAAGGCAATATTAGTCTTCCTTTTGCTATAAGAATAAGTTATTTCACCCAACAGACAATGTCTTGAAGACATAAATTTCAGGCTTTATTAAAGGAATATGACTTCATGGAAGCCAAATGTGCACCAGTCTATTCTTGGAAGGTTAATACTTTTGGCAAGTCACCCATTTAAAATCAGAAAGGCTTAGGAAATACATGAAGGTGCATTTTTTCTATGTGGCAGAGCCTTAAAAAGAGCTGCTTGTATGCAGCTGATCCTGCGTTTGTCACCCATTTACTCTTGCTTGAGCTACGCGAAGAGAGAGGACGGGTATCTCTTCAAAGCACAGCTAGCGCTTTTATGATGGCATCAAGCACAAGTGGGATAAACCATTTTCCATTGTTTTCAGTAATGGAGCAGAATGTTTGTCCATGCTCTTGATAAATATGTAAGATCCTGACTGTTTTGCTCGTGCATAGACTAATACAGGTCCTTATTAGGAAAGAATGGGACATGGTAGAAAATGGCTCTTGTAATACTGTCCCTAGTGTGCGTACCCAACTGGTGATGCATTCCCTTTAAGAGTTGAAATGTTAATAGTGCTGAAAATGTAACAATCCTAATACTATATTGGGTGTTATAAAGGCATGCGGCAGGACAAAGATCGAGTCTTGTTGATGGCAGCAAGTTACGTGCGCTACTGAAAAACACAAAGATAGAAGATAAAACATTACAACAGAAAGTAATGATGGAATTAATGAAGTGGGTTACGTTCCTGACATAAGTGTATCTGACATGGTACATTACAAGTAAAAGATATTGTGCTTTGTATACACAAGGCCCTGATACAACGACTAATATTTAGTCCACGTCAATACATTTTTTGTGCTCATCCAGGGCCCGATAATCTAGTAAAAATAGGCAGCCATGAAATCTGCATGGCAAAATGATTAGTTTAGTTTCTTAGTTGCTCTCTTTAACTTTATTTACTTTCCTTTTCTGAAAGTGCTTGACAGCAACATGCTAGCTTTCAATTTTTCTGGAGCCATGAATGACACTTGAAATAGGTTTGCCGGCACCTAGTGGATGCACGCTGAATTATATTTCATGGTAATGGTTAATGCAAAGCATGCGCGATAATCATATACCTTGAAAGCACTTACGGGCCACATAAAATGAGTTGGCGGGCCAGATTTGGCCTCAGACCTCAAGTTTGACACGTGTGAATTAGATATTTACCCCAGTACAAGTAACATATTCCTTTGCTCCATCCAGTAATCACTAGGAAGCATGCAGAATTTTTTTTCTCCACATTATATGCCTTTATGTTTAACACAAGTTGTCCTAAGAACAACCGAAATATCATACTGTGTTTTTAATTCACTCATTTGACACTGGGCGAAGGTGAGGTACACCCTAAACTGCTTGCCACTCCATCACATGATCAACACACACACACAACCATTCACTCTGACACATAGACATAGGGTCAGTTTGATACAGCCAGTTAGCCTTAGGTGAATGGCTTTGGGCTGTGGGAGGAAACCAGATTACCCAGAGGAAACCCATGCAAGCATGAGAAAAACATGCACACATTCTCAAACACAGTACCTGCTTGCTGTGAGGTGAATGTGCTAAACACTAAGCAACCAAAACATAATAAATCACACGTTTGGAGGTTTTCCACATTCAAGCAGGTGTGGCACAGGAAGCTCTCACAATGAACATTCATGAGGATGAGCTCAATTTGGACAGCTAGTTTGTTTAGACTTAGTGCAATAGAAGTAAATGAGTCTACAACATATCATGGGCAAGTAATAACTGCTTAGGAAAAAAAATAAACACTCCTAGCCACATGCCACGTGTACAAAATAGATGAGGGGCAGTTACTATGACTTTATACCAAAATCAAAATGCAAATAATTCTGTTAAAAATAGCCTACCAATTAGGCTCCACCCCTTGTTCCCCTATGCATCTGTGTTCTATCTGCACTCTGTTATTCTTTTTCTAAACTGGTGTCCTCAGCCAGTGAGCTCATGAGAGCATGTTGGACAAATTGTCTCTGTAGCCGAAAGTTATTTTCTTCACTACTCTCGCGCTTCTCACATTGCCATCGTTCACTGCATGACTCAGTTCTGCTCATGCAGCTGAAATAGCTATTAAACATTACTAAATCGTATGAGTGAAAGATCCAAATAGTTGAGCAGTGAGTTCATTTAGACGGCAGTCCCAGGGATCATGCCGTCAAGTGCAAGAAACTGTTCTTGCTCTTGAGGCGAATCCATTTGAAGTGCTGTTGTTTAGTCTGTTTATCCGAGAACTTATGTATAACATAAACATTGACATTCCTTCCATGCAATCAAGACCTTGAAACCGGCTCTGGCTTTATAGAATAATGAAGGGATTCCTGAAAGGGGAGTCTCAGGGGCTCAATGCTGTGTGTGCGTGTGTGTGTGTGTGTGTGTTTGTCTGAAGTGAAAGCTAAGATGCTGTTCGTGTTGTAAGACATATATCAAGTTATGTAGAAGGAAAGCTGGATTGATGTAGTGGGTAATGTTTATAATTCATATTCTATGTGCACCATATTGACCTTGTTTCCCTTGAAAAGGCTGAGATGATGCATCTCACTTTGTCATGTCAAGCTTTTATTTTTGATGTGGAAAAGGGGGATTGGATTCATCAAAAACTGCTGTCGATTCTCAGTTGTTGCTATTGATGCCATGTTTGTTTTTTTTTAATCTACAGTTTGAAATGCACATGCTCTGACAAGCACACTGAGGTGAAATATTCCAAGGCTGTTTTTGACTTCGGGCCTGTTGAACCTCATTGGGGCCTGTGTGTTGGGACTTGCTCACCAAGGGGGCAATTATAATCCAACAAGAACATAAAATAGTATGCAGGGTAATAGTGTCATGCTAAAGCAAATTGCGTGTATTACATTACATGGGGTTTTCATGGCTTATTTTTAACGTACTAATTTTTATTTTTGCAGATCATCAGAAATTGGAACGCGAGGCCCGCATTTGTCGTCTTCTGAAACACCCCAACATTGGTGAGTGTTGTCACATTACATGCAGAATAACTTTATATGCAAACCTCTAATTCCAGCCCAGAATAATTACTTATGCTACTTTTCCCATGAAAACCTCTTTGTTAGAAGCATGGGGAGTACGGTGACCTGGTGGTTAGCACATCCGCCTCACAGCAAAAAGGTCCTGGGTTTGAGTCCCAGGCTTGTTTCTCTTTGGAGTTTGCATGTTCTACCCATGCTTGCGTGGGTTTTTTCTGTGTACTCTTGGTTTCCTCCTACAGTCCAAAGACATGCACATTAGGCTAACTTGCTGTTTTAAATTGCCCCTAGGTGGGAATGTGACTGTGAATGGTTGTGTGTTTCCCTGCAATGGTCAGGCAAACTGTTCAGGGTGTACCCTGCCCTCTCTCAATGTTGGATGAGATAGGCACCAGCCTCCCCACGACCCTAGTAGCATTAAGCGGTTTAGCAAATAAGTGAATGACCAATAGTGAGTGTTAAAAGTATAAGGAACTACAACTGTTCCGAGCTCCATTTCTGTGAAATGTAGAAGAAAATGTAGAAGTGGCACTGATAAATGCCTTAATATGGCTTTCATTCTCAGAGTGGTAACAATGAACAGGCACTTGGTTTCAGCAAAACAACATGCTAGACAGAAGTCATGCCTGGGAATATTGCTTTGAAGGATGATCAATATTGGGCAGTCTGTAGTTCCAGATTTATTGGAGTTAGAACTGAAGGCTTTACTGAGGTGATTTATTATTGCTTTGTACTTGTTTGAATTTTTTTTTTAATGGGATTATGTATGTATATACGTATATCTTCCACCCCACACCACACCTACCCATTTGTAAATCATTACAATCAGGCTTAGACCAGACAGTGTAATGCACTCCTTCTTACCACCGGAAGTTTTATGTGAAGTGCGTTAAAGCTGTGCAGTCAAAAGCCCAATGATTTTCTTTTATCGTTGCCATTAAAAATACTTTACCACATTACAGCAGTGTCTTTTCTCACATAGAGACTTCCAAATTATAGTGGTTTCTTCCTTTCCCCCCCTAATAACTGTCACAGGGAAAGCTTGGCTGCCATGGTTGCTATAGAAACAACAGGGAGAAATGGTGAATCACGGCTGAGAGGAAATGCCTGAGAAATTGACACTAAGGGGATTCCTCTTCCTCCTTCTTTGTTTGTCCAACTTAGTTTGTATACATCAATTAATAGTCAAACTATGTGCAGATTTTTTTTTTTTTTTAACTTTTTACTTGTTAATAATTTTGCCATGTTCAGTAGAATGACTTGCTTAATGGGGTGCCTGAAATCTTCAGAAAAACGCCTTGACTTACATGTATTTTGCATACAGTGGTGTCAAAAAGAACAAGAACACATAAATTAGCACTTTGTACGTTTTTCATTTTAAATTTATTCACATTATTTCTCATATATTTAATAAAATTTTCATATATTCCCCTTAATCCCAATAACAACTTTCCAACTTTAAAAATTCCCAGAATTGTCCAACCCTTGTCCACACTAACTCAGGTAAATTTGAAAATGTTGAAAATTATTTTGCTGTTTAACCTTTCTGTTCACACTAAAACAGCATCTCCAAAATCTGAGGTGCATACATTTGAGAATGCCGGAATTGCGTTGTCACGTAAACAGAAAAACAATTCAGCGTTTCAGAAACCACGATGCATGGTCGCCATGACACTGGCAAAGGTTCATGCGACCTACCAGCTGGTGGGACACCTTTGCAACTTAAATACTATTAATCAAGTAATTATTGATGGAAAAAGGTGTTTTCATTTTGGTGTGCATGTACCACATTTGAAAAAAGTATGAAAGTGATAGTTTGTAAAATGAAAGTTTAAACAATTTATTTATTTGGTTTTTTTTTTTTTTTAAGTATTTTGGATTTAAGCAGTTTACTGTGGACATAGCCTTGGAAAAGCACACAGCTGTGTCTGTATAAGGTCCCTGAATTCATAGTGCATGTTAGACCAATCCCTCCAGAGTTTTGCACCCATGTCCACATCTTGATGTCTTCGAAAGCATAATCAAGGAAGTGAAGTGTGGTGATGTGTGCACAATATTCAATGTTTGTTTGGGAGACTGATATGATTGGTATTACAATATATTATATATTGCAACATTTTATGTAAAACTTTTGAGATTGGTTCAAATGGACATACAGAATGTAGAAGGATTGGTTGAATTTAAATGAATTGATGCAGACCTGTTTGTTAATTTCTGGGGGGACTGAAACTGGGTCAAGAAATAGATCTAAGCTTGGGTAGGAAACCATTTCTAAAGCTTTAAATCTGTTATGGGCTCAGTCAGATTTATCATTGTGTTACAGAAGAAATCTGAATCCACCACAACTCTTTCAATAACTAGCCATCTGGCCAAAGCCAGTAACTGGGCTAAAAAGTCTTTGGACAGAGAAATTTCCAAAACTTGTTAAAGCACTGTAAGAAAGTGAGCTGGAAGCCGTTACAGATTAAAAAAAAGACATAAAGACAGTAACCTAGAGAAGTACCTGTGGAGCTACTTCTCTCGAATACCTGCTCCAGTATACAAACAACCTCTGACTGAGGGGACGGTTCACCTTTCAGCACACTGACAACTCAAAGCATACATGTGATACAATGATGCTCTGGTTTCAAGACAAATCTGTAAAAACCCCAAGTGGTCCAACCAGAACACAGATATGACAGTTCCCAGACACTTCTCATCTAGTCTTATTAGTGTGACAGGATCTGCCAGTAGAATAGCACTAGCCCACCAAATCCTGGTGTGCAAAGCTTTTAGAGTCTTATGCAGGAAGATTCTAAGCTGTAATTGCTGCCTAAGGTGCTTCTACTAAGTACCAAATTAAAGGTCAGAGTATTTATCTAAAGAAGACATTTCTATTTTTTATTTATATATTTGAATAAAGTTGCACAGACTTTAAAAAATAAATACTTGCATGCTCCCACAAGCCTCCCACAGTCCAAAAACATGCACAGTAGGCTAATTGGCTGCTCAAAATTGCCGCTAGCTGTGAGTGTGACTGTGAATGGTTGTGTGAGTGTTGGCCCTGCAGTGGCCTGGTGAACTGTCCAGGGTGTACCCCACTCTCGCTCAGACCAGCCTACCCGTGACCCTAATTAGGATTAAGCAGCTTAGAAAATGAGTACACATATGCTTACAGTATCAGTCAAAGATCTGGACACACCCACTCATCCTAACTAAAGTATAAGGAATGTCCAAACTTTGTGAATGATGTTGTGTGTGTGTGTGTGTGTGTGTGTATAT
>JBCNYG010000010.1:3746450-3760020 GCA_039654305.1 Porochilus rendahli | reverse complement strand
ACACACACACACACACACACACACACACACACACACACACACACACACATATATATATATATATCTATATATATCTAATATGTATGTATAGATAGAGAGAGGAGACCAGGCCCTCAGCTCATATGTTATTGTCATTAATGTGAGATCTTTGTTTATTCTTTGAGAGGGTATATTGTGATCAGTTCCAATCTGTGTAAGATCATCTGAAAGTACTTTTATGTATATTTTATAAAAATAAAAAAAAAACAGATGAAATAATGAATACTACATAATTGTACATGGTCTTTTCTGGCATGCAGTTCTTTTTGGAATGATTCAGACTGACCTCATTCTACCTGTGAGGATAAAGCCGGCTGGAAAATACACTGTACTGTTCCTTGTATCAGGAATAAATATTCTAACAGTGTAGCCAGCATCTTTGCTTCCTTTGTGAAATTGTTAAACTGCTCTCTGGTGGGAACTGAAATTTTTTGCAATTTTTTGCAATCTTACCCTACCCCCCCACTTAAAAGCCACACTTACTGTCAGGTATTTTATTCAGACTTGGTAGATACCAACAGTGTGACAGTAAACCTGTGGCGCTATTGCAAAAGTATATTTTTGTTCTTCAGTTCGCTGTAGCTTATGGTGCATTGTTACTGTCTGTTTGCTAATTCATTAAAATGCCCAGCTCACCTTTCCTAGAATCTTCTGTGCCATGTAGTGAAGTTCCATTTTTGATGCCCCAAACAATCCTTACAAATTCACATCCTAGGCCATAGATCTTAAATTGTAACGTGAAATTGAAGATATGTGAAAATATCCAGCATGATACGAATTAAGTAAGAAATTGTAGAATTGAGAGATAAATATATTTGGAAAGAAATGATTATATATCATAAAAAATGAGGTATAATACATGATTATGGCATTAAAAAAATGTATGGAGTTACATCACTTTGTATGTCAATAATCAGAAAATGTTACTTTTGAGAAAATGGTGATTATAGTTTCAGAACCAGTTTCAGAATGTTAACATTTGAATCGCCATAACATCCATAAACTAAATGAATCCGGCTCTCGACTAATCAGCGCAATCTTCCTAACATATTCCTATCAACAGATGAGTTCTGTTAACACCGAGTCATGTCTGATTTAAGGCTTTTCATTGGTTTACCGTTATATGATTTGGGTAATCCTTGTGGGATTCTGTAAGTTGGAAGAGGATTCTGGTACTGAATATGGATAATAAGGAAATACTCTGAGCAATCACAAAAGCCGTTTGAAATTCGCCGAAATTAAAAGGGTAATAAAAAATAAAAGTGGAAAGAAAAATTTCCAGTGTTTTACAACAACTTGGACATGGAATCCTGTCGTAAACAAGCATTTTAGCATAATTAAATTGTGTTTATGGAAATTTGAACTCAGTCATGTTGAAGATTATGCTTTGAAGGATGTATTTTTGGCGCTATCGCATTTTCGTCCAGGTTCGCCATTTTCAACTTATTTTGGCTCTTACTCAAAACACTACATTGCAAATATGACATATTTTTGTCAGATTAAAAAGTGATGATGCATATTTTGTTCAGAGCTTTCCTGTATTATGTTGAGATGAAAAAAAAAAAAAGTTCAAGGTGGATTTCTAAGGGATTATTACCAGTGAATATGTGCAGATCGTTTTGCAAAATAGAGCTAGCTGGTAGTAGTCACAGGCTTTCAAAGCAAGAAAACAGTTGGATTGTGGAAAAGGTGAGCCGATCCTTTTAATTTCCATCAGATTAGTTAAAGGGATGCTTAGCTGGAGCAGTTGTACAGGTCCAAAGCAGCTACTGTATGTACTGCCTATTGATCAACAGCTCCACACATTTCATATACAGAATGGGTCGCACCATTTCCTGTTTTCTCATTGGACAGCTTTTGCGTGTCTTGTTTCTGTCCATTCCCCTTTCTAGATCAACAACAAAAGCAACGTAGTCACCAGCCCTAAAGAGCCAGTACCCTCTCCTGCTCTGGTACTCTTTGTCCGTGTGTCTCTGATCTCATTGTGCCTCATGTCTTCTGCCTTTGTTTGAGCATTTCATCCTTGTGTAATAATCAGTGGCATGACAGTCAGAGGAGTGCTAATTATTCAAACAGAATGGTCTGGTTAAAACCTGCATTATGCTTGTGATATCTTGTTTAGTGTCATTTATATGCAGGTTTAAGCAGTAACATCAACAGAAAGCTTGCAATTCAGGAGGAATTTTACAACTTGAACAGCATGCTTGCTAACACAAGTCGTGTTCCCATTTACCTGTTAATTAATGTTACCTGCACAATTTGTAATTGCACACCAAAAAGAAGTATTGGAAATTTCATATAACAAAAAAAATTGGAACTATTGCAGAAAAATTTTATGCCCTCATGAGTTGTTTTTTCCCACTAGATAATTCAATGAAGCAATGTTTTGCAATATGTAAACACTTGTTTTTCACATTTAGGTCAATTGTCCTGAAGAGGAAATAAAAACACTACATTTGAGGGGGAAAACAGTTCTTTGTAAGAGCTCGTACAGGAAGAAGGAATACCATAACAAGAGAAACTAGGCTTTAATCACATAACATCTCTTAATGGAAACACGACCAATGGCAACTGTGTTTTGTTGAAATTTGTAAAATATTGCTTCTGTTTTGTGCAAAGCTTTAATGTCAATCTGCCTTCTGTTCCACAACACACCGATGTTCTCTAATAGTGATGGTGGAACTCCAGAACATTTTGTGCTGTTTTCTCGCAAACAAATTATTACACTTGAAGGTGTAATAATTATACAATTTCCACTGGGATAAATGAAGTATTCTGATTCTGATGATTCTGAACTGCTTTGTCATGTGCGGATTCAATTATAGAAACTCATGAGTGCAAAACACATGGGTTACCTTAAAACACAACAGCAAATTAGAAAACGCAATGACAAAACAAAACATGAACTAACACTAACTAAAACACAAACATTACATCCTTATTAAACATCATATGCTAGTTGCTGATTGGCCATAGCATATGACTGTTATTGGAAACTATTTGCCCTCTTTTTTAGTGTGTTATCAAGTTAATCTACTAAAAATAACTAATTTTAAGCTACTTCTATCTATCTATCTATCTATCTATCTATCTATCTATCTATCTATCTATCTATCTATCTATCTATCTACCTCTCTACCTCTCTACCTCTCTACCTCTCTACCTCTCTACCTCTCTATCTCTCTATCTCTCTCTATCTCTCTATCTCTCTATCTCTCTCTATCTCTATTTATCTCTATCTATCTCTATTTATCTCTATCTATCTCTCTATCTATTTCTCTTCCATTTTGTGTCCTGTGATGCATTTGGCCACTTTTACAGTGTGTATTTTTACTGGAGTAGGTTATTACTCATCTTACTAAAGTGTAATGGTTTCTTCTAAAGGAAATTGAAAGTATAAAGGAAATGTAAAAATAAATGTGAATAAGACACAGTAGATATATTTAGGCTTCTCTTTTTGTAAATAGCTAACTTCTCAGTAACCAATCAGCAATGAGTATTCAATAACGATGTTCAGTAAGGACCTCCCTTTTCCATTTTGAGTTATTGTTGATGTTTATGATGACTCTGTGGTGTTTTCACAGTTGTTGTGCTGGTTTAACTCGTGCTGCTTTTGGTGTTGTTGCTGTTGTGTTGCTGTCGTGGTGTACTAATTTGGTTTTTTTTTTTTTTACTTTTTTTGGCCCGAAATTAAGCAGATGTATGGTAATGCATATAGTAAATATTTTTTTGTAAATTTCAGTTTTTTTTAGTCATAAATTTGTACTTTATGTATGTATTTTATAGCCTTCCACTGTGCAGTTCGTACAGTGCATTTATACGACCACACACTGGCTGTACATGTATTTAGCATAGTGTATTTATATTACTTACTTTATAAGCTCTCTCACTTTTTCCCCCTCTACAGCTGGCACTACTGGAAGTGTGCTTACTGAAAGTCTTTATCAGTGCTGTGTCATGTTACTTTATTTTACTACATAGGAAGTTTGCTTGAGTTTATGTTACAGATAAGAGAAGTGTGCAGCGACTTTTCACACTGCTGCTGTGTTATAGTTGCACCTAGTTTTATTTTTAAAAATATTCATTTAGCATGGGAATGTATGCATAATGGTTCCTCTAGATCCACGTACATTAGATTTAGGTATTGCTGTTCTGTCCATGAATGCTACACAGTACATTGTAGACTTAAATTCAGGCAAACACCGGTCATTCATTTTCTGAGATGCTCAGTCTTAATTAGGTTTGTGGGGAGGCTGGTGCCCCTCTCAGCCGACTCTGGTCGAAGGCAGCTAATTGGCCGGGCTGTCACGGGAGGGAGGGATGGTATACGCTACCCTGTTGCTCACAGCAATCATCAGCCAATCCATTAGCATCTGTAGGCAAACACAAAAATTGTATTTGAGGACAGTGTGCACTATCAGCTAGCTACTTGTAATACTCACAATGTACAATTAGAGGAAATTTTCTTACTTAAAGGTCACTTGGGCAGTTAATTGAACATTTTTGCTGGGCTCCTTCATGCTGCGCATGAAACAGTTTCTGATCACTGACTTGTGATGACTAAACCTAAACTAGCTTTACTCGTACAGTGTCCTTCTGGATTCACTGAAGCGTATTGTAGTCATGACCTATACCTGCTTTCTTGATCAGTCTTCTGCTGTATTCTTCTTTTCTTAAGGCCATCAAGCATAATTAAACTGGATTTAGACATGGCTGTAAATTTCCAGTTTGGGAGTATTTTTTGGAAATGCCTACTGATTAGCTGATAATATATTGTTCGCAATGTTTTAGTGGGTTTTGATGTATTGAACATGTAACTGATAGAGATGCTTGATGACCTTAACACTTTCACGTCCTGTGTTACGAGAATGCAATTTCTCAGGCTGTCTTCCTGATCCTCTCGACTCTATTCATTTTCTCTCTGCACCTCTCGATCAGGAGCCTCAAACTACTGTTATCCACAACCCAACTGATGGAAACAAGGTATTATGTATATAAACAGGTTTGCTAGGATCACGCTTTCGTCTTCGTTGAATTCCAACTAAGGGGATTGCTGGTTGAATGACTTTAATGCCTGGCAAGATTGTTTAAGTCCTAAGTCCGTTAGCTTTGCATCAATAGAAGCCGCTGAGCAACACAGCAGATATTGAATATAGGGCTAGATGTCAGGTTGCAAATTGTCATTATTGACTAATGCATGCCTGTGTGTTGCAATTCAGGCTTTCTTCCTAAATATTATGTGGTAGAAGTATTGTTAGAACTTTACAGCACTTTTGCTGCATGTCCGTGTGCTTTTTGTAAAGTTTGTGCGTTGTGCATGAGGTTATGTATTTTATAGCATGCCTTATTGGGATGCAAAGCTGTAAGGGAGTAAGCTGTTTAAAGCATGTTGTTAATATGGGGACTAGCAAAACATGTTAGTTTCCTCATGATAATAAGGCAAATAGGATAGAATAAAAGGATGTTTATGCAACGTGATAACGTGATATTTTAAAAACGATCTCTCTGAGCCATGGTGCTAATTACCATTAAATGTATCTGTTTTAAATTCTTATGTTTTTTGGGTTTTTTTTGCCCCCCTTTTCAGGAGTCCTCAGAGAGTACCAACACCACCATAGAAGATGAGGATGTTAGAGGTATGGTATTTTGCACACTGTACACATTTTAGTGTGCATGGTGGGGGTATAGATTTAAATTCTGGTTACTCATGCTTCTGTTCGCTCCATTTAATAACTGTCAATGAGCAGCCATCTTTCCATTCAGGAGCTCTGTTTATTTAATATGATTGGATTTGAAAGATTAAGTGATGGATACAGTTTGCGTATTTAGTATTCAAGGTGATTTCATTCTGAACTGTGAATAAAGCCAGTTGTTAGGTGGCACCGTACTCAGTTCGGCATATCTGTATGAATTCCGTTCAGTTTAATTCAGATGTCTTAATTTATTTTTATACCTGCCATTGTGGTAAAGCAGCTTTAGGCCCAGGTCCCACGTAGCTGGAATTACTTAACGGTAGACCACAGTAAGCGTTTTTTAAATTTTTATTTTTTTATTTATTTTTAAGTTTTTTCTTTCTCAGGACAAACGGCATTAAGTGTTCCAAGCACTTAAGGGGGGCTATGTGAGACCCGGTGAGCTAGCTTGCTTTCGTGGAGAGCGTAGCTTCCATTTACTGAAAGTTCTGTCATGTTGAAAATTACCGTTGGATCAAGCACCGGATCGATTCACCCGCATCTGTGAGGCCACATGGCTTATGTATGTTAGGTTAGGTAAAAACGTACACAGAACAGCGGGTGCTACATATACATTGCATTAGATATGAAGGCTGAGACATATCCAGCACAGATACTCATGTTTCTCAAACAAGTTTCCCCCACCCATATTTTTTGAGTGAGGTCACCTCCAAAATCCGCCTAAATCGTGTGTCACCTGGCTAGGTGAGACCTATGCTTTACAGAGCAAATGGATCTGTTAATGTTATACGCTATTCAACATTCCTTTATTATTCCCATACATCCCTAATGAGTAAAAACTCCCTGAGAACCATGATTAAAGGAAAGAATCCTTTATTTTCTAGTGTGGCCTGTGTCATGGTTAAGTGCAGTGCACCTCTTAAACACATTTACTCTTATAAAAATAACATTAAAGTTGTTTTATGTTGAATTATCCGTGCAGCTGGTAACTAAGCTGTATTATATAATGACACCAGCATAGATGAAAAGCAGACATACTGAAGGCATACCACTGTTCCCCTTTCTTGTGAAGGATTCTATTAAACAGACGCAAGGTATACTGTTGCTTGTTAACAAGAAAGTGTTCCCTGTTCAGTCCCTATCTCATTCCCTGTTTGATACTTTCTGTTTTTCTTTCGCTGCTCCTGCAGTCATTACGCGACTACGTGGCGCTGTCTGGAAATCAGCCCCAGGAAGCTCCCTCTCTCTCTCTCCCTCACTCTCTCTCTCTCCCTCACTCTCTCTCTCTCCCTCACTCTCTCTCTCTCCCTCACTCTTTCTCTCTCCCTCACTCTCTCTCTCTCTCCCTCACTCACTCACTCTCTCCCTCTTTCTCTATCTATCTTTCTCTCTTCCTCACTCTCTCTCTCTCTCCCTCACTCACTCTCTCCTTCTTTCTCTATCTATCTCTCTCTCACTCTTTTTCACTCTCCCTCCCTCCCACTTTCTATCTTTCTCTCTCTCACTCCCTTTCTCTCTCTCACTTTCACTTTCTCCCTCACTCACTCTTTCTTTTTCTCTCTCTCTATCTCTCTCTCTTGTTCTCTCTCACTTTCACTCTCCCTCCCTCCCTTCATCTCTTTCTATCTTTCTCTCTCTCACTCCCTCTTTCTCTCTCACTTTCACTCTCTCTCTCCCTCCCTCCCCTATCTCTTGCTCTCTTTCACTCTTTCCCTCTCCCTATTTCTCTCTCACTCCTCATCTTTCTCACTCCCTCCTCACTCCCTCCCTCTCCCCTCACTCCCTCCCTCTCCCCTCCACCCTCTCTCTCACTCCCCCTCTCCCTTATACCCTCCCTCCCTCTCTCACCCCTCTCTCTTATACCCTCCCTCCCTCCATCTCTCACCCCTTCCTCTCCCACTTGTCTCTCTTTCTCTCTCTATCCATCTCTCACACTCACTTCCTTCCTATCACTCCATCTCTCTCTCTCTCTCTCTCTCTCTCTCAATTCTTCCTCTCTCACTCTCTCTCAATTCTTCCTCTCTCACTCTCTTTCTCTCTCACTTGCTCTCTCTTTCTCTCTCTTCCTCCTCACTCCCTCTGTTTCTCACACTCCCTCCCTCCCTCCATCCCTCTCTCATTGTTTCTCTCTCTCTCAATGTCTCTCTATCTGTGTGTGTGTGTGTGTGTGTGTGTAGGAGTGAATGATGCTCACAGTACCTTAATCTCTGTCAGCTCATTAGTGAATTGTCTGTGTAATGTGCTGTCCAACAAAGCAATTACTGTCTGCTGCAGGTTACAGCCTGATCTGTTTATAGAAGAGGAGAAAACTCTTAGAAATGATGTTTTTCCTGCTGTTTCACTGAGATTAATCTTCCTCTTTGGAACCTATTCAGAGGGAAAAACACTTTTTAAAAGCTGATGTATTAAATATTGAATTAATAGGCTATCTACCTGTTCCTTTCACTGGGAAATCATTTTAAACCTTGGGATTAAATTCTGCTGTAATCGGTCACTTCTACTGTTATTATTATTATTATTACTGTTATTACTTCTAGTGGTAGATTGTCTTGTTTTTTTATTTGGTGAGTTGTTTGAATAGTAATGCTTTTAAATAGTTGCATGATGCATATGATTTAGTTAAATGTTGAAGCATTGAACCCTGTATTTGAAGAGAAAATGAATAACAGAGAAGTCATCTTATTTTATGAACAGATGGGGGTGGGGGGTGGGGGGGTCTCCTAGTCATTAATACAGATATCCAGAAGAGTCCAGGTCTTACATTTAATTCAAAAGTATTAGAAACATTCTGAAAGATTCCATCTGGAAAGTAAGTTTAGATGCCAAGGTTGGGGCTAAAATCCCTTCCGATACAGAAGCTGTGCCTGAAATGTCGTTGTCGGAAGCAAAGTATGCAAAACTTAGCATACTCTTTTTTGCATTTTCCCAGTGTTCCCTCTGAGTGTCAATATTCAGTGCTAGTAAACTGGAAGTAAACTACAGTATAATAATGACTGTATATTAAAACATTACCATTTTGTCTTGTCTTTTTCTTTCTCCATTCCCTTTTTACTGTTGTTAATCCCTTCACTTTTATTCCATGTTTGAATATATGCCAATGTGTCCATTCGCCCATACACCTTTGTTCCACAACCCCATGGCCTTGTCATCACCTTATTTGTCTGACAAGTACACCACCTGCTGGATGCTACTAGAATCTACAAGTGCAGGCGCTCTTCCTCCAGTTCCTCTTTTTCCTGCTCGTTTTCCTCTTCCTCTGTCTGCTACCCCCCTAATGCAATGCCAGAGATAGAGGAGTGCTGGAGCTGTGCACTCAAACTGCTCCTGGTTGCATATTTGTTAGTATCCCTCTGTGCCTTTTTTGTTTTTCTCAACATGAACTCCATCGAAAGTTGGGGCCTGTGTTTTAACCTTGACCTCAATCTCAAACCACCTCGGCCACTTCACAGCAACATCACCATCCAGTGTGAGTGTCAGGGGACGAGTGCACAGGACTTCAGGCAGCTCTGAGCAGATTAGTCCGAATGAGGAACATTGATTTAAGGTTCAAGTTTAAAATGCTGTCAAAAAGCTTACGAACATATTGAAAGAGTGTTCGTATAAAATGAGTTTAATGTTGAGTTGCTTGGTATTTTATAACGTCTCTTCTGTTCATGCATATTCAGCTGAATGAACTGACAGCTGTATTGTTGCTCAGGTGAATGTGTTCCAGCAGCGCTCTCTACTGGTGGAAATCCAAAATGCACCACTCACAGTCCAGTACTCTGTGCACTATTGTGCTGAACTATGTGTTTGTGTTGACATTCAGAGAGTAAGAGGAAAGACTAAAGTTCACTTAAAGGATTTTAGTTCACAAAATACAAAGGAAGACCTTATTGGCTTTTTTTTTTTTTTACCCATACTGCTTATGAAAGTCCAAATCCATTTTCAAGGATGTACTGATATAATGTTATCTTATGTTTGTGCACAGCATTTAAAAAATACCTGGGAACCTCCTCAGCTGAAATGCCTTCTGTTGGTTCTTCTGTACATCAGTATAAATAAACAGGCATTTGCCTACTTATAGGTGCTGTCTCACCCAGAATCCAATTCACCATTTTAGTTTACATTTGGCCCACTGCCTTTTAAATGCACGTGCGTTCTACTACATTATCTCTGCAATGATAGCTGTCCCTTTTTTATATCGGTTCTGTTTTGCTTTTACATTGACTGTTTGTTCTCTCCTTTGGAGCTACTGTTTCTGTCATCCGTTTGTGATCTCTAACATCTGTTGTCACAAGGTGCAACAAAACCTTTACATATTCGTTATTAGTGATCCCTGCAAGCCATCTGGAATTTTTCTTGACCGAGGGCTTATACGGAAAAGTTTTGCATACAATATTTTATCTTTGCTTTCCTTTAGCGTGAGACGGCTAAGGCCAGTTACAACAAAATAACCAATGCAGAATAGATCGGTCAAAAGAATTTAACACTGTGCATACTTTGGTGAAATATCATAAATCTGAATTTAGAATTGAAGATTTGTGGCTTTGGATGTTGTGTGGTGACTCTCTGCTTAGATAGTATTAAAATAGTATTGAATTACGTGCGTTTACTGACAGACTCATTCTGTTTGAGTGTTTCTGCATGAGACATCTGTTGGTTGTTGTTAAATGTGCAAATGTGGGTCATTTGCCTAGCTTTAACTCCTGCCACGTGTACTGTATGTGCTGATGTACCTCCATGAGTCAGGAAGCACAGCAGCCTTTTTTAGGTGCTACCAAATGTTATTGTAATGTAATATAGCCTTTTCTCATTATAATCATTGAGATAATGTAAAGAAGAATAAATATAAACAGTTGAGAGGACACACATGCATTTTTTCTTAAGACAGCAAAGAGAGTGCCCACCATTTGTTGTATTTTAGTTTTTTAATCTTTAATCATTTTTCTTTTCTCTTTACGTTATGTTCAGTCTTACTTAGATTACATGACTTTTTTATATGCGTTGCTTGGAGAATTATTTTTGCCTAATGCACTCCTTTTTTACATAAACAAGTGTAACTAGTGTCTCATTTGTCTTAATGGCCTTGTAATAGACATGAACATAATTAGATTTTTATTTTTTTTTTTTGCTATACTGTAGTATTTCAGCAAGGGAAATTATTGCCTCTGTGAGCACACACGTAAACAGTGAGCGCACATTTACGTGTGAGCGTACATATATATATGTATATATGTGTACACACACACACACACACACACACACACACACATATATATGTATGTATGGTGGTTTCCACACCAAGATGTCTCTTGTTTCCTCTTCAGCACGGAAGCAGGAGATCATCAAAGTGACCGAACAGCTGATCGAGGCCATCAACAATGGCGATTTTGAAGCGTATACGTGAGTGTTTTCTCGCAATCACATTACTGAGATTTGAACTTTCCATTCATGTAATAAAATGGCTTCTGTACCCTGTATATGTTTGACAGTAAGATCTGTGACCCTGGACTAACTTCTTTTGAGCCTGAGGCTCTGGGGAACCTGGTGGAGGGAACAGACTTTCACAGGTTCTACTTTGAAAACTGTAAGTCATTATTCATGTTGACAGTAAAATGCTGCAATTTAATTTTCTTACAAATGAAACTATAGCAACGAGACTGAAACGTGTTTTTATTAGTATAATATTTTGTATTAGATACCACAGCATCTTGTAAATTCTGATGATCTGTTGGATTAAATCCATCCTCATGCAATTGGAAAACATGCTTCAGTGAAAGGGCTTGCTCTGTAATAAAATGTACAAAAGCATTATGTAGGGGTTAAAAATCTAAGTAAATGGAAGTAGGTTGTAAAGCTCCATTGAAGGAATCCACGAGGTGGTGTTTAAAAAAAATAAAATAAAATGGCATCATCACTTAGCTGTAGGTCATGTGATACACTGGCAGGACATCATGCGAGAGGGACATGGAGGGGGACATGTCTGCCCATTACATGGAACATCCCACAGTTATTTTCCCAGATTTTTCATGACGGCAGTAAACCAACTGTCCCAACCAAATGTCCTCATGACGTGCATCCATTAAATATATAGATAGAAGCCACAGGCATGGGAGTAATAAATACACAAAAGGATAAGGAGAAGAGATGGAAGAAACACCAATGTAAATGTGTTTCCAAAGTAAAACAATAAAAGTTGATGGTTATATCACATTTTCATCTCTGACCGGGATAAAGCTGCTTCCAAAAGATGACTGAATAAAAATGTCTGATATTTTTACTTTTGGTATGTTGCTTGTGGTTAGGAAGGATAAACCTGTTTAGCATTTTGGGTTGTTATTTTTACAGTGCACTCTCTTGATGATTAAATTTTCCAGCATTTCATTTTATTGTTTTTTTTATTCTGTTTTCAGGTCTCTCCAAAAGCCAAAGGCGTGCCGTCCACACCATCTTGTTGAATCCTCACGTGCACCTGCTGGGAGAAGATGCTGCCTGCATAGCCTACATCAGACTCACGCAGTACATCGATGCCAACAATATGCCTCGCACCATGCAGTCAGAGGAGACTCGGGTGTGGCATCGCCGTGACAGCAAGTGGCAGAACATTCACTTTCACCGCTCGGGCTCGCCAACCGTGCCGACCAAGTAAGTGTGTGCATACAGTTGCATATACATGCATGTGTGTATTGTGTGTGGGTTATATATATGTATAGAATCTTTATTCAGGAGTACCCCATCAGTATGTAACACTGTTCTCTCTGGGGTTCCTGCATTTTACTATACAAACAAATATAATAGATGATGAGAATAAAAAAGTATATATCACAGAATTCAATACCCATATTTCAATATACAAATGTACATAAAATTGCGGTTACCGTAGAAAACATAAAAACAATTAATAAGCAAAAATAACTGTTGTGTTGGAAGAGGAAAATGACTAGATACAATTCAGTGAATATAGTTATTTAGAAGATAATATTTTGTGTCACTATTAAAAGATTCAATGCTGGATATTGAGGTTGAATGTTGTGGTTGTGGGCGGTGGTGGCCCGGTGGTAGGGTGTTGGATTACTGTTCCGAAGATCAGGGGTTTGCACACACACACACACACACACAGGCGGAGACACACTTGTGCTGGCATCACTAGCACGTGGCAGCAGAGCTTATAATAATCTCTTTCTTCAATTCGACAGTTAATTTATCTTTTCTTTTCACTACTGTCCTTCTTTCCAAATCTTTTTAGTCACCATGGTAACACAGTTTTCAACTTAGTAATTTTCACAAAGAAGCACAAAGCCAACACTAAACTTTCAAGAGATGCTAACGCGACGAAAAACAGCATTCCGTAGCCACTGAGATGATGACTCAATGCTGCGTGATCACATGAACGAGTGATTCTTTTTTTGCTTACTCGTGCGCAAGGAATCCTCGTGTTATGAGACATTCCTTTTCTTTCAGAGCAGAAAATACTCATAAGCTCATAAGCGTCCCTTCGTTAAAGTTCCTCGTTTACAGGGACACTCGTCTTGCCACTGTGTGTGTGTGTGTGTGAATATATATTCAGTCTTGAGAAGTAGCGGATTAAATGTAACAGTGTTATGTGACACGGATGCAGAAAAAAGTACCGGTAATCAGATTACCGGAATGCTGTAATCTAATTAAATTTACAGAAGTTTAAGTTAAAAGATTTGGAAAAAAGATTCACTATAGACACATGCACAGTATAAACACATTTTAACTTTTTAAACAGCCTCAGCCAGACTGTGTCGTGCCATAAAGTGGTCGACTGTCAAAAAGTTATAGATGGTGCACAGTCTCTTGAAGAAGCACAACGCCTTCAGCTGTTTGTGTGT
>JBCNYG010000010.1:3700562-3717148 GCA_039654305.1 Porochilus rendahli | reverse complement strand
GTACGTGGGATATGGGTGGTGTATGGATCTTCGAGCCATGAATCAGTGTCAGTAATCCTGTGATATCACCAAACACTACTGCTGCTTTTACCTGTCCAACTGAAACCAAGATGATCAGCAATTATAGCCAATCGTCCTTTCTTCCTGTAAAGTTCATCCTGTGGATCCACTGCAAATGCCAGGGTCAAGACACATAAAATGTTAACACTAAAACACATACTAAATAACTAAAAATAAATAAATAAAAATGCCTAAAATGTGAATTAAACACTCAAAAAAAGGTAATATTGATCACTAACATACATAAACTGTAAATGAAATACAGGTAGGTGACAACGGAAAAGGGGAAAAAGCTACTGAAAAAGTGTTAAGAAACTGAACAGTGCCAAAATGTCTTTAATGCCACATGTATCTGGAATTTTATTAAAGCAATAGAAAAGCACATTTTCAAAATCTTCCCTAGGTGTTTAGTTGGATTGAGATCAGGAAGGCCAAAGTATAATATTTGAATAAAGTTTTAACCAATTAGTGAGTCTTTGTGCCTTGTGGATGGGGCACTGTCATCCTACAAGAGATCATGCCCATCTTATTTTAACTCATATTCTTATAAGGTGACCAGTAGACATAAACCATAACTAGCAAATTTTCTCCCACCGGATAATAAAGCCTCCAGTTTTTCCCCATTTAATTTATCACCCACCTGTATATAATCACTGGCTTTCTCTTGCCTTTAAACAATCATTATTTTTTTATATTTTGTGTTTGAATTATATTTGAGTTCTAAGCAAAAGTTATCAAACATTTTAATAACAACAATATTGTGATCAGCTATATTAACAGTAATTAGATAGTATTTTCATTATACATTTTAATTTCAGACATTTTCTGCAAATACTGTAAAGGTTTATATTTATTCTATGAACTATAGTACACTGCAGGGAATTTCTTGGGGAAATATTTACATAGGAAGGCAACCAACATTCCATAAGTGTATAAATAAATGTATAAGTGCACTGCAGCAGCCATTTCAGCATGCTTGGAGAATTAAATCTTTAATACACACTAGCAGTTATAAAAATTACTTATTAAAATCATTGTTGACAATACTCTAACACATACAAGGAAAGAAGACAGACACAAACACAACTGAAAAGTCACAAAAGCACCAGAAAGAGTTGAAGCTTTAACTACAAGACAAAGAGGCAGCACCTTCATTGCTAACGTGCTGAGGCAGATGAGAAAGAGAGAGAATGGGCCCCTTATGATGGGGATACCTTGACTTTGGGCTTGGGCTTTATCAGCAGGGATTCTTTCCATCTGCGTCTCAACAGGGTCGTCCCATCGAGGCCTAATGACCAATGGGTCCTCAGGAAGAGGAATCTGCATGTCAGGGAAAGGCTCACTTTCTATTACTGAGACATCTATGGTGCTGCTTTCATCGTCCGACATGGCAGCTGCCTCCTCTTTCTCTTTTTCTGCTTGGGCCAACCTCTCCACTAGCTTAGCTGCCTCATCACTAATTTCCTCAAAAAAATCAATAGACTTCTTGCGCCTCTCGGCTGGCTGATCTTTTTTGCCAGTTGCAGTGGTATGAGTTGGTTGACCAGGCTTTCCCCTAACAGGTAGCTTCGATGGCAAAGTCTTATATTTGCTGGGCAACTCAGTACCGGCTGGACGACACTGGTCCTTTTTTGCTGGTTTCTTTGTAGAATCACTTTCACAGAAGCTCTTGGCTTTGATAGACCTTGTCACTCTGGAGCTCACAGAGGGACCTGTGTCTGTCTCAGATTTTCTCCTTGTTTCAGATTTTACAGGCAATTTAGACTTTTTTTCCTTTGGAGATTTAGCAGATAGATCCTGTCCTGTTTTGTGGGAAATAGCTTTTACGGGTATTCTTGATTTTGGCTTCTCTTCCTCTTTAGAGACATGCAACTTTTTTTGGAAAGATGCACTTTTACCTTTGGCATCAGGCTTTGTTTTTGAATTTGATATAATTTTGGAAGTTTGGGGTGTCTTTTCAGGGGCTTTTGGTAGTTCTATTACTGAGTGCTCATCCTCTGGGGATGAATCTGAGGACTCTTGGTCCTGCTGGGAATAAACTGATCTGGTTACTGTTGACACTGCTGTCTGGACATCAGTTATGATAGTGTCTGAAGAACAAAGATCAGTCCCTAAAGCACTATCTTCAACTAACTCTTCTCTTTTTATTTCTACATCTTCTTTTGTAATGTGGTTTTTACTTGTTTTATGCGAAGCAGAATCAGCCAATTTAACAGAAATTGTAGAATGTATGGCACCTGAGCTAGAAGCTATACCTGGTTGATCATCTTTAGACGAGCAGGAAAGGGATATATCTGTAGCCTCTTTTAAAAATTCCTCATTGTCTTCTGGTTTAATCTGCACTGTGAGATTTATGGCAACCTCTTCTTCTGCTCTAGTAGTCAAGTCTGTTTCAGGTTCTTCAGCAATATCCTCTATAAGTGCCTCTTGAATCGGTTGCTCTCCTATTTGAAAATAAGCAAAGCCTTCCTCCTCATATCCCCTTTTGGTCATGTCTATTGCGCCACTTCTAGTCATTTCAAATAGTTTACCCTCTTGAAAGAGAAAGGGGTTTTGTTCACTAGTTGGCGTGCCTTCCTCGGTAGGTGTCCTTCCTGGCGTGGTGTCTGGAGTTGCACCTTGGGACTGTCGGTCTACTGCCAGCCCCAAAATCTTTTGCTCTTCTTCTTTGACCCGTGCCGCAAAGGCTTCATCATCTTCCCTGATGGTGTTCCAATTGTCTGCTAGAGTTTTGGCAGTTACTCCTCTAGACTTTGTTTTAGGCAGATCTTCCTCCAAATAATCTTCATCAGTATCATCATAAACACATATTTCTGGTTTAGATGTTTCCCTAGCTAGCCCAATAATGCTAGACAAAGAATCGGTTTCAGCCCTTAAATTGCCCCTGCTTAATGCTAGGTCGGGTGTTCCTGCAGGTTTTATGTAATCACTTTTTACATCATCTGTTACATTACCTTCAATCTGACTATGTGATGTGCTATAAACTCCTTGATAAACTGGTTCATATTTGTGTTTTCCACTCTTATCATCATATTCACTCTCCCTTGACATTCTTTGGCTCTCCTCATTTAGTTCAGGAGGTATATTTACCAACCCTTCATTGCATAACAATTGTTTGCTGGTATATTCTAACTCTTCTATACTAAGTGACTGCAGTTCCTTTTGTAGAGGGAACTGATGGGCTTTGGCTGTATGCTTTTCTGAGACAGACTTAGGTCCCTCCATTGCTGATTCATCTGTTGATGCTGCAGTGTGGATCATGTCCTCAGATGTTTGAGGGATCTCATGCACACCTGCTGGAAAAGGAGAGGGAGGTTGTACTTTAATAGTAGGTTCAATAGAGCGTGCTACCTCTGACCCTTGTTTTGTCTCAGTAGGCCCAAGGCCATCCACTGAGGTTGTTTCAACTTTGAATTCTGGCCCAATCAATATGATGTTTTTATGCCCTCTTTCAGACTTATTCATGGTCTGAGAGAAGATATCTTTGCTATTGCCCTTTCTGCCCCTTTCGTCTTGTTCCATCTCAACAAATGTTTTTATTTTGGCAGCCATTTTAAACATCTCTTCCTCAGGGGTGAATTTCCTCTGGGTCATGTCACACTCCAACATATCTCCCACTGCATCCTCAGGCATGACAGATGGAATTAGGAACATGGATAGGACCATAGGGTCTGGGTTTTGGGAATTGAGTTTATAACTTACCTCTTCAAAACTTGTGGTGTCTGGGGGAAAAGGACTCTTACCCGATCTAATCAGCTGAGATGTCTGCCCATTACTGTCATCGTCGACACTACCCTCCTGGTCTTTGGGGAGTCTATGCAAATTTTCTGGGGGTAACTCAGGAGCTTTGGAGGATGTTGGATGCCCTGCAGTCACACTGGGTTGCTCTAGTGTAGGAGGCAAAGCCATGATGTTCTTTTGCTCTACAGGGCTGCTTTCTAGAGAGTCACAGCATGGGGAGTCTTTAGTTGGACTAGGTTCGATTGAATCGGGGGATTTATGGGAGGAGTTGTCTTCCATAAGGGGGCTACCTTCTAATGAGTCTTTATGACTAATGGTTATAGAATCATCAGCTACTGGACTAATGGTCTCTGGAGCTTGATGTCTAAGAAGCAATACTAAGCCACTAGGACCCTGTGTACCAGCCCTCGCAGTCAGGTAGTCAGCTGAGGTTGATAGTTGTTGAACATCTGATGGCTCTTCATCACTCAAAAAACTGTCTTTTGTTTCAGATCCCCTTTTCATTAGTTTTCGTGACTTTGGTGGTTTAGATGATGTCAAAACAATGCCCTCATCAACAGATAGTTTTTCTTCACTAAATTTAACAGTTTTGCCTTGTGAAGCAGAGAGAGACTCACTTTTAAAAGGACAGTCCACTGCATTTTTCACAGGCAAGCATCCAAGTGTTGTGGCCGATGCCTGATCATCAGCTGTCTTTGCATGAGTGAACGAAAGGTCAGACGTACTTGTCTCATCTTTGGCTGTTGCTGTTTCTACTTTTGAGAGCTTTTCATCTATATATTGATCTGGTTGTCTGGGTGATGATGAAAGGCTTTCAGGACTTGTGTCCAGAGTTTCTGCCATGCCTTCATGTTTGTCACTGTCCTCAGAGCTCATGTGGACTTCGCCTTCACCTACACTGGCACAAGGGGAAACACTTTGGCCTTCAGAGCTGTCACAAAGTGCATTTGGGCCACTATAAAGTTGAGACATTTTCGTATTCTTAGGCAAATCCTGTGTTACTGTAGTAGCCAAATTTCTTTGTACTGTAAGCTCTGCTGATTGCAAGGTAGAAGAATCCTCATCTTGTGTTTGAAGGATTTTAGGTTCTTGATCGAACTGAACATTTTCCTCTGGTTCTGTTTTTACACTGGAACTCAAGTTTTGAGAATGGTGTATCTCTGTGCTAATTTGATCATCAACTTTTATAGTTTCAAGGGAATGTTCTTGTACAAGTGATGATGACTGAGACTGGGACTGTGTGGTCGCCTTTTTTTGACCTGCTTTTATTTGCTTTGGTCCAGAACTTGCTTTATGCTCAAAAAGTCCCGACTTTGCCTTTGAAGGATCTTGTCCTGTCTGAAATGCCCTCATGAGCTCTTTTACTGACATAGTCTCTTCTGGTCTCTCTGACTCATTTTTTGGTGATTTTATGGGTACTTGTGTTTTTTTAGCAGTTGGTGTTTTTAACTCTTTCAAAACAGGAGTTGTTTTTTTCTCTGAAGACCCAGGAGAGGGTTTGCTCCCAGTTGGCTTGCGGCCTCTTTGTTCCTCCTCCACTTTTTTTTGAAGAGCTTTAACTTTGTCTTTAATTGAGCCGATGGGCGTTTCCTCAACTACTGGAGAGACAGGTGACTTTTTTTGGTTTGAAGGAGCATGTAATAGGCCATCATCGCTATGTTTTTTTTCTGGTTTGTCACTAGCAAGACTTCTTTTTGTAGTGAATACACTGGGTTCATCACTCTGTCCATGAGGTCCTTTTCTTCGAATGGGCTTTTTCACATCAGCCACATGTATTTTAGTATCTTTGATCACAGTTGGTACGATTTTTTTGCCACCCTTACGCAGAACAACTTCAGTGAACTTTTCCTGTTCCACACTCTCCTGTATTGCAGTTCCGGATGTTACAGATGTTACACCTTTTGTTGTCTGTGATGCTCGGCTACCTCGAATATCCTTAAGAAGTGCCTCTTGGGTCTCAAAAGCTGCCATCATTTTGGCCTCCTCAATTTCGCAGTCTGAAAGAAGAACCCACTCCTCATCCTTTTTATATGGACGGCTCTGTGCTTCTGCTGAATCTTCATATGTTCCACGTCTTAGAATTTCATTAACTTTCTCCAAATCCTCTTTTACCTTTTCCATTATTTCAAAAGGCTCCCCTGACACCTCCTCCACCCCTTTCTCTAGACTATCCCCATGCATAGAGTTTGACTTTTCAGAGGAATCAGTGGTCAGAATTGCCGTCATTTTGATTAGATCTTGTTTCATCTCTGACACCTCAGAGAGTAAATCTGGGCTTGCAAGGGCAGGAGAATCTCGAATCAAGTGAGATTTCAGGATTGATGTCTCTGTAGAATTTTCAGTATCTTCGTCATCTTCCATTTACAATGAGGATATTTAAGGAGCAAATTAAACAAAAATTTAAATTAAAGGGAACAAAGATTTGAAAAAGAGGTCAGGTTTGGATTTTCACGAGATTTCAAGGAACAGAAAAGGACTGAATATTGTAAAAGTGAAGTGAAGACCAGAAGGACAGACAACAGACTTACAGGAATGAATAACAACTGCAAAGCAAATAAGAGCCAAATCCTATAGACCTAAAGGCAATAAGCAGGAAATAACTTGCTTATCTGAAGTCTGAATAAAAGCACATTCACACATTCAAGACAATGTAGAAAAAACAACTAAATTAACAAATGAAAAAAGAAATTACTTATACAATGAAGGACCAACACAGATAAACATTTGCTCAAGTAAACTCAAAGAAACTCAGGTTTAAATTTAAACTAATAAGATTGAATAAAAGAAAATTGGACAATGTATAATAATGACAATGTATGACAACTTTTTTTAGTTTCCAAAAGAAAGCCAGTGATGTGTAACAAGATATTTCTTAAAATAAAGTGATAAAAGAAATGAGTTGTTTCTTATGTCTGTGAACTAGTCAAATTTAAATTAAAAGTTATTTAAAAAATAAATAAATAAACTGGTTTAATTAGAACAGAATGCAATGCAGAGCATCATCTTAACCAAGTTATCAACTTAAAAATAACAATATTGTCCGAACCCATTCCAAGCAACTCTCACACACACACACACTTAATGTAAGTCAAGTTATTTCCATGCAAAGCTTGTTTACTTCTAATAGGTAAGAGTCTAGTAGGTATTGATTCCAGCCCACATAAACAAGTCAGTACAAATTAATTACTTTGATAACATACTAATTTGATGTTAGTAAGATAGGTGTAGTAAAGGCCAAAGGTTTCCACACACCTTAGCTAAAAGCATTCAAACACAATTTTTCAAACTTTTCATGCTATCATGCATTTCCTGTGTGAATTTACTTTTTCCCATGAGAGGTCATCTCAGAATCACAGCTAAAGGACACATTTATTTTTCGCTGATTTAACTATATCAGATTTTCAAAGGGTTAAATTTTAGTGGGATTTGTAGTTGGCCTTACATAAATCTGTCACTAATCAACTGTTTTAAAATGACCTCCAATGTAAATAATGTACATGTGCTAATTGAGCTGCTGAATACTGTGAAATGTATAGTAACATGAATTCAGTGAAGTTAAGAATGAGTGATATTGATTTACTTTAGCTGAGGTGTATACAGACATTTGGATTCAACCCATCAATAGATAGACACACAGACAGACAGACAGATAGATAAATAAATAAAGAAAGAAAATTTGTGCCTATGGGTACTACATAGAAAAAGGAAACTATTTTGCTTTGCAGTTTGTTATAATATTTGATGGTGACTGGAAATCTATTTACTAACATAAACATCACATTATGAATTGATTTTAATGCTGCGTGATCATATAGGGATGTGGGAAGGTATTTTACTTTGGAAGTGGTAACATTTTAAAACAACCACCTGTTGTTAAATAATAAAATGTCATACATTGGTATTGCTTTTGTTTTTTTTTATTTTTTAGCATACTTGTTTTTTTGTATGAAGTATTTATGGAAAGAGTTTTGGGTGTCACTTAGAATAGAGCAGCAAAATACAGTAATTCCCTCGCTATTTTAATTTTTCTTTCTTGTATTTTTTATAGGAAAAAAGTCTCTGTTATGGTTCTGAGGAACCAAAACCCAAAGACCAAACATCTCAAAAATGTCAATATAGCTATGAGCAGGTAAAATGCTAAATATGTCACTTATTAATAAATTAAATTTTATGTTCACTGACAAATTTATCATGCTATCTTCATTGTATTAAAAATGTAAATATTAGGCAGCAACCTACCCTGTAAAAAAATCTACCAAGAAAGCTATGAGAATAGAGTCGCCAAGAGTCAGATTCACCTGAAGGCACTAGCATTATTAATATTAATAATAATAATTGTACCCTGCAACACCCTGAGCACCTCTACTTCCCACATCCTTATAGGGAACATAATGGAAAATGAGCAAAAGCTTTAAAAGATTATACTGTCCTATACTCAGGTTTTGACAAGCTGCAGGCGGGTTAAATGGGATGCTGTGCAGCACGTCATTAAAATTCTTATAACTACTAAATTATGAATGCCACATAATGTCACATTCTTTTGATAATTAATCTGCATGCGAGTTCGTTAACTTGTTAAATAAAAGACAAATCAGAGCTAAAAAAGGTGAATGTCTTACATTTTCCAAGCGATCGGCTAGTCTGCAAAAATAAGCAAGTAAAATAACTGTGATTAGTTGTAAACTACTGACTGGATACAAACATTAATAACAAAGAATTAAAACAACTGAGATGCTAATAATGTTGTCATAAGAAGAGCGAGCACAATGGGCAAATCTAGAAATAGATCTTGTGAGTAAGAAAATATTAATCTTGATATGGATACATGACACTTCAAATACATTTAATGTAGTATATAGTGCTAAATCAGTGGTTAAAGTTTCAAACATTGTTATGTCTTTAAGCAAGCTACAAACTATTCAATTATAGCCAGCCTCAGTTGTAAGTTGCTAGTGATTAAAAGCTTCACACAAATAAGTAAAATGTTAGTAGAAATGACATATGCTGCTTTAAAGCTCAGTCCCTGAAGAACTGCGTACACATGCACCATTTGGGAAAAATATAATAATTTGAAAATCGAATGTACACATTTTGTAACAACCCTTGAATAAAATGGCATTTTTTTGTTATTACATTGATCTATATATATATATATATATATATATAAATTTATATAAACCCCAAAAACTATGCCTTTTACATTTATTCTATGGAGCACAGGAAGGGACATTGCGGGAAACAATTTTGTGAAGGAACAAAATATGGGAAACTTTTGCAAGGACCCTTCATCTTTTGTCAATTTACTTCTATGTCAGTTTGCTTCCTGTTTAGTTACCATGTTTACTGCATAGAGATCTACTACAAAAAGACTAGAGTGGACATCTCTATTGGTTAAACCACACCAAAAGATGTCAGCCAATCTGTTATCTCGGTGAAGTAATTAGGTAGTGTTTACAAAACTAATATGTAACTACTGTATCTACCTATTTATATATTTATATTTATAGAATATGGCAAATATAATCTGTTTTATGAAATAGGTTCACTTCTCATAAATTTTATTTAAAAAATGTAAATTCTATAATTTTATAAACACACACACTCGGAGCAGTGGACTGCCACACACATTGGGAGTGCTCGGACAGCAGTGGGGAGTTAGGTGTCTTGCTTAAGGGCCATGATGGTGGAGGAAGGGAAGGTGCAGCTCACTCCCCCACCCCCCATTTTTCACACATTTCACCACACCTTTCAGTCCCAAAGCCACTTTTCTAACCATTCGGCCATAGCTGCCCCCAGCTGGATTGCTTTTCTGGTTATTTTCCTTGAGGATTTCAGTGTGCAGTTGTAAAGCACAGGATATTTAGACGTGGCACTTCATTGATGTAGGCAGAGTCATTAAATTCATGTTTATTGATTCCCTATGGAAATTTTTTTGGGAAACTCAATGTTAATCAATGGCATTTTTAAGCTGTTACTGTTACCACCGAATCACACTGCGTGAACGTTCAGCTTAGCTGAACTTTGTAACCGCCCACTTCTCGTAGCTTGAGAAAATTTTACCACTTATTGCTCATTTCGCTGACATTCATTTTTTTTATGCTCTATTGTTGCTTGTCACTTCCTGTTTTGAAGGCAGCTTTAGGACCTCTCTCATGGGTGTGTGCATTCCATTACTTCATGGCTCTGCTGCCCTGTACATACAACTGAACCAGAACTAAACTGACCCAACGGTAAATCAACCGAAACTCAAAACTTGCTTGAAATCTTGCAAATGTTTCTTGAGGGATTTTTGTTTTCTCCACAGAAAGTCCATCCCGGGCTTCATATCCTTCCAATGCTCTTGACCATTAATTAAATATATGCAGTGTAATATAATCATAGTAATTAAAAAATAATAATAAGTGCAATAATTTAAAAGAGGAACTATTGTTTAGTCTTTTAGGCTACAGAGAAAATAGAGAATCCCAAACTGTGGATGTTAAGAGAATAAAGTAAAATATCTCCACAGTTACCTCCTCATCAGGCTCTTGGTCTGAATCTGATTCCTTCGAGGAGCAAATAGCAGTAAAAGAGATAAGAAGGAGGAGAGAGAGAGAGAGATTGAAAGGGAAAGGGGAGAGAATAGAAAGAAGGAAATGGAGAGAGCACGCAAAGCAGTTACCATAGCAACACTAATTCATGAGCCAGTATGTGAGCCATAGTACAAGAGGGGGTATGTGTGGAGGACATATACAGCCTCATACTGATACTGTTTTAGTGCTTTTTTTTTAACCAATAGAGATAGGTAAACATTAATTAGTGTTATTTACACTATTAACTCCCTAATTAGAGTCCTAACCCTACCATTACAGCATCTTACATGTGAAATGCAATATCAGCCTGTAAACTATAACTCAGCATGACATAATAATTGAATATGTATATATTTTTTATATTGTCACATTCATTTCAGTGATTCTGACGTGTCCTGAAACAATGTGCAGTATGTTTTAGAAAAGTTTGACCTGTGAAATTGACAATTAATTTGATAGAAACACTGAAGTACAAGCATAAATGTTAACAATACCTGCATTCATTAAATTTACTCACTCACTCACTCACTCACTCACTCACTCACTCACTCACTCACTCACTCACTCAATTTCCCGAACTGTTAACTCCTACTAGGGTAACAGGGAGGCTGGAGCCCTTCTCAGCCAAAACTGAGCGAAGACAGGGTAACACCCTGAACAGTTTTCCAGACCATCGCAGGGCAACACACACAACCATTTACACTCACCCTTACACCTAGCGGCAATTTGGAACAGCCAATTAGCCTGACGTGCATGCCTTTGGAGGAAACCCATGCAAGCACATTGACTACATGCAAACTCCACACAAAAACACCGAGCCCTTGAACCCAGGAACGTCTTGGTGTGAGGTGGATTTTTACCCACTACGTTACCGTCCCGCCCTAATTAAATTCAGCAAATAAATAAATAAACAAATGAAATTGTAACGTATACAAGAGACATTACACTTGTTGGGGCCACTTGTGTGTTTTTTCAGTTTTATCTTTATGCATAATAAAGTGTTGGTTAAATTACCTTGGCATAAGTTGGTAGAATAATATTTAGGTTGCATATAGCACTGTGGGCCAAACTTCTATATGATCTCGGTTCTTTCATAAAGGACAACCGACCACAAGGCTCCTGAGTGTTATCTCGTATCTGGAAGATAACCAAAACAATTTTTTTCCCAAAAAAATGTTACCCCTAACAAAACATTTTTTTAAATTCCAAATAATTTAATGCTTTTCAAATAAATATGTCACTGTTACATGAGTTTACCTTTATAAAGAGGGCGAGGCGGTTTTCTTTGAAGGCAAAAAAGCTGAAGATATGATGTTGGCCAGTCTTTGTGAGAGGGACTAAATTTCCACAGCAGTCTGCATAGATGGGTTTTCCTTCTAAAACCTTAAGTGGAACATAAGGATTATACCATTAAGATTTAGCCCTTATTATACAGGCTTTATTATCTTACTTATGCATTTCATTTTCAGAAATAAAGACAATTAATATTCTGCTCAAACATTAAACAGAAGTTTATTTGCTTGTAGTGGTTTTCATTTCAGTAGAGCAGAAAGATAACAGATTAGTATGTAACTATAAACCCTACAATATAAATCCAGTGAGCTGTAGGTCACCTTATATTCTAGAGACTTTTACAGGGATGTATCTAAACTCCTGGGCAAAAAAAATATCCATGTCTGAGTTTTACAAAATTTTAGCAATTATTAACTATTACATAGAAATATATTGAATAAGTATTCAAATTCTATTAAAAAGTTATTATGGAGTTGCTTTCCCTTAAAATTTTCGCAAATATTCAAGTCTCTTGGTTCGACTCGCTGAAAGTTTCTTGCATCGGGAAATGTCCAAATTTATCCACTCGTTCTTGACAGCCACTCAAAGTTCAGTGGTGTTACTGAACTTTCATCCAACTAATTTATGTTGGATGTATGCCCAGATTATTTCTACTGGGTTCAAAGCTGGACTCTGTCCCAGCCAGAACAGGAGCAAGATGCCGTTCTTGTCCAGCCAAGCTTTAGCGGCCTTGGCGGTGTGGGCTGGGGCGTTTATTAGTTATGATACTAATTATTTGATATAAATGAGCTGGTATTCAGACAAACCATCACCATTAACTAATAATGGTGTATTCTTGGCTGTTACATACTTCTGTTGCTATACCTACAAATATGTAATTTCAATGTTGGCTCAGTTTTTCTGCCCAGGAGTGTATCTATCTGACCAAAAGTCTGTCTATTTAATAAACTAAGACAGAGTTTTTCACTTTAATAGCCTAATGTATTGTACAGCCTAGCTACATATCTAACGGAAAATACCTGGGATCAATTTCTATAAAGCTGAATACATATATTAGCCTGCTGTACAATTTAGTAATTAACACTTCATTTTACTCAGTACTTTCAATCACATAAACCTCTGCCGTACCTCAACATCCCGACTTCGAGCCACCTCTGTGAAGTTCTCCTGCTGCTCCAAAGTTTTATCTATCTTGTCATCAGTCATGCAGAAACAGCGAAGCCGTGCCTCTATTGGATCATGGGTTTTGGCAAAGATGACAAATTTGGCCATGTATGGCACACAGATT
This sequence comes from Porochilus rendahli, assembly GCA_039654305.1. Taxonomy (NCBI): domain Eukaryota; kingdom Metazoa; phylum Chordata; class Actinopteri; order Siluriformes; family Plotosidae; genus Porochilus; species Porochilus rendahli. The sequence continues at coordinate 3,704,194 of JBCNYG010000010.1, read as the reverse complement.
ATTTCCCGATACACCTGTGTCGCAAAGTTGACTGACTCGTGGGCCTGACGACAATCTATCAGCCAGAATCTAAGTGGTGAAAGTTGGTAAACTTAACAAGTGCTATAATTGTCCTGTGATTTGAAAAATACATAACATTGATTAATTTTAAATAAAATTATATATAACTAACAATCAGAACTTACCTTGCAGAGACATTTGTGGTGAATGATGCACAGTCATTGATAAAATTTAAAGGTGTGGTTCCTGTAATATCCTCCCACTGAGCTGGTGTCGTTCCACCTGATTAAACACACAGCAGTGGAGAAAACTAAGAACTGAGTTCCTATTCACAGGCCCTTCCTGTCCATATTTCACAAAGATGTGTACTGAATTAGAAATAACATTAAAAAAAGTAAGTACCATTAATTTATTTATTGGTTGATTAAATGATTGATTAGTCAATGAAGGTACCTTTTTAATTTTTTTTTGTAAAATTTGTTAACTTTTTTAATGTTCCTTTTATTATTTAAATATACCATTTACCCAGGTAAGTTTGTAGGGCATTTACGCCCGAGCCTAGTGGCTCATCCTGGATGGGACACTAGCCCATTGCAGGTTACCCTCCCAGGATTTTTACTGGTACCCAGGAATTCAAAAATTCTTTAAAGAATTTCTTTAATTCAATTCTTTAAAGAATTCCAGCCAAAAAATTTAATTTGTAATTTTCATGATGTGCATGTGTAATGTGAACACTGCATTAATAACCTGATGTTCATTAGTTTATACCGTTTTGCTCACTCACCTGTTATACTGCACAGCAAGCGGAGTGTTGGTGTGTCTCCTCCATAGCCATTGTGTATGGGGTCAGCGGAAGTCTTGGGGACAGGAATAGTCATGGTGATGGGTTTATGGAACTTTCGCCTACGGGGCTCCAGGGTGACTATAGGACTAAATGTAGCTTTGTTCCCCAAGATCTTTCTCACCATTTCCACATTCACAGGTTGAGTCTGATCAAAAAAACAATTCCCAGGACTTTTGTTTTAAAATACAGTGTTGTAAAATACAGCTGAATAGAGAAAGTACTTTTGAGTTCTCAGACATGAATTTAAAAATTAATTACAATACCTGTAATCCAACTCGAATACGTTTTGTAAGTGCTCCTTCTGGGAAGACAGCCTGGACTTGTGGTACCACTGTGCTGCTCAAAATCCCACCCTCTGGACCAATAAAGTTACTGTCCTGTTTGATCCGTGATACCACAGCAAAATACTGTGGGAAGTCCCGGGTGATTATGCGGCATATACGCTTCCTCTCCAACTCTTCTGGAGGGTCCAGGTCTGATGATACAGAACAATTTCATATAATTGTTGTGAGATATAATAAATCAAACAAGCTTAAATAATAAACACTGTTTTGAGATCTAACGGAATGAGAAATGAATAAATTGTACTTCATGTTAAATAACATTAAAATATTTTTCAATAAGCAGAACTTAATTTCATAATTCTATATCAGCAGTGGCCAGTGGTTGCTCATCGGTTAAAACTCTCCAAAGGTCTGGGTCAAGCCCCGGTTCCACTAATTTTAAGCAAGGTCCTTAACCCTCAGTTGCTTAGTTGTGTAAACTTGATAAACGTAAGTTGCTCTGGAAAAGGTCGTTTGCCAAATGCCATAAATGTAAACAAGATTCACAAGAGTTTACTAGTACAGAAAATGCTAGTGGTTTATGTCATCATTCTTAACCAAGAAGGCAAGTAACAATTACCTACATGCTTTAAACAATATCAAAATGAACCAATACATCTTCACACTTACTGGAATAACTGCTAATCAGGCCACTGGGACGGCAAACATTAATTTTGTACCCAGTTACCAGCAGCATGTATATGTTCATTTGCCTAGATGGTGCATGCTTTTCACAGAATATCCTCAACTGGAACTGCCAGGGATGAAGTAAAACCTTATTTCAACACCAGTACTGTGAACTAGAAGAATCCAGCTAACTTAGCCAGCTCAGGATTGAAAGACAATGTATGCTGAGGGAACCACTGAACAACTTGTAGACTCTCTCGAGTGAGCTAGGCCTAGGTAATCGATGACAAGACCAGGACGCAGACTTATAGGTCACCTAAAGCCCTCCAGATACACCAATTACAGCCATTACATTTACACCACCTGACTGGTCTGCTGTTAGGCAACCGAGCCTGCAATGCATTGTGTGTTCTGATACCGTTGGATCATAGCCAGCATTAACAGTGTAAGCATTTTTTTGCTATTTTTTTTGCTCCCCATGTGCATCACTGAACCTTGGGCCCCCATGACACTCTTAGTGGTGACGTACCACTGCATTCAAGGAACACCCCACAAGACCTGCCAGGTTGGATATGAATAAACCCATATCAGTCATGACATTATGAACATTATGAGCACTGAAAGGTGAAGTAAATAACATTGATTATCTTGTTATAGTGGGACCTGCCACGGAGGGGAATGTATTATGCAAAAATGAACAGGCAATGTTGGCAGCAGGAAAAATGAGCAAGTGTCTGAGTGATTTTGACAAGAGCTACATTTTAATGGCTAAACAGCTATTCCGCTCCAAAACAGCAGGTCTTGTGGAGGTTTTTGGTATGCAGTGGTACATACCACCCTGGTGTGCAATCGTAAGAACCTACCAAAGGGAATACATACCAAACTGCAATGTTTGAATATGTTCTCACCCTCACACTTTCATGTCCAAGGGTCCCATCATGCCTGTTTTTACATCTGCCCTTCTGTATGGGGTAGGTTATCATAGCTGGTCCAGCCCGAATCACTGCCTACACATTACGCACTCTGTACAGCCATCCTCTTAAACCAACATATGCCAAATAAACTTCTCACTCTTTTCTCTTTATGCTTTCTTCTCTCATACTTCTCTCATGCTCTCGTGTCCCCTCTCTCTGCAGCTAACCATCTATACATTACTTTTGTTGCCTAATAAAATGCCAGATCCTGTTCCGATGGATTGATTCTGATATTCCATTTGACACCAATGGCATGAAACAAAATTGCATTTTTTGATGTCGGAAGCTCACCTTCATCCATGCCATTAAGGATTTGATTGAGCTCCTCCTCTGTATATTCACATTGATGCTCTTTCCAGCTTTCTCCTGTCTCACTGCGCAGGATCACCAGCTCTCTCTCCTTCCCCCTCAGAGCAGCAAAATGTGGAATCTCCACAATCACTGGTCTGAAACATTACACCAAACACTGGTTCAAATGATTCTTCCAAAGGGTAACTGGAGCTTTATTAGTATTAATTTGTGTCTTAAGTATATGCCAGATATGTTGTATATTAGTTGGCTGTACATATACTGACACACACGTCACACACGTCTTAAACTGAAAATATAGCACATATGTAGCACAGAGACAAATAGAACTGGAGCAAAATCTAGTATTCATTCCAGGTGGTTTGGTGCTGACGTAATAACACAAAGAAGCATCTGAAGACAGTCCAACAAGAAGTCTAAGGAGAAAAAAAGTAACTTTAAGGGCCTACAGTGTAGTTATGTTTACTTAGGCATAGAATGAATACAAGGACTACAACTATAGATACAAACATGTAAGATGCTTCGTTAGCCAGTGCCAAAACAGCATATTGGTTT
>JBCNYG010000010.1:3679063-3697858 GCA_039654305.1 Porochilus rendahli | reverse complement strand
AGTTCTATGTATTATATATTTTTCATACTTATAGCAGTTTAATCTGGTTAGTAAAATCAGTGACATATATTCATGTAGCTAGCAACACTGGCTATTGCAGCACCTACTGTTTCTGTATCTATGGCAACAGCACAAACCATTTCAAAACATGTTTAAGAAGCCTGCCATGCTGTGCATGAACTTCCACTTTTCTGCAACAGTTTAAGACAAAAATCATGAGGCAAGGCCAAAAGGAACAAAAAAAAAACACCAATGTGAACTCAAATAAACACACACTAAACAACAAACTATCACACGCTACTATCAATCACACACTACTTTGTGAACGACGGAACAAAATTTTAATAAAAGCAGGACAGAAAAAAAAGGAATATGGGACCAGCATCCATGGATTGTTTCATATGTGTCACTCCTACCCCAGGAATTTGGTCCCTGGTGGCCCCAGCTGAAGGATGCGGCTAACCAAACTCTCACCCTCATTCAGAGGGGGTGGGGCAGTAGGGAGATGGAGCTTACTGTCATCCAACAGCAGCAGAGGAAAAAGAGAGCACAAACAGTTTGGGGCTGAATCTCCCAACTTCAATGACATTTTCTATCTAGGCCTCACGAATTGTGGGTTCAGTATAACCCTTTTATGAAATTGCTTCAGAATTGTGTTGTTATTTGTTAAAAACAGAATAGTATTTTCTTCTTTTATCCACAAGAAAACATTTCAGAGCCATATTCAGAGTTATAGCATGTATATTGAGTTGTACTAAAATTGTCAAATTCATTATTTCAACCTCAGATATAACAAAACACTGGCTATATTTGCTACTCTGTCAGTTGCACTCTAGATGTTTGCAAGAACCCCAACACCCCCACTCTCACCCTACCCCAAGAAAAGAAAAACACTGGTGGTTTTTTTAGGTTGTTATGTGTGCCTTGGATCTTGAACCTTAGTAGTTGGTTCTTTTGTAATGTACACAGGGAAGAGGGTGTTATTAAGTATAGCACCACTGTCTGGCAATAAATTACAATATTTCACACTGAAACATGATTTTAAACAATCTATTAGACCTCTTTAATGGACACAGTACCTTGCAAGGCTATATTTTATTTAGTGTACTAAAACTTCTTAACTTGAAATATTAAACTCCACCTACAGTACTTAAATCTACTGTATTTATTGCAGATGGTTGCTTGGTCTGCTTATATATTCTACCATAAGGATCTTTTCTTTTACGGAGTGCACAATTACAGTCGGTACAAAAATTAGGCTATTTCTAGTACCTTGTACAAAGTAGGATGTGTTCTGCTAAACACCATTTAAAGGCATACAGCCTATCAATGAGTATGCAACATATGCCTAAATAATTTTAAGTGAACGTGATTATCAGAAATAGGACCCTTTCAGAATCATAACCATAACGTTCATCCTTATGAAAGGCCTGTTCAAAATAAATTAAACTACAGTTAGTCATTTACTAGACCCAGGCATTGCCCTACCAAAAAGAATCTCACATTCTAATAATCTATAGCCTTGATTAAGGCATGTAATCGCAATGGCACTGTTTCAGCAAACTAAAGACTTCCATGTATAAATCCTTACCCACTCATTTTCTGAACTGTTTACTTCAATTAGGATTGAGGGGAGGCTGGAGGCTCTCTTAGCCAACTCTGGACGAATACACCCAGTAGAGAGTACACCCTGAACAGCTCACCAAACCATTTGCAGGGCCAACACACACAACCACTGACACTCACACTCACAACTAGGGGCAATCTGGCATAGCCAATTAGACGCATGTGTCTTTGGACTGTGGCGGGAGATCAGAGTACCCAAAGGAAATGCAAACTCTAACTATAATAATAATAATAATAATAATAATAATAATAATAATAATAATAATAATAATAATAATAATAATAATAAATCTTTCACTTGACAAAAAATTTTCACTTTCGAGCTAATTTAAGATGCCAACTCTGAATATAGCCCCCAAGTCATAACACAGCTTAAACTAGAATTTAGTCCACCACAAACAACATATCAAATCAATCATGGATTGTTTTTATTAATGGGGAGATTTGCTTTTTTAAATGGTTAATCAAGCCTTGGAGTTTTCCTTATGGCAAGCTATGAAGCAAAGAAAAGTCTTAAGTGTTACTGCAAACGCGTCTGATTAAGCGCAGACAGGAAATATAAGCTTTTTTTAATGGAGGCAAAGGAGAGGTCTTTGAAATTTAGGCAAAAGCAAGAAAAAGCCATTGTATATAACGTTATAAAGTTCAACTGCACAAATGTCCAGCCATCCAATCAATTAATAATCAATAAAAGAATTACTAAGACATTTCTATTTAGCAAAGGTTTTTCAGGAGGGTTATATTCACATCCTCTCTCTTGTTTCATATTAGTCTTACTGTAAAATCAGAACAGCTTACCCAAGAAATTGAGCACCAGAAGGTCCAACCTCAATAACTCGGCTAGCTAATCCTTCTCCTTCGACTATCGGGGGCATGGTTGCTAAGCGATGTCGTTTCACTAAGCGACAGGTGACTCGTGTAGGAGCACCGCACTTCCTGGGTGGGATGATGATTCGCAGGCCGTTATGGCGGCACCCTCGCATGGCACCACCTCGGGCATCCACCATAAAACTGACAAGAAAGCTGCAAACAGGGCAAATGTCTAATTAACCTTCTTTATCATATCTGTTTGGGTTTTTGTTCCTCAACTGAAATTTCATTGTGTTGTTCTTTTACATGCAAAGACAGCAAAGAGGAAACTTGGCAGGGCAAACCTGTATGCACAACATACACACAAAAAAATACTACGCTCAACACTAGAAACATTCTCCGGCATGCTTGAATTCTATGATACAGGCACAGTGTCAGGATGGACAAGGGCACAGCATTCCGACGACTGCGCATAAATTTAGGAAAGCAAGACAGTGGTGGTGTTAGAGGAGGATAATGAAGTAATGATGGGAAAACATCTTGACAGTTGAATGAGTATAAAGCATTGAAAACACATATTAGAAATGCTATATAGTGTATTTATATGTTAATGTTCATATCATTTACACCCTTGCTTCTGTAAACATTAAATCCAATGCATAGAATATGCTGAAGAGTCATTGCACAAAAATATTTAATCATTTATAACGAATAAACTTGATAGTTAAGGGAAAGAATACAAAACAGCTAGGGTTAAACAACATTAATGACAACAGAAAGCAGACAAAAATGATAAAACAGATAATAGATGTGTTAATGGATTTCTGGTGCAATGAACATTTGAATGAAATGAAAAACACATTCACTGCCATACATGTGAGATTTTAACCTGTAATGATTTGGACATGTACTAATGAGTTAAACACCATAACCAGGTTAGCGCTTTAGGCTTTAACAGACCACAGCAGACACTGTAAATATGAGTTTAGAGAGCTTTCTGGAATGGGTTACACAGTGCAAGAAACAGGGGGTCAAAGGTCATGTGTCAAAATGCAGCCAGTCACCTGCTGCTGTCATGTTCATGGCACGGAGAGGAATGGCTGGAAAAAGAACAAAACATGCATCAGAATATATAAAAAAAAAGAGAGAGAGAGAGAGAGAAGCATAAAGGCATATAAAAAGCAAAGCTAAAGTGAAGAAATGAAAGCAAGCTTTTACTTGGGCTCCGATGTTGTCATTCTAAGTAAAGTTTGAACATCGGAAGAAAAAAAGAAACCCACACAGGCACAGGGAGCATAGTCCACACAGAAACACCCTCGCTGAGCACAGGGCTTGACCCCATAACATTCTTGCTCTGAGATGGAAGTGCTAACCCCTACGCCACTTTTTCACGTTTTTTCTTAAACATAAACAGTTAACAGTAACATAGCCTGGGTCTTTTCATGATTGCTTCATTTTCTATTAAATATTTTCCAAACAAGAGCCATCTCTAATAATCTATGGTGCTACTTTAACCTGTGCTTTTATCGCCACTGCTGCTGGTGACCCATAGGTAAAAAAAAATACAAAGAACTGGGGGGAAACTATGCTTCATATAAATCTTGCTTAACCAGTTTCATGATGCCCATAAAGGTAGATTTCATTCTTCATTCACTCTTTCATACATTTCTCTCTTTTCAAGGACACACGCAATAACAGTTACCAGAGTTTCTACAGCTCATTCACAGTCCTGCCTTGTTTCAGCATGTTTTCAGAATTTGGACTCAAGGACTCATATAGTTTCACTTTGTTTTTTTGTTTTTTTACTCTTACTGTTAGTTATAAGTATGTTAGTTGTAAGATAACAGGTCTACTAACACTCTCACTCATTACTCTTTCAGGTTGGAGCCAAATGCTAGGCGATGCAGTGGTAGACCCTAGCCAGACCAACACACAGAAACATTCACCCTCACATTCTCACTTTGGGGCATTTTGGAACAGCCAGTTAGCCTAGTGTGTATGTCTTTGGACTGGTGCAGGAAACCGCAGTACCCCGAGGAAACACACGCAAGCATGAGGGAAAACATAGAAACACCACCTTCGCCAGACATCGGACTCCAACCCTGGACCTTTCTGCAATGAGGCGTAGGTGCTAACCACTACCATGTTGTCCCTACTAACAGAACAGGCGAGTAAGATTATCTACAGTATCTACAATGCAATCTATTGATTAGATATATTAAATGTCTTTTAACCAAGACATTCGCTATACACTGATAATAATGGTGCTAAGCAATCTTTAATAAGATTAATCATTTTCCAACTCATTCACTCATTCATTCATTTTCTTAGCCGCTTAATCCTAATTAGGGTCGCAGGGAGGCTGGCGCCCATCTCAGACGACTCTGGGCTCAGACAGGGTACACTCTTGTCAGTTCACCAGGCCATCGCAGGGCCAACACACACATAGCCATTCACACTCACACTCCCACCTGTGGGTGATTTGGAACAGCCTATTAGCCTACTGCGCATGTCTTTGGACTGTGGGAGGAAACCAGAGTACTCAGAGGAAACCCAAGCCTGGAAATCAAACCCAGGCCTTCTTGGTGTGAGGCGGACATGCTAACCCCTGTGCCACCATGCCACAGCCAACTTTCCAGCTATTTTATATATTATATATAATAATATATAATATAATATATTATAAATATATATTTTTTTTGGAATTTGAATTTTTATTTTATTTTGTTTCTATATGCCTTACCCAGACTGAGCAGCACTAGAGGAAAGTGCAATATTATCCAGGTTTTCCATTTCCCAGTTGAGCCTAAATGAGTCCTTCTCATTAGAAAGAGATGACACCTGGACAGAGTTAGGTGGAGATGTTAGAAGAGGTTCGGTTCACACTCTAAAATGTACTTGGTTCCTGTAGGGCTCTAAAGGATCTTGGATGGTAATGCTTTTGAGTTCTTTATGTGACAACAAACAGATACATTCTAATAGAAATGCTGTGCAAAGGTCTGTAACTGTAAGTAATTGCACCTGGTAACTGTGGATGGTATCATCAGCCATCCCATCATGCTTTGGTGAGTAATAGCCGTGACGATTAGATATGTAGGACCTGTCCATACTGAAATGGCACATAGAACAATCAATCAGGATTTTAACAAATGATGACACTGACTAGCTTCAAATTTCAAAATATTCCTTCATACCTCTGGAACCGACTATGTGAGCATTAGAAGAGTACAAATGTTTAAAGTTAGTAAATATTGTATTATAGAATATATGACAAATATGTATATCCATTAACGAGCAGGTAAAATGTACAACTAATAACTAGTGCACACACACACACACACACTGTTACATTTATTATATTACAATTAATTCACTTGAGCATATAATATAACTGGTGTATGATGTTTTGTTAAATATTTGCATGATGCATGTGGCACCTTTCAGCACGGCTGCCGTCCAGACTGAACCTCAAGTAATTCATGCCATCCAAGTACTGACCAGGCAGAGAGTCGTCGCCCAACTCCCTCAGGTCCTCCGCTCTCAGATATTCTCCTCCGTCACCTGTCATAGTGTCCTCACCTGTGACAATGACACAGGCACGTGAAAAGCCATTTCCTGAAGTTCCTCCCAAATAAAATTATTATTTTACTATACAATTATAATTATTAATTATAATAAATATTTTACTTTCAATCAACTACAATTATGATATATTGTTTGATATTTTACTGTCAGTCTAGCATAAGTACGTAAAATGCACACATACTGATGTGTCCTTATTGTAAATAGCATGTTATGCAATGCACCATAAACACACTCACACACACAAACAAAAGGTAGACGTGCTTAAAATAGGGGTTACTGCCTCTAGAGTTAAGCATTAGGGTACTGCCACTCAGCAACACTAAACATGGTGAACTGCATCAACAACTCAGTGCTGACACAGTCAGTAAAAATAATAAAGCAGCAGTGCTCATGTTGCCAGGTTTAACCAGCAGGGATAGGATTTCTAAGACTGGCAAAAAGCAGCAGGGAATAATGACAGAGAATATCGAACATACTGAAGCCTGAGAGTGGACTTCTGCTGTAAAAAGCATAGTGGCTGCCTACAGGGTAGAACAAGAATTTATAAGAGAATATTTGTGCTGTAGTATAAGGCACCCACTGGAGTGATACAGCAAGTGTTGTAAACAGTAGTTTGGAATTGAATAAGACTGCTTCTAGCTTACCACAAGTGGCACTTAAATCGTCCATTAAAATCTTAAACATCTGATATGCCGGCAACCAGGATTAAAATTTTCTGAGGTCACATTAGAGAAATGCGTTCATATAGCAAAAGTGTCTGTTTAATGTAAAACATTTCATTAATTACATTAATTACTAATATCAAATTACAGTACAATACAATTACATTAACCCTGAGCTAACGGTAAAAGTACAGTGTTTAAGATTTCAAAGTCTCTAGTGTTATATAGATATATACACATATATTATTAGACAGTATATAAACATGGCGGTATAAGATGGTGGCCAACATGAGAAGGGACCCGCTCTCCATGTAGATACAAACAGCTGATTCCAAGGTTACAAAAACTCAACGCCTTTTTTAAATGAGTTTAGATTAATGAAAACTTATTTATTGTTGATAAAATTCATTTCTGCTAACAGATCCTCCAAAATATTGCACACTGTACTTTTATGTGTTGATATGGTCTATGGTCATAATATAAGATTTTAAATTAACCCAGTTGGACAACATTCCTGAAACTAGTGACCTGATTTGCTGTTATGGAATGGTCCATGAAAATTCCACCTCACTTCAGATTCAGGACACACTCCCACACACACTCCTTCATGTCTAATTCACATGTAAATCAACACCTAACATTGTCATAACGAATGTAAACAACCAATATAGCCATTGTTAATATATAGCTCACCAAAACTTTTTTAATAAATTACTAAAGTGTCCAGACCTCAGTGACTTCAGTAATAGTTGCAGCCATTGCAAAAGACTGTGCAGTCACACTTACTAAGCAGGGCAAATTAGCGCGAGGCCATAATCAAAGACAAGAGCAGATGGGCGTGTCCAATTCTTGATTTATAACAATGCACAAATTAATGAACACAGATGCAGAAGGTTCATTTTAATTATTGTTATGACCAATCATCAAGGAGCATTGCAAATTAGTGTAGGGTCCTAAAAAAGAATAATGTGCATTGGCTATTCATGTAACCTGACAATGTCTGCCCCGGGCACTGCAAATTAATTAAGTTGGGATTTTCCCAAGAACCTAAGTTCGATTTTAAAGAGCAAATCTAAATCATCTGAGCGAACAAAAATCTATTCTATGCCTGCTCAAGCCAGATTGCACTTAAAAAAAAACCTGCAAAATTGCTTACAGTCTTTCTCTTGTTCTCTCAGCATCTTGATGTCATGTACAAAATGAAGAGTTGCGACTTTTAGAGATTCTACGGGATTAAGTGATGGCACAATAAGCAGCTAATTGACTGCTGCAAACCTTTGTAAATGTATCCATTTAAATACACTTTATTGTCAATTTACATTGGACACAAATACACAATTTATGAATAACTGGAGGAGCAGTGGTGGCCTGGTAGAAGGATACTGGCTTACTGATCTGAAGGTAGGGGGTTCAAGCCCTTCTATCACCGGGTTGTCACTGCTGTCCCCCAGTGCAGTTAACTGGGTATCAAAGGCCAGTCATGTCTTTCACTATCTGTAAAGGAACTCTGTTATTTTTAAAGAGTAGACCATTGAGTTGTTGTCAGCGTGGTTCTGCCCTGCGATGGCCTGGCGAGCTGTCCGGTGTGTACCCTACCCTCGCCCAAGCGCAACAGCCTCCCCGCGACCCTAATCACGATTAAGCAGTTCAGAAAATGAACGATGAATTAATCAACTAAAAAGAACACTCAGACAGTGCAAACCTCTGCCAAGCCCAACAGTTCTTCATATGAAATGTCAAGAATCATTTCATCATCATTTTAAAAAATCCTAACTCCAGAATTTGATCCGGATCATCTTTAAAACCTATGAGACTTTGTAGTCCTAAGCGCCACCTATGGTAAAAAATTCACGAAAATCTACATCCAACTTATTGAATAATCCAGCTAACAAACACACTCACAAAAACAAGAGTAAAACATAACCTACTTGGTTGTGATAAAACTGTGAGGTAAAATTGCGGCTGTGGTATAAGTTTCAGGGGAAAGAAGTTTCAAACTCCATGCTCAGCACACTTAGTAGATGATAAAACAGTGTTTAAACAATTAACCAAGTATTCAGTTAATAACTGCACCCATTTTCAAACACCTGGCAATACTGCACAATAACCACATACAAGTACAGTAGTGCCCTGTACCTTCATCAAAGGAGTCATCAGACATAGCCCCATCAGCAGCTTGCTTGCGTGCTACATGACGTCATATCAGTAATAATGAGTATAATCGCTTTAGACCTGCAGATTATATTTTCAAAGGAAATTAATGACTGTAGAATGATTTTGAATCATACCTTCCTCATCGGACACATCAAGGACCTCCGTCATGGTTTCGGGCACGTTCAGTTTGTGTTTCTCAGTCACAGTCTGCATTAAATCACAATCATCTCAATTACCACACTGCCACAAGCCACAATAAATCCTGTCTGTAAGACCTCATAATAAGCTGGTTTACAAATCAGACTCACTGTTGTTGTAGTAATGACCTCCTCAGTAACCACTTTTAATGTGTCCACCACTGAGATGTAACCTAGACGCCGAGCGATGGCAAGAGCTGTGTTTCCGTTCTGAAAAAAAAAAAAATAATAATAATAACGAATTAGTGTAAATTTTTTATGCGAGTTTGTATTGGTCTGCTTGTGTGGCTTTGTACTCACAGCAGTGGTGGCATTAGGTTTGGCTCCATATTGTAGCAGAACATTGATGATGTGTGTGTTGCCTTGCTGTGCAGCTTGGTGGAGAGGTGTGTATCCGTTCTGAACAAAGAACACAAACACGTGAAATTCTGAATAAGCTAATAATGCATCTTGATGCTGTTTAGGGCTAATCGTGTACCTTTGTCTTGGCACTGACGCTGGCATTATTCTTCAAAAGGAAGTTGACCATCTTGGCATTTCCATAGTGGCAGGCAACGATTAGAGGTGTATATCCCAACTAAAAAAGAGATTATTCGTGTTTATTTATTTAAAAAATTAAATAAAATAATAGTTGAGCTAATAGGCAATACAGCTGTCAACTGAAAATATATAAAGGTGCTGAGCATTTAAGTTTATTCCAATTAAATTTTTTTCATGACTGCAAAAAACCCAACAAAGTCTTTTTTAAAAGCATTTTTGAGACTCGGCTATTTTTATCGACAATAATTATGTTTTATATGAGAGTTTTTACCACCTATGCATTTGCTTTTATTGACTTGGCAGTGACACTTCTTGTTGATTTGGACGTGACACCCAAGGCACCTTAATGTCTTAGAAAAAACCCATAGTATATTTTCGGTCAATTTATAAATTAAAACAAAGGATTTTTTTTGAATTTCAACAGAAATAACAATTGCCTTTTAAGTGCTTTTAGTGTTGCTTTCTAGTGTTTTTTAAATCACTAATAATTTTCAATGCTATGCTTTCTACAACCAAGCTTTCTCTCAGATCCCCATTAGTAAATTAGGTTTGTGCTGTAATAATTCTCTTACTTTAGTTTGCTGGTCGAGGTTGGCACCATGTTTAACTAAGATTTCCGCAACACTGACTTTGTCTTCCTGGGCAGCAAGATGAAGAGCTGTAAGTCCACTCTGTAGAGGAAATAAACAAATTACAATGCGATCGATATAAAAATAACTACTACTGAACCAGTACTATATACTAGTAAATAATATACTGTATCCTAATGATAAAGTTTAGTTGCATAATGTAATTCAATAAGACTATGCATCGTTTAATAATTATTGCTAACAAAAAAATTACTGGTCATTAAATGATCAAGAATGAAAGTATCCCTCATGAGGCTTGTACTACCGTTGGCTTGTTACAGCTCGTGTTTTGGAAAAACTGGAACAGCAGGTTGCATCCAAGAGATGAAACTTGAAGAACATGTTTCCCTTATGAGGTCTATTACGCTCGGTTAAGATCTGTTAAGCTCTACTACGCTTTACTACGATTCCCATGTTCTATCATTATTGGTGTCTAATCAAATCGTAATCATTTGGGGCTTGTGTTCTAAGAACATAAGCAGCAGCGCATTTGGGTTTATTAGCAAGTACAGTAAATGTTTTATTCCACTTATACTGCAGTTTGCTGATAAAAACATACTTTTAACAAAAACAATGTATTTCCATTATTATGCCCTATAAACTATGGCTATAAACAGTTATTCGCTTACTAGCCTCTTGACGATAAGAAGCCCAAAAATGTGCAATATGTCATGTTATAGAGATACTGGAAATGATATAGTTCGCTGTCTTTTAGATGTTATTGTGATGAAAAACTATTACAAAGCACAACAACAACTTCAGCAACTAAGACTCCTTTCATAAATGTGAATTAATTGTCTACCAAAACAAAAATAAAATTCACTAATTCGATTAATATCTATATAGTCCAGGTAAATGTGATGTTACTACAGAAAAAAATAACAGAATAAAGTCGATATTTATCGATATATGTAATATGAATTATTATATTCAGCACGACTCTCAGTATAGAGTTATGCCACTTTTACCAAGAGAAAAAGAAAAATTTTTTATTGATACCTATTGGCCAATCTGATTCTAGAATTTAGAGTTCCTTAATTTAACTTCCTCCAAATAAACAAAGTGGTTAGGGTGCTGGGCTCATGATAAAGAGGTCATGGGTTCGAACCCCCATTAGACCCGCACTGTGCTAATACCCCTGGGCAGGGTCTTAACCACAAGTATGCCTCTGTCCACCCAGCAGTATAACTGGATACCAGTTAAAAATACTGTGACGGTAACCTGTGATGGACTAGCGTCCCATGCAGGAGGAGTTCAACTCCTAGTTGTTTTACACTACTGAAACCAGCAGGCTCGGATGTAAAAAGACCCATCTTTCCGCATTAACATCATTTAATGTTTAATTTATTGTATTGTACTCTATTTTCATCAAGTAACCTTAGTGGGCATGTTGACGTTTGCCCCCTTCTCCAGCAGTAGTGCCGCCATGTCACTGTGACCTTCCTGAGAGGCCAGATGAAGAGGCGACACCCCCTGCTTGGTCTGCATGTTCGTTTCTGCTCCATACTGCAGCAAAGTAGTGGCAATCTCCATTTGGTTCTTCTTTGCAGCTATGTGGAGGGGTGTATATCCATTCTGCCAAATTAAGAACATGGGGATAGAATTAGCGGCAGAAATTTTAGAGAGCTTGCCATGAGTATATGCCAGTGATGGAGATTTGCAGAACGCATACCAACATCCAACATTAAGCATAAAGCCCATGATGGTTGCACTCTCACCTTGGCCGTGGAGTGGGGTGAAGCCCCTTTGTCCAAAAGCAGCAGCGCCACTTTCTGATTATCGTAATGTGCAGCGACATGGAGAGGCGTGAGACCGTTCTATAAGAATGAGGGTCAGTACATATGGCTTAGAAAGAGCTGTTAGAAATGCAGAGTCAATTAAATAAACATACACACAAATGCGTATAAAAGAAAGTTGTGTTACTAGAGAATGTTAATGTGTTAATTTTATAGTAAAATGTTATTGTTTAGATTAAAGTGCAAGCTGGACAGGAGCTATTATCTGGTTTCTTATTAAAGAAAAGAAACAGAAATAATTGGTTTATTATTTTATAAAATATATTATCACCATATTAAACTAGGCTTACCTGAGCCCCTGCCAAGAACACTGTCTCTAGGACTTTCTTTCAAACAAAGGTCCAAACATGTCTATGAATTATTCTCGACTAACTATGCACAAAAAGATTTTAATGCATACTAGAAAACAGCTCTGTGTTTTAACAGCTGATTGCCTGAAACATTTAGTCAATTTTATAAAAGACAACATTTCTGAGCCATCTTAAATTGTAAGCTGTTGTTCGGTCAGCCCTAAAATACGAGTATGTCACTGTAATGGCAGGTCAATTAACATTATAATTTTGGAAATGCATTTACTTCTATTTCACATAAACTTTCATATGAAAAGGTTGTTCTTACTTTCCCTGATGCATCAGGAGGGGCACGACGCTGCAGCAGGAGCTTCGCCACATCAAGGCTTCCATACTTTGATGCAACATGTAAAGGAGTAAATCCTTTCTGTAAGAGGTAAAAGAAAAAAACAGCAAACTAATTCATTTGACTGCAATATTTGTCAATGAGAAATAATTTTACATAATACATTTTACATAAAATCACACAATTATTTCAGATAATTATATGCTAGAATAACTATTTCTGTGCAATAGAAGTTAATGCTTTAGGGTGTACACTAAGGGAGCCTTTAGAAAGTACTAATCGGTCACATCTATTTAATAAATGCTCAATTAATACCTAAACTGAATTTGTCCTGCTTTGTAGGTACATAAAGATAACTATAAGCTGTGTCCAACTAAATAACTGAATTAGTGATTGAATAAAAAGAAAATGCTGATGCAATGTGATGCAAAGGATAATACAAGATCTCATTTTACACAGCAGGGGGTGCTAGTTAGTCACAGACTTGGCTCTAAACAAGGTGTGTCCATAAAGTCACATGATCATCATGCTTAGCTGAGCTCTGACAGAGAACATCATCTCAATAATACTGCCCTTCCTAATTAGAGAATAGCACATTTTTTAGACAGGGCATCTGTGCTGCGATCTGTTCATATGTTTTATAACGTATAAAACATGTTCTGTGTGTTCTACAGTGTGTGGTTTACAGTATGTGTCCAAGATAAATCAGATGGTCATGTCCGTGTTTTGTGGTTGTTTGCGTGCTATTATGTAGAGCCAGTGCAAATCTCTGTACCTGAATACAACCAAGAAGGTAATACCTGTATTCTTATTCCTGTATCCTTCTTATTATGAACGACGCATCTTTCCTTATTGTTCATTAATTTCCTAAGCAGCTTAAACCTAATTAGGGTCGCGGGGAGGCTGGAGATCATCTCAGCCGACAATCTTGCCAGGCCATTGCAGGGCCAACACACATACAACCATACACACACACACACGCACACATCTAGGGGCAATTTGGTCTTTGGATTGTGGGAGGAGACCAGAGTACCCGGAGGAAACCGAGCATGCACGGGAGAGAACATACAAACACCACACAGAAATGCCCCAAGCCTGGGAACTGAACCCAGGACCTTCTTCCTGTGAGGCGGACATGCTAACCTCTGTGCCACTGGGCCACTCATGCTCATTGTTATTGTTGTGAAACAAAACATGTTACTTATTGTTATCACTTATGTTATAGCAACTATAATCCCTCACAAGTTTACAGAATTGTGGGCTCGATGTGGTTAGGCTGAGGCAGTAGTATTAAGTGTCTCGCCCTTGCACTCAACACTGGCAGTTTAGCAGTGCTGATGCTCAAACCCCCAACTTCTTCAGAACCAACCCACAGCCTTAATTTACGGCACCAAAAAAGCATCATTTGAGTTTATTATGATGATACTAATAATGATAAGAAGTGGAAGAAGAGCAGTGGTGGTTGAGTGGCTAAGGCTCTGGGTTAGTGCTCTGAATGTCTGTGGTTCAATCCCCACTACAACCATGCTGCTGCTGTTGGGCCCTTGAACAAGGCCCTAACCCTCAGTTAAATTAAAAAAAAGATTAATGTAAGTCCATCTGGATAAAAGTGTATGCAAAAAATAAAATTAATATTATAATCATTGATTTTCTGAAGAAATTAATCCTAATTAGGGTTGCGTGGAGGCTGGCGCTCATCACTATTATTCTAAAATATATAAAATTAACACTAATGATACTGCGATGCATTATAACACAATGTCTGTCCATCCAGGAGATTTCTTGTAGTGAAAAACATAGAGAATGTAACAAAGTGCACACACTATCCATAAAATTTACATTAAATTTCTCTTAACAAAAAATTGTGTTTTCTTCCATAACATGGTATTTAAGCCATTTATTGTTAGATTATGTGTCTAAGATAAAGTGGAGCATCTGTCAGAAGTCCCTATGAATGGGTTCTTACTATTGAAATTATGTAAGGGTAAGCATAAACCAAGAGGTTACCATAAAGGGGGAAAAAACCCTACCTGGGGATCAAGACCATCTGTATTCTAAATCAGTTGCAGTGTTTCACATAAATATGAAGAATGAATTATGCAATGAATCATGTATTATGTTTTCATTCATTAAAAAATACACTAATATTTATCCTCCAGTTAGATTAGCAGCCTTTAGAGTGAAGTCATGAAAATAAACAGTCTCTGGGATACTCCATGTGGGTTCATTCGTAGATTTAAACTGTTGTCCCTGAGATATTTACTCAGTAAACTAAAGACTGAATGAACACATTCTCTTCAACTTCTTAACAACCAATATAAATCAAACATGAGTGCTCATAATAAATATAAGGAAAGGATGAAAGGATCGAACATTACAGGCTTGAGTTACTCCGTCATCATCTCTCACCTTAGTTGGTAGCGAATGACAAGCTCCAGCCTCAAGCAGAACTGACGCTACGTCCAGCTGCCCCTCACGAGCAGAGATATGCAGAGGTGTGTAGCCGTTGGTCGTAGAGGCATCTGGATGAGCCATATGCTGCAGCAGTAATTGGACAATCTCTGTTTTTCCCAATCGAGAGGCGATGTGAAGTGGAGTCTGGTCCTCCTATTAAAGTGGAAGAGATGTGGAGGTCAATGTCACAGCTACCCAGACATACCGACATAAAGGACAAAATCAATAGATCAGAATACTTGTGGGTTTTTTTTATACGGATCTGGCAATCTGTCATTTCACAAGTGTCATTTCTGTGGTAAAAGTGTGCATATCTGTTGAGTCTCTTACTCTGGCTCTTGCATCAACCATTGCTCCATTTCTAAGCAGGCAGCGCACCACTTCCACCTGGCCAGCTCGAGCAGCCATATGCAGAGCTGTCTCTCCTCGCTAGAATTAATAAAGTTTGTGTTAATCTGTCTCTCTCTCTCTCTCTCTCTATCACACACCCACACCCACTCACACGCACGCACACACACACACGCGCACACACACGCACACATGCACACAGACCAACAGTACTCACTATGTTGCTGACATCAGGAGAAGCTCCGTTCTGAAGCAGCAGTAGAACAATGCTGAGGTGGCCCATGAAAGCTGCCACATGTATAGGGGTGAGGCCAGACTGGGTCAAAGAAAGCAAAAGGAGGCATAAGGGAAAGGTAAGCTGAACACAAGATGCAGTAAAGTCCAATACATTAACATGAATATTGCATACTTATCGCCACCCAATACTATGTACCCATATATATGTGTGTGTATATATATATATATATATATACACACACACACATATACATATATATAAAATCCTGAGTCGATTTTCCGTGCGACAGTGCTCAATACAGTGAAGTAGAGCTAAATATCTTTAGCTCTTAAATATATATATAAATTAGTTTGTTTGGAAATGTTAGTTTTCCAACTCTCAGTAAAACTACTTTTTTAAAACTAAAATGCTCTTCGAGTTTTGTTTTTTATGTGTCGCATGAGCTACGTGAAATTTTTCGTTCCGCAAGAAATTGTGTGTTTGTCTAAAGTCAAGTAATATTACGACAGTCATCATAGTTTTTCATAGCCAGGAATATTCCAGTAGGTCTTATGGCGGAATCTAATTAGATAATTCGAAGTTTAACTTCGTCTTCGAGTTAGTCGGAGCATGTGTGTGTCCGAAGACTCGAAAGAGCTTTTAAAAGTAATGTCATGGCAGTACTGTTATTAGTAGTATTAGCATAAACACGTCATTCAGGTAACATTACGTAACCTAACGTTAGGCCCTATTATATAACAACAAGGATCTGACATTTTATATGCCAGTTGGTGCCCCATGAAAGTTCAGTGGACATGTGTGTTCGTGCTACAAGGCATTTAAATATGTGCCAAAATACGCCAAAATGATTAGCATACCTACAGTACATAATATTTCATAAATCAAACAATAATAAACACATTTCATGTGTTCTCAGTCAAGAAGAATTATACTTTTGCCTTTGAGCGTGGTCTATTACCAGGGAGTAAAACTTTAAGGTCACACACATGTAAAATCCTTTCACATTAAAAGAGACAGAGCATTGTTGACCCACACATACTGTACAGACAACAGCTATGAATATAAAACAAAATAAGCTCATAAAACAATTACAAAAACAAACTAAAAAAAACCCCAGAAATGTCTAAAACAGTTGGGTATTTTCCATGTGTGAAGCCATGAATTCATGCAGTGTTGCAGTGCTGATTGTATATATCACAGTCTTAATATTGCACACTTTTGATTCTTGGGGGTGTCTCATTTCAGAAGCCACTTTCATTATAAAAACAGTTTCTTGTAACCTTATGTTAAACACTTTAAAATGTTTAAAACCGTTCTGTGTTTATATAAATCGAAATCTATAGCAAAACACGGTCATGCACACCACCAGCGATGTCCTTCTATAACATATATGGTAGATCTCTGATGATTTAGAGCTGTTTAATGGCCAATGATTTTGGGTCTCATGAAATCTCATGAAATTCAATATGTAGAAAAATATTTCTGCCCCAAACCCGGTTGCTCTGCCATGCGGTTTAGATCATCAGTAGAACTTACAAATCAACATAGAAATTGTAAAGATGCACAAAGTCATTGCTTTGTAACCTGTCTCATTCTCTGGATTTACATTTTTTTGAAAAGCTGTGATGCAAAATGTTGCACAAGCCTAAGAAAAGGTGTCTCGCACTTCACCTCCCAGCATTCCTTCCACCCCTCACAGTCACCTGACCACTGAGCCACGCATCACATGATCATAGCACACCAGTTCTCACTCCTCCCCAATTACAGGCTCACTATACACTGTGATGTATTGCTCTGTGTATTGGCAGTCATTACATTTATTTTGCAATTGCTATTCTGTGTATGATCCTGTTTTCGCCTGTAACCTCGGACACCTGCCTCTGAGCTTGAGCCTGTCCGCTTGTTTATCTCTGCTCATTGGTTTGATGCATCAATACACCTTTGCTTGAGTCAGGTTTATGAGCTGGGACTGTGCTTTGGATTCCTTCAATAAAATATCTGTGGGGTTACAATGGGAAGGAGCTTCTGTTCTGTAAGAGCGTCTACAGACTCACTCCATGTTAGAAAAACACCACATATAATTAGCAGTATAGCTGATAATTTTAAAAACCAGTGTTATGTACAAATATCTGAAGTATTATATATTTTTTTTGCTAATTGGCATGAAGGATGTTAGTAATTCTGAATTTCAAGGTATAGTTGTTGGTGTATCTCTGTGTACCTCAGTGATGGCCTGAATGGAAGCTCCATACTTGACAAGAAGCTCCATGACCTTCACTCTGTTCTTCTTGCAGGCAATATGAAGAGGTGTGAACCCGTTCTATAAGGCACAGAATATTCTTTGAGAAGCGTGCAAGACCCTGATGTGTACCACAGTTACTACGAAGTATTAGCGTTCGAAAATAAAAATAAATCAATAACACTAAATCCTAAACATATAGAATCCTGTCCGTTGTAAAATGGTTCTGAGAGTGAGGGAAATAAGTAGGGTACCAGGGCCCGAGCGTTGGGATTGGCCCTTTTGTCCAGCAGAAGTTTCGTGACTCTGTAGTGGCCACAGTGGGCAGCAACATGGAGGGCGGTCAGGTAGTCCAGCGTGACATCATCCACCGGCGCCTTGTGCTGCAGCAGATGTTTAACACACTCGACATGGTCACCCTGCGCTGCCATGTGGAGAGGAGACAAGCCATTCTGATAGAAGACAATGAAGACGAAAGAAGAGAGAATGAGTCACACACTCGCGTCAAGCACAGGCACTGATCTATTCATGGATGAGCTGGAGAATAAATTTAAAATGCTCTGGACGTGTCGAGGCTGTCTGGGGGTCAATAAAATGATAAAGACATTTCATACAAGGTTAACAAAACCTTTTAAAGCATGCACTATGTTGTCTATTCGTTTAATTGAATCATGAAAAGATTCAAAAATATTTAATGTTGGTTTAGAAAATAAAGCTTAGAGATTTTAAGATATACAGCTTCTTTTCAAGTCAAAACTAATAACCCTGATGGATAAATATGAAAATTATACTAATGTAGCTGAGTGTGTGTTCGGGCAGGTATGCATGTGTGTGTGTGTGTGTGTGTGTGTGTGTGTGAGTGCGTGTGTGTGTGTGTGTGT
>JBCNYG010000010.1:3576435-3589003 GCA_039654305.1 Porochilus rendahli | reverse complement strand
GTGTGTGTGTGTGTGTGTGTGTGTGTGTGTGTGTGTGTGTGTGTGTGTGTGTGTGTGCGTGTGCGTGTGCGTGTGCGCTGTTTGACAGGATATGTGAGGTGACAATTTATCTTTGCCTGTTATAACACAGGCCTAAATATAACACTTTGTGATTGGTGTATGAGGAAATGCATGTAATTGGGAATGTCACCATCTATCCTGTCAGAGAGAAAAAGTTTAAACAAATCCGATTCCATTAGACACAGATGCCAGATTAAATTTTTTTTATATATCGTTTGCTTAGACTTTCTGACATTTAAATAAACTGTGAACTGAAAACTTGGTTAATTTTAAACAGCGACATATGTTCCGAAGTCTGAGAATGAGTTTCTGTATTTATTACTCGTGTGCATTTTACGGAAATGAAATGATCTAAACAAAGATATAGGAAGAGTCTCATTAGGGATCTCCTAAACATAGCCCTGGGTTCATCTACAGAGCATAAGGGCTTCCTGTATTAGATTAGATTAGATGGTTTGTTGTATAAAAGTAATATATTACGCACAATAGCACATCCTTATCATACGAAAGCTACATACAAAGTATGTACGAGGCACGTGAAGCCAACTGTGCTCATCAAACTGGTGCTCATGCTGCATCACAGGGGAGTGTAACATATCAGGGAATCTAGCTCTTCTACAAGCTCACCAATTTGCTAGTGTAACTTTGATTGACAGGAGGGGGGGTGTCACTTTTTTAAGTCAATTATTAACAAAAAATGCATTTAAGCAATGTAAATTTATTCTATTATCATATTGTTCAGAACGAACTGAATGATGGCTTTTGTATAATACAGAGTGTAGAAGTTAGATGGGCAACTTAAGGAAAACATTCGAGAGACACCTTTAATTATATGTATATTCCTTAAAAGGCCAAGTAATAATCACCCCAAACCCACAGCCATTGATTCAAAAGCCCTCAGGGTTGCAGTGCTCTTCAAACACTGGCCTCTTACAGTGCCAATTCATTAATTTATTCATACGCAGTTTGAAACGGTTAAAAGAGATAAAAGACAAACAATGAACACATCCATAATGTCAGTGGGGGAAAGGGCCCCGTACATTTCAAAGGATCAAATAATCACAGCCCGTAAAGATCTTTCAAAAATGAAGATCAATCATCTTTACCAAACACCCAGCTCATTTTATATATATGGCTCTTACTCATTCGTTGCTCTAATTCTCTCTGGAAAAGGAGCCATGGTATAAATACAAACTGCATATTAAATGAAGCATAGGTCCCGTACACCTTTTTCACATTGTATGTGCAGTGTATAATTAATATATATATTTTATACATTTATTAATGTATAATTAATAAATGCTCCCAGATTGGTTAACCTACTCCTAGGATATCAGCTCATATAGAGTGACCTCAACATCACTATATAAAATAAAAAAAATCAGAAATGGGCATCATTTGATCCAAGCTAAAGTACTTCATGATGAAAACATATGTTTTACTTTCAATAATAAGACAGGGTTTTTTTTGTCCAAATGCAACTTTTTCGGAAACAGGAAATGACGTACTGCGACAGCTTTCACTAGTTACGATAGCAAACTGGAGGTAGTTTTTCTACAGTAAGTGACACTTAATTTACTTAACAGTAAGTTCTGTTTTTCCAGTCTATAATAATCCTATAAAAAGGGTAGTGGTGGCCGGGTGGTTAATGTGCTGGCTTACTGATCGGAAGGTCAGGGGTTTATGCCCCACTCTCACAGAGTTGTCACTGCTGTCCCCCAGTGCAGCTAACCGGGTTATCAAAACCCAGCCATGTCTCTCACTGTCCGTGGTGAGAGGTAGTGAATGTACCATTGCTGTCGTTTGTAAAGAGTAGGCCACTGGGTTGCTGTTGGCGTGTTTCTGCCCTGTGATGGCCTGGCAAGTGGTCCAGGTTGTACCCTGCCCTTGCCCAGATTTGGCTGAGATGGACACCAGCCTCCCCACGACCCTAATTAGGATTAAGCAGTTCAGAAAATGAATGCAAGATAAGCTATATCTATACGTAGAAATTTACTTTTTTTTTTAAGAATTAGACAGTTGTTTCCACCAAACACGATTTTATTGGACTACAGGCCTTCAGCTAATCAGATTTAAACAATACATAGACTTTAAATAATTTTTCCTTACGGATGTTTGTAAATTAAATAATAAGCCGCGTCTCTGCAATAATAAATGTACATACATAATATATATACTACACATATAGAATAGAATAAAACAGTTATTCCACTTCCTTTCGTTGAATATATATATATATGTGTGTGTGTGTGTGTGTGTATATACATATACATATATATATGGAATATGTATGTATATGTATATAAAATGTAGTGTTGTTTTTTTCCTTATACCACATATATATATTGTTTGTTTGTTTTTTTATTCGATATGTTTTCTTTGTTCTCTATTTTTGCATCTTAATATTTATTTATATTGACCTTAACTGTATATCCTTTAAACAGTTTTATATATATATATATATATATATATAAAACACATTGACTATTCACTTCCAGAGTATTTTCATGACAATTTATACAAATATCCTTAACATTGTACTACGCAGGTGAGCACAAAATACAGCTCTTGTATATTTCTACTATTTGCATGTTGGGTGACAGAATAACTGCATTCAAAACAGATGCATGCTGCATGGTTATAGTTATTGCTGTGGGGAAAGTGGAGCCAATCCCAGCTAACTTTGGGTAAGAGGCTGAGTACACCCTGAACAAGTTGCCAATTTATTGCAGAACTAACACAGACAAAAACAACAATTCACACTCACATTCACACCTATGGGCACTTAAGAGTAGCCAGTTGACCTTATCTGCATGTCTTTGGACTGTGGGAGGAAATCTGAGTACCATGTTTGGCCTAAATTTCCAATCATTCCACTATTTTGTAATGAACAGCCATACAGGCTAAACTATGTAAAGCAAACACTGAGAAACGAGCCTGGGTCGAATCCATTTCTTCAGAAATAGAGATTGAGCTAAGACATCCTAGTTCTGCTTTCCCGTATATATTTTTCCATTATTCAGCAGCTGACCTGA
This sequence comes from Porochilus rendahli, assembly GCA_039654305.1. Lineage (NCBI taxonomy): Eukaryota > Metazoa > Chordata > Actinopteri > Siluriformes > Plotosidae > Porochilus > Porochilus rendahli. The sequence continues at coordinate 3,585,908 of JBCNYG010000010.1, read as the reverse complement.
TGAATGACTCCTCATCCACACAACACATACATACAGAGAAATTTATCCACAATAGCCTGCAACATAATTCCACCTGACATTTTTATGGCTACGTTTTCCTGCCATTTTTTTTTTTTGCCAAAACAATTTCATATCACTCACTGAAAATTATTAAAAACAACTGCAAGACTGAAACCCTCCTGCAAAATTCATAGATATCAACTGACCCGTAACAGCTGACAGATTAGTATTAAAAGGTTTTTTAACTACACAAAACCCCACTATCTGTAACATTCATTCATTCTTTCAGTCATTCATTTGCTGACCTGCTCTACTACTAGGATAATTCACACTCATGCTATAAGGCAATTTTTAAGTCAATTAGCTTAATATGCATGCCTCTGGACTATGGGAGGAAACCAGAGGACCCAGTGAAAACTCATGCAAGCCCAGGGAGATCCTGCAAACTTCACAATAGTTGCCAAGCCTGCGACTCAAACCCAGGACCTTCTTGCTATGAGGTGGATGTGCTAATCACTACGCCACCATGCTGCCCGGCTGTAACAATCAGCTTACCCCAATATTCAAGTACTGTTAAGGAAACATAAAGCCGAAGTAAGCCTCAGGGCGAGATCATTATAAAAACTTGTTTCATGTTGAAAAATAAATGGGTCACTTTATGATATTTTAATTATTTAAGTATTTTTAGGTAATTGATTTCATGATGGTGGCACAGTGGTGTAGTGGTTGGCATGTTTGCCTCACAACAAGAAGGTTCCAGGCTCTGTGTGGAGTTTGCATGTTCTCCCCATGGGTTTCCCCCAATTACTCCGGTTTTCTCCCACAGTCCAAAAACATGCACAGTAGTCCGATTGGCGGTTCCAAATCGCCCCTAGGTGTAAGAGTGAGTGTGAATGGTTGTATGTGTGTTGGCTCTGTGATGGCCTGGATTCATGACCAAATTTGACAGCTGAAAAATAAGTCTGGAGTGTCCACAGACAATAAAAGTAAATTAGAGAATAAAGAAAATAGGCCTGCACTCGAAGTCTGGACAACACATTCATGTTGTTTCACAGTGGATGAGTCTCTGCTGTGAAATGTAGCAACAGAATGGCAGAAACAGGTACCATGGAAACAAGACAGGCATAAACAGAGAAGAAAGTGAGAGAAAAAGAAAGAAAGAGAGAGAGAGAGAAAGTAAGAGAGGGAAAGAGACAGAGAGAGTGAGAGAGACAGAGAGAAACAGGAATACAAAGACAGAGACAGAGAGGACAGAGAGGAAAGGGAGAAAGACAGCAAGAGAGAGAGACTGAGAGGGAGAGGGAGAAAGAGAGAGAGAGATACAGAGGGGGAGGGAGAGACAGAACATATGTGATAAAGTTCTGTCAGAAAGTAAAGGTGATTCCGCAACCATCCACTACATTTATTTGTTTGCCAAACCGTTGAAGTCTACTCGCTGGATTGTATCTTAGCTGACTTTTCGGCAAAGGCCGAGTACACCCTGACCAGCTCGCCAGACCATTGCAACGCCAACACACACATAACCATTCACACTCTCAGTCACATTCACTCCTGGGGGCAGTTGATAATATCCAATTATCCTAATGTGGATGTTCTTTCATGACTGTGGAAGGAAACCAACGTACCCAGAGGAAACCCACACAAACACAATGCTATATTCAGTAGCATTAGAATCTTACTTCTACAGACATCAGTGCCCTGTGATGGACAGACGAGCACCCAGAGACGACTGAGATAAGTTCCAGCCTTATGTAGTGAGTGGTTCGGCATATAACCGAACGAACAAAGTACGAGCGGTTGTGATCTGCAGCAGAGACCCTTGAAATGCTTCATTACCCATATGGCAATGCATCAGTGAGCCTGGCAAGATGTACTGAGTGACATTTGCGCTTCATGAGGGAAGGATGTCACTGGAGGACGTCGGTCTACCTTTCGTGACTCTTTCTGAGTTTGTTCATTGTTCTTGTTGAAGCTTTTCATTTACTAGTCAGGGGATGAAGGATTGTTACTGATTAGGAAATCAAATCAAATAAAATACATCTATACATATTTTATTGTCCTAGAATTCAAACAACATAGAGGTGTACAGTCTGGGCTGCAAATATAATCAGCCCAAGCCTTAATTCTTCATAATATTGTGCATAGCTTTCTATAGAGACTGCTGCTCTAGATTTTGAATCCACAAAAGATTAGAAGAATTTGCCTTAAGACATTTGTTAACAGCAAAGAAATCTGATATCAAGGTCATAAATGGACTTGATATCTTTTTATCTATGAAACGGGGAAGGGGTGCATTGCTGTCTGTTTATACCAGCTACATCTGCTTGATGGCCATTATTATTAATTATTCATGTGTACTAATAAAATCACACAAATGCATTACACTGCCAAAATTTACACACCCCTGTCATACAGTTACTTAAAACAACAAATCTGTGATCATTTAAGCAATTAATAATGATACGACTGACACAAGGCTATACACGTGAATGAACAAAAACAAAAGGGAAATGCAGTTGGGCGTGAACATTGGCCTCCATGTGACGCTTGTCATTAAGAGCTATTAAATGTGCTTCTTTAGAAAAGCGCTGCTGGCCTATTTTGCCTCAGCTGGTCAGACTTCAGGTTCTAATCACTAGCAGCTGTATGGGGTGCTGCTAGATTGATAGTAATACATTAAGTGACTTTCGAGAGACACAAAACAAGGCTTACAAATAAGTACACCGTGCTGATTCACCCAGTCTGTGTTTTTCTCTATTTCAACAATCTGTCATTTTTATTCTGTTTCTCTGCCTTCAGACAAAGGGATCGTTCATAAACAGGGTGGGGCCTCTCTCTCTCTCTCTCTCTCTCTCTCTCTCTGTATTCTCATCTCTTGGCGATTTGGCATGAATTTCATATCAGACCAATCTCTGGCCATAGTGCATGCGATCATGTCAACAATGATCAATATCTCTCCCACATGCCTCCTCCTCTTTAACTACCCCCCTCCATCTTTCACCCCCATCCCTCTATAAGGGACCTTATTAAAGACCAATCCTCATGGAACACGACTGCTGTCTAGGTTACGGGCCCCACCCTGTCTAATGCAAGACAGCATGCGTGGGGCAATTACATCGGGACATCTCTATATTGCTGTGACAGGAAAGGCACACTGAAAACTCCAACTAGGATTTTATTGCAGATTTTAATGTAATTTGATCTCTGATCTTTATTTTGCTACGGTATTTTGTTGCCATGGAAACAGATGTGCTTCATGGGTATTTCCCATCTGTGTTGCTATTTGCCTTCCAGAAGATGCTTCAGGAAGGTGACATGGTGAGATGGTCAAGAGAGCATTGCTGGGAAATAAGCACAAACACACACACACACAAACAGGGTCTTTCATGCGGGGTGCATATCACATGACCTTATGACCAAGCCCTGCCAACTGTGCTCGCAGGTCTGAATATGATTCTGTAACTAGATTACTGAACAACGAAAGTGGTAGTGCATTAGTGCTGCTTGTTCAGTTAACTGGTTTTCAGTCATATGTAGTCGCAAGAACACACACACACACACACACAAAGAAAAAAAATTTATATACTAATATTGTAAACGACATAAAGGCAGCAGAAAAATAATCAGCTGCTCAACCACAGCCCAAACCCTGCCACACAGGTCCTAGAAGAGACTAGAAGCTTCCGTGACGATTACTGCTTACTGAAAGGCATCACTTCGCAGTAACTCACACTTCTTGTAGGGAAACAAGAGCTTGTAAGCTCAATACAAAAAAAAACCCACCTTATACAGAACAATGTTTTCACACTGGGTACAGACCAAAACAGTCCGCATACATGGCAACAGCTTCAAGAACTGCATGACTCCTTTTAACACCTGTGTTACTGCGCAAGCCTCTGAGCCACAAATCACCATCACCTGCAGCTGCAAACAGTAGCGGGACAAGCTTTCCTTGGACAGAGTCGATTTTTCTGTTCCAAGAGGATGTGGCTGAGCTGTACAACTATAACCACTGCACAACTCAAATAATTCTTGGTATTGCATCATTGCCAAGGGATAACTGAATTATTGCACTGTCACCATCAGATAAGTTGAATAAATATTGCACCATTAGCATTAGTCTACTTTGAAGATATTTCGAATCAATAATTAAACAATTATACAATTCAGATTTTGTATGAATTTGTTCGTCTCGGTGGACAACAAATCGTCGACTAAGTAATTCTCTATATCATAATTCACCTCATTCAATTACTGCTTAATATCATAAATATAACGTTAATAAAAGTACTGATGTGATGTATAAACTATGAATATGTAGTAATAACTATGAATTTAAATGTTAGAAGCTTTTATATTGCACATTGGAAGATGTGACTAACATTTACTGCACTAAAAGTTTGAAGAAAGCGGCTGAATAAGTTACAGTAACACAAATTAAATCACCCCCACCTATGGCCTAGTCATTCTGCAGTGTCGATCGATACCTTTTCTCCTATTCAGACTGACTTGTGCTATCACTGCATCCCACCAATTTTTAATACCCCCATTTTCCTAAACTTAGTCTCAGATGTTCAGTTCTAGAATCGAATCATGGGTAAATAAGTTAGTTACTACAAATGATGTATCTAAACTAAGACTAATCTAAGCAAACGTAATAGATTCTATTAGTGTGTAAGGTTAAAACACTGACAAATACTGATTTCATACTTATTTTATACATTTTGCGCAAATTCCAACCTTCTATCTCAATCTGTGTTAAAGATGCACACACTCTGGATCTCTGCAGTGTTCATCAGTTCGTCAGCAACTTGTTCATCAGCCTTTAAACCTGCTGCCGAGTGTACACTGCTGTGAGTGCGATATGCTAAATCACTAAGCGGCCCCCAGGGAACACGATGCTGTAAGAGGTGATGAATGCCAAGAAAATCATCTATACTTCAATCCTTAATTATTCATGCCTTAAAGAAGATTGCTGAAAGCATTTTGCAGCTGTTCTGAAAGTGTTTCTCTCAGTTACTACTGAAAGACTGCAACTGATAGCTGCAAAAATGCAACACCATGACCATGTCAAAAAAGATGCTGTTACATTACCATTAACAAATTTCTACCATGTGTGTGTTCTTGCTAGCCATGTTTGCATTGGACCTACAAGTTAAATCATTGCACATACATGAAGACCGGACTGTTGATCAATTCTTAGCCACTAGATTGAGCTTATTCACAATGAAGAATTAACATGCCTTTAGATGGGTTCTTAATTGCTTCACTTGTGTTCTGCTGGGTTGGACTGACACACTGCCAACAGCCACACCATGAAATGAGAATTTGCTACTTTACATCTTATAAAATTTTATGTGAGTGACTTAAAACTGAATATAAGAAACTGACTCTAACTTGAGTTTCTACACAATTTAAGATAAAATGTGGTTGGCATTCACTAGTAATGTAGAATGGCTAAAATAATAATAATAATCAAAGAAATTAATTCATTGGCAGCACCATCACACAATGGTTGGCACGTCCGCCTCACAGAAGGCTCATGAGAGTGTTTCTGTTGGAGTTTGCATGTTCTCTCCATGCTATCATGAGTTCCCTCCAGGTACTCGGATTTCCTCCCACAGTAAAAATACTTCCACATTAGTCTTATTGGCTACTCCTAATTGCCAATATGCATGAATATGCTTGTGAATGGATGTGGGTGTGTGGGTGTGGTAACGCTGTGATGGTCTGGTGAGGTGTTCAGGGTGTACCCGCTTTCACCTGGAATGGGATTCAGCCTCCCCATCACCCTAAAAAAAGGCAGTTCAGAGAATTACATGACAAAAACCTAGTGGAAACCTTCATGTAGCCCAGGATGGTACCGGGTTTACTGGAGCTTTAAGGGGGCAATACTTCCCGCTAAGCTAATGTGCTGCACATATACATAGTTGCTTAGACTGTGGAATCTTCGGGACATACTGTATGTCAGTGTTTGTGTACTATCTGACATGTTAGGAAGTTGATGTAAAATTTTACCCCATGAACGATATTTTAGAATCAAGTAGCCACTCCTAAACTGAACTGAGTAAATTAAATTTTAAATTTAAGCCACTTCAATCTAACGGAGCTGTGTTCCTGTGCTCAACCCTATCCCTTCCTTCCCTCATTAGTTGTTACACACAGCGAAACACTACTCCACCCAACACTTCTGCACTGATTAAACCCCAGTCGCTTTGACCCCCAGGATTGGGAGGGTTCCGCGGGGGAGGGCGTATCAATAATTCAAATCCTGATCCCTCTTTGCCCTCAGCATGAAGAAAGAGAGTCAGGATAAACTAGGGTGTGCTCATTCAGCTCAAAGCCATTGTTTGTGCATTGCAGCTGAAGCAATCGCCTAACAGCAAAACACTTTAGAAACTGGAACCTAGCAAGCCCAGCCCAGCATCATAGGGTTTATTTTTATATTTTAACAGTCCATGCAGTGTCTGAGGGGTAAGAGCAAAATCCAAATCAATTGTACGATGCTGCAATTATAAGAAACTATTATTCGCTGAAAATGTCTTAAACTTAATATAATGCTTTCAGAACAATGCAGAACAAAACCAATGTTATCATTTTATTCAATATGCAATTAAGTGGATTAAGCTAACGACCACCCCACTTTCCATTCATTCTTTAAAATATGGCATTGTGTATGAGAGCATTGCTTATGATATTTCAGTTCACAATTAAGACCATGTGATGAGTCACCGGGACCGTAACCAATCCAATAAGATTAAGTGTAGTTCGATTGGTTGGTGAGATCGACAGGATTACGTATTATTAATGAGATCATAGACAGAGAAACAAAGATCATGCAACATATTTCCTAATAACCAGGCAAAACTACATGAACTACAGCTACATTATGAATTATCTTCCCGGAGTTATTATCTATTGATGCCCAGGTACAAGAAACAATAACTACATTCTTTTACTAACAAGTCCACCTCAACAAAACACACACACCTAGCACATACAAGTCTCCCGGAATCACACAAAATGCCTTATTTATTCTGAAATCTTAGAATAGAGGTGATATGTGTGATACCAACACAAAGAGATGGGGACCCGCCCCATATTCAGCACTGATGAGGAACAAAGGTGCTTCACGACATTCCATAATACCAGAGAAATAACACAAGCATGCATATATTCATATCTATATATCTATAAAACCACAGATAGAGGCAGAACACTCTGGGGGATATGCAGCAATAAACACAGGGCAAAAAAACATGATCAGCACTTCTTTTGGACACGCGCACACACACACACACACACACACACACACACACACACAGACACACACACACACACAAATACACACACAGACACTATATTTTTTATTCTGTTGTCACTGCATATTTATGCCCTAAACAAAAGTCTCATTAAGGCAAGCTCACTGGAAATATCAACATCTGGGCATCAAGCCACACATCCACACCTACACCCACACACACCCAAGCCCACACACACACGCACACACACACAGGGCATGGCACCTGCCTACCAGTCAGCCTCATGGGACAGCATCAGGCGCTGCCCAGAAATGACTCTCTCAGCAGTGCACACAAACAACCCCACATCCCCGAGTTTCCTCAGACCTGCTGCCCCTAATTTACTTTTAAGCCCCATGCCACTATATCAAGCATAAACCATTTTTAAAAGATTCCCTAGAACATAACAGGTGCTGATCAACTGCACCAAAAGTGATTTATGATTTCATTTAAGGAAACACTATTCATCATATCTCAGCAGACATCTCAAATTCCATACCCCAGTTGCTCACAAGTCAAGTTGGTGTTTACCTTTTTGGGTTTCCTCCTTCTTCCTCCAAGCCCATTAAGTCTGTCTGTAGCCTCCATCCTCAGATGGGACTGGGTGTCTTCATTCATTCCACAAAAGTCTACTTTTTTTTTTTTAAGTTATTCTGACTTTTTTAAGTCACTTGGTGGTTCATGTGTTCATTCATCCAACACAGCTCCTTCTACACCCTCCACTTTATTACTCTCTACTGACACAGGCACTGAGCGGAGCGCAAAGCACTGGAAAAAGGGGGAGTGGCTCATGGATGGAGAAAGAGAGAGAGAGAGAGAGAGAGAGAGAGAGAGTGAGAGAGAGAAAGAGAGAGAGAGAAAGAGAGAGGAAGACAGAGAGAGAGAGAGAGAAAGAGAAGCGGAAGAAAGGGAGAAAGAGAGAATGAGAGAGAGGAGAGAAAGAGGGAGAGAGAGAGAGAGAGAGAAAGAGAGGGAGTGAGAAAGAAGGGGGAGGGGGATCAGTAAAAGGGAAGAGCACAATGGTGTTGCCATGGCAGCAGATGTCACGAATGTTTATCTGGAAATGTAAGCGAAGCAGCTCGATACTACATGGTATATGTGTGCATGTGCATACACAGAGTATGAAAATATTTATATTTATATACAGTATGTGCACACATACAAAGATGAAAAATATTGTTTTGGGGGGGAAAAAAAAGGTTCTGCCACTAATTAACAATTATGCACCGAAGGCAAGGGAGATGTCTCTGAATATTCATTTTAGAAACATTCACCGAGCCTGAGGTGCATACTTCTTTAGGTATATACTATACACATTTAGCACACTAAAATGAGATTTTTATGATTTATGAGATTTTTATGATTCACCATTTATGGTTTACTTATGTTTAATTTTTAAAATCATGGCGGAATTCAGGTGAGCTCCCAGCGCAGACAGGTGCAGAGCCTAAAGGCTACATAACGGCGTCTTTTTAAACCATTTACAGAGTTGCGGTAGAACGATGTGGAAACAAGGGGAAAGACAAGCTAAAATGAGATTTTTATAGTTTATACTTACATATATTAACCATGACATAGACTGGTCAGGTAAGCTGTGTGCTTTGAGTAATAAGTGCCATCCAAAGTTATTAGTACTTTTTCCACGGACACATTTTACTACAAACTACAAGAAAATAATAAAAAAAAATTAACAGCAGCCTAAAACATGATATAGTTTTATTCACATATATTAACCATGACAAAGACTGTTCAGGTGAGCTCTTCTCGTTGAGATGAGCTAACAGACATGAGTTAATAGAAGTGATTGTAGCAATCCATTTCTGAGACTACCCAACACATGAACAAAAAAGAAAACTGGCTCCATAAAGGTGTGTTTGCACACTAATTAAAGTTTTTGTATTTACTACAAGGAAATACGAGAAAAACAAACTAAAACAAGATTTTAATTGGTTATTTCTATTTTAAAGCATGATAATGATGACACTGCCTGCTTGAATGCCTGTGACAAACTGTGTGTATTATTTGATTGAAGCGTTATGCACTCAGAATATATGTGTGTGTGTATATATATATATATATAGACATATACATGTGTGTGTGTGTGTGTGTGTGTGTGTGTGTGTGTGTCTTCTGCGTGCATAACGCTTCCCCCACATCCTTTATTTCTTTCTT
>JBCNYG010000010.1:3561405-3574042 GCA_039654305.1 Porochilus rendahli | reverse complement strand
AAATAATAAGATAAAAAATAAAATAAAATAAAATAAAATATGCATATAGATAAAATATAGGAAATTATAGGATAAAATTATAGGATACAAAAAAATTCAATATAAAATATAAAATATATAGCTCATTACAATCTGTTAAAGTCATTTAATCATTCATGAAATATTAACTAACCTTAAGATTTATTATTAATGTAAAAGACGCTTCTGAAACATCTAAGTCTTTTCATCAAACGAGGCAGAATCGACATTGAGGTCTTTATGATATACACTGTATGTATATCTGAATCAGTGAATCGAGTCTACTCGGAGTCGGTTCCCAGTCCGCCCGAATCGCTGTGGTTGTTTCATTAAAAAAAAAATTTCATTGAGCAAATGTCTCTGGTTTTCCAATTTTTTTTGCGGAGGATCTTCCGCACTTCCGCACAAAACTGTGCTGTGATAAATGTTGATTTATTAAGTCACCATGAACTATTAGGAACAAAAATATGACTAAATAGTTTATGTAAGACTGGAGCTTTAAGGCCAAATTTTTACATACACCTCAGCTAAGTGACAGGTATTAAACAGTGTATATAAGTTTAGCCAATCAGAACATTGGGAGAACAACTGGGCGGCCCATGCGACATCGATCAGACCCAGCATTATAAGTTGATCAATTATGTGAACTGTGCCATTCATGTGAAAGAGAAAGAAATCTGTTGGTATTGCTTCTGAAATATTAGACTTCATATGAAATTGACAGAGATCTGTGGTGGATCTGGTCAATGTTTTTAGCAAAATATCGAGGTCGATGCTCTAAGACATGGTGTCCAATCTTCTCAGCAAAGGGCCAGTGAGGGTGCAGGTTTTCACTTTATTCAATCAGTTAGATCTGTGATTGAAACAAGTGCCAAGACCATAGACCAGATCCATCACATAGTATAGCTTTCACATGAAGTCTAATATTTTAGAAGCGAATCCAGTCACTAGTTCTGGTTTTGGTTCTAGTCATAGTCCTAATTCTGGTTTCTAGTGCCGGTCCCAAGCCCGGATAAATGGAGAGGGTTGTGTCAGGAAGGGCATCCAACGTAAAACCTCAGCCAAATCAAACATGCAAATCCCAGAGCCACGGTACAATTGTCAAGCATTGACCGGTCCGTGGTGATAAAAAGGTTGGGGACCACTGCTGTAGAGTGCGTTGAGCTGGTGAAGAGTGCGCAACTAATATGAAAACGAGACATGTCAACCACCATAGTCCTACAACTGCTCCCTGGGGTACATCTCCCCCCTCCTGAGACATCAAATGGTGGTCTAAAACCTTTTCAAGGTCAACTGATAGTCCTTTTCCATGATGCAACATGACTGCCTGAAAACGTGAAGCATGGCGGATTTGTAGACCAGGCACAAAGTCACTGATCTTGGTGCCTGGCTGATCAATCAATTACAGACAGCCTTAATTCACTATAGCAGGTAAAGAGGACAGGCTTGGGCACTTTAACTCCAGTAAAGGGAAGATCTTAATGCTAAAGAATACAGAGTCAGGCTGGACAACTACATACTTCGAATTTTGTGACAAAGAAGGGGGACGTGACAATCAGGTGTCCACACATTTTTGACCATATAGTGTTAGGAGTCACAACTGGGTGGCAATTGGTCACACCTGAGGCTTCCAGTAGTACAATGATGCTAAGGCCATTCTATTATGCAAACCCAAGATAAGAGGGAAAAAAAGAACAGGTATATTATTTTTTCTTTAACAATACAACAGAACAAGAATACCATAAAGGGTAAAATAAAAAGAAGTCAATGCATGTCACGCGCAGATGTACATGATGTAGTTACAATAGCTGTTGTGAGAGGGCTACCAAAGGCTAAAAAAATTTATTGTGCACTTGGCAAATTAAGACCGGGAAGAATAAAAAAATATGTTTTTCCAAGTTTTAGATTTTTTTATTTGGTTACTGTAGTTTTCTCTGCATGTCTTCCTAATGTGTTCAATGTTCAAATATTCTACTGCACAAAAGGTCTGAAGGTTTCTAATTCTGGGATTGTCAGTGCTGTGACCATGGAATAACTCTTTTTGAAGGGACTTTAAAGGGACCTCTCTCTCCTTCTCTCTCCCTCTTTCTCCCTCTCTCTCACATACACACACACACTTTATATATATATATATATATGAGTGTGTGATTAAAACTTTGACTTGTTACACACACACACTTTATATATATATATATATATATATATATATATAGCTGTCTGTGCGTGTAACAAGTCAAAGTTTTAATCATGCTTTGAACAGTTCTTAACCTTATTCCTGTTTTTATTACTTAACACAGACGAGTAGTTTGATCTAAAACACAGTCTTTTTCACAATCATAGGTTATGTCTTCTAACTTTTTTGTATAAGAAATAAGAAGCTACTCACTGCATCAGTTTGAGTTAAAATAATTGTTTCCAGCTGAAACATATTATTCTGTAAAATCACTGCAGTTATTTTCCAATACAAGGCACCAGTGCATTATAATTACATACATAATTTAAAGAGAATCTGCACAAAAAAGAAGAGATAAGACATTAATTATTTATATCACCAGTTTGGTCTGCCTGAGCAAAGATCATTTTTCTTTGGAAGAAATGTCACCGTATTAGGCCTGGAAAATGTCTCATCCTTGTTCTATCGGGAATAACATGTTAGTGTATGACTTCATGTTTGACTAATCAAATTTCATTATAACTACATTTATACAAAAACTAAAAAAGTAATCCTGAACATAAAGATGCATAAACTCTGCACACTGTTCTAAATCTTACTTGTGCACTCTGTGGCAGTAATGTTTCATTCAGGAATGGAGAAAATCATTGTGAAGATATGACAGGAATGGTCTAGGAAGCATGTAATCAGCAAGGTGGTTTTCATTTTCTTTTTCAGCATTTGTAGAAAAGGCTTCAAAGAACACTCCATAGTAATAATAATTTTTTTTAAACCTCATTTATTTTTAACTATGGGTAACAATCATTATCTGATCAAAATCAACAGAAGATATCAGGTTTTCTTTTAAGACAAAACAATCTTTAAAAACCAAGATACTGATACTCTAGAAGCTGGGACAGATTACTTGTTCAAAAACATGCTTGTGCACAAGTAGGAAATAAATGTGCACATTCCTCACTGCTACAGTAACAGGGCCATGCCTAAAACCAGCAAACCTGAAGTTTTACTCATGTGGAATCCTTCTGCAGCATTCATCCTTCTTAAGCATTCATTTAAATTACCCATCTGCTCACCTGTTCAGTTTCCATATCCACATGAAACCAATTATGTTTATTTATGAGACTGACTTGTAAGTAAAACTTGAACAGGTTTTTCTTTATTACAAGCAATCAGACTTGTGACGTGGCTTTTACATCACTCACTCACTCATTTGCCGAACCGCTTAATCGTACTATTAGGGCGACTATCTCGGCCTACACTGAGCGAAGGCCATGTAGACCCTGAACAGCTTGCCAGACCACTACAGTGCAACGCACACAACCATTCCCATTCCCATCCACACCTAGGGGCAATTTGAAACAGCCAATCAGCGTAATGTGCTTGTCTTTGGACTGTGGGAGGAAACTGGAGTGCCCAGAGGAAACCCATGCAAGCACAGGGAGAGCATGCAAACTCCACACAAAAACACCTGAACCCAGGACTCAAACCCAGGACCGTGCTGTGAGGCGGATGTGCTGACCACTACACCACTGTGCCATCCGCTTTTACCTCCTGAAAAGCTAATTATGTTCAATATTCTGCAGGGCAGATATGATGCAGCAGCCTGCAGCAAATCAAATTTTAGTGATGACGAGGTTACAGTCTGTCTCTTTAGTGTGAGTGTCATGACTCATCTATAGTATCAAACTATACAGTTAGAGCTGAAAACACAAAAGCCGAGCTGCTGATCTTTTAGAAATTAAGTTAATTAATATTAGAATGGCTTTTAGTACAGGAATATAACATAAAAAGAAACATGTAGTCATTACAGTATGCTTATTCAAGGGTGTGAATACCAATGACTAACAGAAAGGGAAGATTTCAGCAAACAGGTGGGAAATACGGCAGCAGGTTAATTAGGTATGCATGCTCTGCTTATGATACTTCAATTATGCTTGATTCTGCTCAGCTTCAGATACTTCTGGATATGCGTGTATGGCTATTTCATGTCCCAGAGCTTCACTATTTCTCCATTTATATATTAATTCTGTGTCTTTATTGTATTACTCTGCTGGACAGTATTATGCAGGGATGGATAATATACAGTATATCGATAAATTATTGTATCGTAATATGACCAGTCATATTGCCAGACAACTTAGGAGCTTAATTTAGAATAAATATTACCATTTCTTCAGAAATTACCAGCATTTTAGCTGCTGTTGTTCAACTTGTCTGAGCAAAAACAAGTTTTTTTTTTTTTACACTATTGTGCAGGTGACTACAAAAAGTGTGAGCATCCCGTCTCTTTGGCGTCTGTGCACTCACAAACCATCTGCATGTGCTGTGATTTTTTTTTCCCATCTCTGAACATTCTCCTCACAAAACATTTCTGATAAATTGCATTATTGGGGAAATGTCAGAAAATATTGAGATCTTTTATTTTATATTACCCAGCCATAGTCATATGGTGTATTAATTGTGCCACCTTTTCAGATGCACACAACCTACATGTAAAAGTGCACACTTCACCATTTGATACGAGATTCAATTTTGCAAAAACATTAAAGTTACTAAACAATAATTATTCCAACAATTTTCATACCAACCAGAACACAAGCTTGCCATTTTCCTGTCTTGTGAAAATGCTAATCTAATTATTGTGCTAGCTTTCAGTGCATTACTAGTCTATTTGTTGTGATTGAAAGATGGGGAAGGAAAGAGAAAAAGGAAAGGGTGAGTAAGAGAGAGAGATAGAGATATTCAGTATTATATTATATTCAGTATTATATTATATTATATTATATTATATACAATATTCAGAAGCTGAAACCAATTCCAGCTGACTCTGGACGAGAGTCAAGGAACACCATGAACAGCTCTCCATCCATTGCAGGCCTAACACCTCACAAAAACTAACATCATTCGCACTCATACTAACACTTAGGGAATATTCAGAATCACCAGTTAGTCTGATGTGCATGACTTTGGACTGTAGGAGAAAACCAGGGCCACCGGAGAAACATCACATAAATACAGGGAGGAAACATGCAAACTTCATACAGAAACCACTGGGATCAATCCAAGACCTTCCTGCTGTGAGACAAGACTACTAATGACTGCTTTAGTAGACAAATTACACTATTCAAGAGTAGCGACATTAGTCTAAACTGCCCATAGATATGAACGTGAATGGTTGTTTATGTCTGTGTTAGCCCTGCAACAGCTTAGCAATCTAATCAGGGAGTTCAAAGTCAGCTGGGATTGGCTCAAGTTTCCCCAAGACCCTGATGAATAGGTGGTTTAGATAATGGATGGATGGGCAACCCTAGTGAATTTGACAGTTGGTACTAGACAGGCATGTTTTTTAGAAAGTAAAGTATTCTAGAAAGTATTGCGTAACAAGTTTGCACAGAATGGTGCAAAAGACAAAAAACATCCAGTGACAGGCAAATTTGTGAGCATCTAGCTGTGGATAAGTAGTCAGAGCAGAATAACCAGCCTTGTGAGAGATAACAGAAAAGATACAGTAATGAAAATAACTACTGGTTTTAACAGTAGTGAGGCAGAAAAGCATCACAGAATTTACAGCATGTGGCAGATGGGCTACAACAACTACAGCAGAATTGGGTTTCACTGCTGTCAGTCAAGAACAATAAAATTATAGAGTTCATGATTGGATAAAGACCGAGTAAAGTTTTTCTAATGTTAACCTATTTAATTATGTTCAAGAGAACACAAGATTCATGCTGTGCTGTACAGCCATGGATGTTCGCTATCTATTCTATTGTAGCACAGTCTACGCTCCGGGTGACACAATGGCATAGTGGTTTGCCTGTTCAACTCACAGCAAGAAGGTCGAGCTTGGGCGATTCGGTGTGCATTTTCTTCCCATGCTTGCGTGGATATCCTTCCACAATTCAAACACAAGCACATCAGGCTAGTGGACTGCTCCAAATTGAACCTAGGTATGATTGTGAAGCATGGTGTATCTTACCCTGTGATGGTCTGGTGAGCTGTTCAGGGTGTATCCCGCCTTCGCCAAGTGTTGGCTTATATAGGCATCAGCGACCCTAGTGACATAGTCCCAGTGACCCTAGTAGCATTATTCAGTTTGGCCAATGAGTAACTGAGTGATGAGTGTATGCTCTTTTATTTACTCAAAGAGAGATGACTAAAACGACATGGGGAATGATGGAGATTTTGTAGAGGTGGAATGGAACGCACTGCACATCAATATTTCGTATTATGTATTAATAGACAGATCTAAACGCTGATGGTTGGTGTACATAGTTTCCATTATACAAATACAGCAGTCAGGCAGCAGGTGTAAAATGTCTGTTGAATGCATATACAATGGGAAACACCACAGTGAAATTGATTTGAGTGCAAAAGAGCATCGCGCTGTGGGACAGTGCATATTGCAATCTAATAAGATTGCCCTTAATAATTAATCGTTTGTGTAATTTTACAGGGTACCTTGCACATTCTAGGATTTGTATGCGATTCAAATCAACTGTCGCTAATCCCTCTTTGCAAAATCATTCATTCAAGCTGAAATCGTTTTTTACCAGTGGATCACAGTAGACAAACAAATGAGGCCAAAATTTATTCTGCCGGCGTGTAATAGAGTGAATGAAGGTGGCTGGTGGAATTTCTGGAGGGCACAAGATAAGAGTGTCCAAATTTAGCTACTGCCCTGAAAGGCTCTTCACAAGCATAGCACATAACCAGATGGGCACTCAGAGAGCCCAGACTTCCATGATATGTAAATCTGCACCCACAACCACTGCATATGTCTGGGTGCCTGTCAAAATAGTTACTTCAGTTTACTGTGTCATAAATGTCTTCTTGGAATGGGAGTTAGAAACAAAGCAGGTGCAAAAACTGCAGCTAGTAACTTGTATTCCTCCAGGCGTTGAATGAATGCCATATATCGCAATGTTTAGCACAAGTGAAATTAAATTTGTGGACCTGCCACACAATCTGACTCTAACAGGTTCTTTTTTCGCCCATAATTCATCTTTCCATCAATTCCTATGGAAAACAGATTGGTAGGTTTTACACAATTCTGCTTACAGTCAGATTTACGCAGCCAAATAAACAGCACTGAATTTATAACCACCTTGGAGGAAAGACTGAATAGTTTCCATAGTCTGTACTTGAAAGGCATGCTGTTAATGATTATAGTATCCTTAATCATCTGATTATACAGTACAGTACTGTAGTCTTAGCTCAGCCCCATTTGTAATTAATATTTTTTGTATAAACTTTGATGTAGATTTTTATTTTATGAATTTATGACAATATTTAGATAAACATTCATTTTTCAGCACAAAATTAAATTCATTAATTTTCCAAGCCGCTTAATCCTAATAATCCATCTCAGCTGACTCTAGGAAAGCGCAGGGTACACCCTGGACAGCTCGCCAGGCCATGGCAGAGCAAACACACACATTCACACTAACACATATGGGTAATTTAAAACAGCCAATTAGCCTACTGTGCATGTTTTCAAACTGTGGATGAAAACCAGAGTACCTGGAGGAAACCCGCATAAGCACGGGGAGAACATGCAGACTCCACACAGAAACGCCCAAGCCCGGGAATCAAACCCAGGTCTTCTTCTTGCTAACAGGTGAATTAAATTATTTATATGAAAATATAAGCCATCTTTTGCACAGTACTGTATATTATCCTGAGATTTTAAGAAGAAGAGGAAGAGGAAGAAGAGGAAGAAGAGGAAGAAGAGGAAGAAGAAGAAGAAGAAGGAATATTATTATTGTTGTTGCTGTTGTTATACAGGTGACTGATATATTCTAGGAGAGTGCATCTAAAAAGTAATACACAGCATAGACAAGGGAAAGCATTTCAGATTTGTACATCATGAGGAAAAAAAAAAAAAAGAAAAGATAACCATCAGAGCAAAAAATATTGTGGGCCTCAGGCCCATTGTGAGTCTCAAATCAGTCTCAGTCCAGCATGTGGGATGCATCACAGTGATTTCTTTCACAAATTGAATGGAATGCACCATGCTGGTGGCAAACTAAATCTGTACTGGGGTCAGTCAGCATGTAAGAATGTCCTCACGGATTAAAGGAATATTGGATGTAGAATTGGGTTTGCTATGCGGCGCCTCTTACTGAGGAGGACAGGCAGCTTTTTTGCACTTGGGATTGAAAAGAACCCATTCAAACACACACACACAAACTTATGCAACAACAGATCATCTGGCTATACTCGTTCGGTATTACTGGGCTGTTTGCTTGCTGAGATTGAATTGTCCACAGGGGCTTGACATCCCAATCATTCAAGCTATTAAAAGCTGCATGAATAATTTCACATATTCCTGGGAGGAACACAGGAGGGGATAATAACTTATAATATTATTATATTATATGAAAAATGTATAAATAATATCTGTGATAGACAGCAAGTTTAAAAAATAAACTAAACAGAAATGAATACAGCTCAGTGAAACCCCCTGTTTAACTTCTTACACAATAAACGTTAATTTAATTTATTGAAATATATCATGAGGTGACACAGTGGTGTAGAGGTTAGCACATTCACCTCACAGCAAGAAGGTGCTGGGTTCAAGTATGGATCCTGGCATAGGTGTTTCTGTGGTTTTTATGTTCTCCATGTGCTTATGTGGGTTTCCTCTGGGTACTGTGGTTTCCTCCCACATTCATGCACCGTAGGTTAACAGGCAGTTTTAAATTGCCCCTATGTGTGAGTGTGAATGGTTGTGTGTGCGTGTGTTGGCACTGTAATGGTCTGGTGAGCTGTTCAGGATATACCCTGACTTTGCAAAGTGTTGGCTGATATAGGCTCCAGGTGCCCACGACTAGTATTAGTATTAGGTTAGTGTTAAGCATTTCAGGAAGTGCGTGAGAGTAAGTGAGTGAGAAATGTAATAGAAGTTTACCCAAAATGTTCTCATTCTTTTCCATACTGATGTTTTATCTTATATTAATAAGTAGCTAGAATCAAGCATGGACATTAAGCACTCAATATGTGCATTCATATCAATGTGGGTTTTTTTTTTTTTTACATAATGTACACTAATTAGCCATAACTTTAAAACCCTTGAGAGGTAACATGAACAACAGCGATCATCTCATTACAGTGGTATCTACCGTGGTGTAGTGTATACTATGTAGCTAACCAGTTGATGTGTTGGAAGCAGGAAAAGTGGGCAAGTGTAAGGATCTGAGTGAAACGACTTACAATTATAATTTTTTTTTATAACTGAGCAATTGAGGGTTACGGGCCTTGCTCAAGGGACCAACAGTGATGACAGTGGAGATTGAACTGCTGACCTTCAAATTTTGCAGCTTTATTAAGTTGCTAAATTTTCTAAACGCTAATCACTTCTCATATGTGAATTAAAAAACTTGAAATACTGTGAAAAAAAAACCTTTTGTAATACCATAATACAGATCAGAGAGAGACAGAAAGAGAGAGAGACCGAGAGGGAGAGAGTGCGCTACATAGTTTACCAACAAGTCATTGAAAAACTTGGCAATGCTAACACAGCTAAGGATGAAGGCTGTTATTAGCGCATAGCATGATCTTACACTCTTTTGTGGTTTCAGGAGACACTTTTTGGTTCATTTTTGTACATTTTGTCATGTGCATATGTACCCACCCCCGTTGCTATGAAGCCCCTTAAATGTTCTGGTGCAACCAAACCCCTTAAATGTTCTGGTGCAAGCTTCAGAAGTCACATAATTAGTAAAATAAAATCCACCTGTGTGCAATCAAAGGAAACACTGAAGGAGCTGAAGAGTTCCACAGCAAAGACTGTGCATGGAACAATAATAAGCCATAAACTTCATATAGCTTTGCATCATGGAAGAGTGGCCAGAAAAAGCCATTACTTGGTGTTGAAAATGAGAAGGCCAATTTTAAGTTTGCCAAAAGGCACGTGGGTGACCCCCCAAATGTATGGAGGAAGGTGCTCTAGTCAGATGAGACTAAAATTGAACTTTTCAGCCACCAAGGAGAATGCTATGTCTGGTGCAAACTCAACACATCCCATTACCCCAAGAACACCATCCCCACAGTAAAACATGGTGGTGGCGGCATCATGCCGTGGGGATGTTTTTCAGCAGAAGGGACTGGGAAACTATCCGTATCAACGGAAAGCTGGATGGTGCTAAATACAGGGATATTCTTGAGCAAAACCTGTTTCAGTCTGCTTGTGATTTGAGACTGGGACAGAGGTTCACCTTCCAGCAGGACAATCGCCCAAAGCACACTGCTAAAGCAACACTCAAGTGGTTAAAGAACATTTAAATGTGATGGAATGGCATAGTCAAAGCCCAGACCTCAATTCAATTGAGAATCTGTGGTCAGATTGGAAGATTGTTGTTCACAAGCGAAAACCATCCAACATGAAGGAGCTAGAGCAGTTTTGCCTTGAGAAATAGGCAAAAATCCCAGTGGCAAGCTCATAGAGACTTATTCAAAGCGACTTGCAACTGTAATTGCCGCAAAAGGTGGCTCTAAAGAGTACTGAAATTTGTTGTTTGCTTCACAATAAAAAAAGTCACATCTTCAAAGTTGTAGGGATTCTGTAAATGAAATGATGCAAACCTTCAAACAGTCAAATTCAATTCCAGGTTGTGAGGCAACAAAACATTAAAAATGCCAAGGGGGGTGAATACTTTTGTGAGGCACTGTATATGATAGTTTAACTGTTTCATCAACTTATTATTGTAGACTGAAATTGTTAAAGCTTGCTCTTTTTATGCTGCTGTTTTAATTAATAGCGATGGAATATTAATCCCCAGGACAATCAAGGTTGTTTCTTTAAAAAAAAAAAAAGGAAATGGAATTGCAGAAGACAGCATGACTGGGCAAAATGTATACTAGTTGGGAGGAGGGAGAGCAAGAGAGTGAACGACAGGATAAGAATCACAGAGTAACTGCAGTGCTTAAACACTCACTGTGATGAGAATAAACCAGGGTATGTCATTATAAGTGAAACATAACACTTATGGCTTCACAACACATGCTAGATAATAACTTTAGGGAGTGTATCTGGATCTAGTGTGTATGTGATATTCATAAACATGAAGCTGTAGCAACCGCTCAGGTTAATTGTAAGCAGACCTGACACAAGTAGGAAACAGCCAGTCCCTTTCATAGCAGTGCACGTATAAATGTGCCCACTGTGCAAAGCAATTGTGCCATGGCACCACACTCTAGACATTTAGGCACCTGAGCCACGTGATGCACTAATGTTGAGAGCAGCAAGTCGTTAGCACACTGACTTCTGACTATGCTTCATGTTCATCCAACCAGCCACTCCACCCAGAGATACTTAGCACAGCCCACTCAGAGATGAGGTATAAACAAGGTAGAAAAATACTGCTTCTATTAAGTGAATTAAGGGTCCACTATATGGGATTTAGTTGGTGTAGTGGTTAGGGTTCTGGGTTTTTCGCTGAAATAACAGTTGTATAAGTGCACATCCATGCTGGTGCACAGCATCTCTTTAACTATCTTTAAAAGTTATAGTATATACTACACAAACATAAAGAAAAACTAATTAAAACATGACATTTATAGTTTATTTTTACATATAACAACCATTAGCTCTGCATGCTCAACGCAGAGCTAAACGCTGTGTAGCTAACTGCTTGTATTTATAGCCTACTTTTTCAGAGTTTAGCAAATACACCACAGATTACATGGAAACTTAACTAAACTAGGTAGGCTTCACAAAGGTATGCTTACATCATGATATAGACTGTCTCCATTTCATGGGACAGTCAATTTAAGTATATACTCTGCGGATATATAAGGAAAACAAACTAAGATCAGATTTTTATTTATTTATTTTAAAGTGGCACAATGATGACACCACACCACCTACTCCAAATGACCATGGCAAACTGTAAGCCTCTATCCTTTTGATTTATGCATTATCCACTTGGTATAATTTTTTTTAATCTACTGAAAGCAGACCAATCAGTTAGCACCAATACCATATATTATGTACACATTCCTATTATTTAGTATATAAAGCAATAAAATGTCTATGAGTACTTGTATAAAATTCTATATGAGTATGCTACAGGCGCAGTGGTGGCCTTGGCTTACTAATCCAAAGGTCAGTGATTAAAACCCCGCTATCTGCAACTTGTCACTGCTGTCCCCCCGGTGCAGCTAACTGGGTTATCAAAGGTCACTATCTGTGGTGAGAGGCATGTAAAAGAACCGCTGAGGAGGCCATTGGTTTGCCGCCAGCGTGTTTCTGCCCTGTGAGGGCCTGGCAAACTGTCCAGGGTGTACTCTGCCCTCATTCAGAGTCAGCTCTGATGGGCGCCAGCCTCCTCGCGACCCTAATTAGGATTAAGCGGTTCAGAAAACGAATGAGGAATGAGTAAGCTACAGACACCAGAAAACCAATGTATGTTACATGCTTAAAGAGGAAACTGAGGGATATTCTGT
>JBCNYG010000010.1:3468618-3481243 GCA_039654305.1 Porochilus rendahli | reverse complement strand
TTTCTGTCTCTACTCTCTCTCTCTCTCTCTCTCTCTCTCTCTCCCACTCTCTCTCTCGCGCTTCCTACTGTTTCTCACGCTCTCTCTCTCTTTCTCTCTCTCTCTGTGTCTCTTGCGCTTCCTACTCTCTGTTTCTCACTCTCTCTCTCTCTCTCTACTCTTTCACTCTGTCTCTCTACCCTGTTTCTCTTTCTCCTTCTACTTTCTCTTACTCTCTTTTTCTCCTCTTTCTCTCTGTCTCTCTCTTTACTCTCTCTCTCTTTGAAGGTATTCTAGCGCAGGAAGTTTACTCTCCGACTCCTGGGAAAAATGCCTACATTGCAGCTTCCTATGTCAAATACCTGGAGTCTGCAGGCGCGCGAGTCGTCCCTGTAATGTGAGTGAAAGCATGTTTAATACCAGTGTGTGTTTGTATGGGTTTCCCCTGGGTACTCTGGTTTCCTTCCCGCAGTCGAAAAGCATCTTATTAGGATAACGGGCTGTCTCAAATTGCCCCTAGGTGTAGTTATGAGTATGAATGGTGTTCCCCTGCCTTCACCCAGTGTCGGATGAGATAGGCTCCAGCCTCAAAGCGACCATAGTAGTCAGTGAGTCAGGGTTCGTGTATAAAATGTGTTGTCTGACTGTCATGGGAAAAGTCAACTTAAATAATATGTTCGTACGAAGATGATAAGATTGTTGGAACCGCCATACGGCACAACCCTCCACTGCCTTAAAAATGTCGTATGAAACACTGGGGTATATAAGGAAGGTCTGTGTGCTGATCATGGGGCAATCATAGGAAAACCATGCATCAGATGACCCAGAAAGCATATGAAATCTGTATGTGTGTCATAACAGTCTTAGGTCGACAAAGGGCATCATCACACCATCTAGCACACGGACTGGACACGGAGAATTACCTATGTGCCTGGAAAAAATTTGAACATGTCCATAACTCCATGACAGGGGTCTTCAGTGGGGTTTTCCATCACACAACACATACACTTGGTAAAAACACCCACAACTGTCCTGTATACCTGTTGCTTACACAGAGCTCTACCTAATCTAATAATAATAATAATAATAATAATAATTCTTTTAATTGTATTACTATGAATAAAACCACCAAAGATATTGATGTCACATACCTACTATATTCACGACCCCCTCCAGCATGATACGGAATAAGTAGGAAATTTGACATACTGAGATATTCATATATTTGGAAAGAGAATTTAATATGCTTCAAAATGAGCTACAATATGCTAATCAGGAAATGCTACTTTTGAGAAAATAGTGATTACAGTTACAGAATTTTAGCCTGTACACATCTACTCAGTGCGTGCTGTTCGGTAACGCTAGCCAGGCGGCCCTCATGTTGTTAAAGGTTAAAAAACCCTTTATTCATACTATAAATGGCGTCATCATCGTTGTGATTTAAAAATGCAAAATTCTGGAAAATGAATCTTGCATTAATTTTCTAAGCCGCTTAATCCTAATTAGGGTTGCGGGCAGGCTGGCGTCCATCTCAGTCGACTCTGTGCGTGGGCGGGGTACACCCTGAACAGCTCGTCAGACCATTGCAGGGCCAACACACATACACCCACTCACACTCACTCACAAGAGGCGATTTGGAACAGCCAATTAGCCTACAGTGCATGTTTGTGGACTGTGGGAGGAAACTGGAGTACCCAGAGGAAACCCACTCAAGGACGAGGAGAACGCTATGCCACCGTATCACCCGTGAAAATCCCATTTTAGTATATTTTTATATTTTATATGTTCCCATGTAGTGTGTACTAAAGCAATCATTCAGTGCAGTTGGTAGGTATCGGAATCATTTAATATTATTATTGTGTGTTCAGGATTAATAAGACCGATGAAGAATACACCGTACTCTTCAGATCTTTAAATGGGTGAGTGATTGAAGCCCAGGAGTAATCTCTATTTAGCATGATAACCTTGCATTATGTTGTACAGATCCTTATGTCTGTGTGTAGAATCCTTTTTCCTGGTGGCGGTGCCAACATGTTTTCATCCGGTTATGCCAAAGCAGCGGGCGTGTTTTACAAACTTGCACTGGAGGTAAGGTCTGACACATCTGTTTTATTAGTTGGTTCATGCCGTTCGCCTCACATCTGGGATGTACTGCTGTTAACGGAACATCGCTGTTAGCCGACAGGTCAGTGTTCATAAGTCACAACAGTGCTTTTTGAGCCTGAGGCTCTGAACTTGAATCAAGGGGGGGAGGGGGGAGCTTGATTATGAAAAAGGTGCTTCTTCTGAATGTGTTGGTGAAAGGTGTGTGTTGACTTGTGTGTTTATAGGCCAGTTCGAAAGGAGATTATTTTCCTGTGTGGGGGACGTGCTTAGGATTTGAGCAGCTCACACTGCTGACTAGTGGAAAGTTCCTGCTGTCCAAAACTAATACCACGGGTGTTGCTCTACCGCTCAGTTTCACTAAAGGTGAGTTATTGTAAAGAAGTGAAATTTCCCATAGTTGGTATTTACAGTGAAGTGAGTCACTGATTGCAAAGGTTCAGGGAGGTACCCTGGTTAAAATGTCTGTCTAATTATTAAGCTGATTTGGCTCATCTGCTCCAAACTGGGACCACCGTGAAGCACTTCACTGTAACTAAGACTGGCAGAATATTATTTTACCGTCATTGTCTTTATTTCGGTCTTCGGTCGGAATACTGCTATAGTTGAATTTGAAAAAGGAAGTTGATTAAAAAATAATAATAATAACGACAGTGATGCACCGAAAGGGATCTCATAAGTTTTTTGTTCGTGTACTGAAAAATCATGGCACTGGCAACCCTTCACTGCAAGTTGACCTTGAACTAAGATTGAGCGATTTGTACAGCTGTGGGTAAGTAATAATTAACCAAAAAAGAGACACAGGAGCACAAGATTTGAAAACTTGAAACAGGTCAATGCTTTCTTACATTTTCTTTATTACACTTGTAACGACATGGTATGTTGCTTTATATGACAAAAAATGATGGGTGATTGAATTATCTGCACAGCAATAGCACAGGGTTTTTTATATATATATAAATAAATTTGCATTCTTAAGACATTTTCTCCTGATACAAGGTTTCAGTGTGAATTTGTTCTGATGACGGCATCAATGACATAAAGTCAAGTAAACATCATGATGTGACGGCCCCCTATCAAAGTTTTGATACTGTCTGAAAGTGTTACACTATCGAGAAGATTTCTTTGATGCCAACCCGGTATCACCACAGGGTAGCGAGATGCCATTCCGCTGGATAGGTTCACTTCCATGAGCACGTTATACGCGCCAGAAACGTCATGCGCCTCCACAGTGTGATTTGTTTAAAAGCCTTTCTATTTAAATGAGTAACGCATTGCATGGCAGTAATAGTTTATTTTGCCAGCTTTAAAAACACAGATACCGACTGAATGTGGTGCATAGAATTCTGTTTACACAGATATATATATATTATTAAAAAAGTGTACTTTATTTTATGGCCTGAAACGAGTAACAGTTTGGAGAAGATCAAGTAGAAAAAGTTGCCATCACTTAGACATTCATTCCCATTACCACGTTTATGTACCGGCATGCTAAATACCACACCACAGAGTTCCCGTGTACACGTTCAGATGGACGGACAGAAAGAATGCTATGGTATGGTGCCCCGCGGAGTTTAGTTATTTTAGTTTCCATAGTAACAAATCATATATCTCATATCGTGTAATCGTTTGTGGTGGATGCTCCACATGATCCAGGTATAATAATAAAACGAAAAGATGACTTAAACATTATTTAACCAAGAAAAACATTTGCTGATAGGGTGAAGCTGTTTGTTAGGAGAGGTTTTGTTTAACATTTTTGAAGGGAGGCTTGGCTCTCAGTACTCTAACACTACAGATGGAGGATAGTGCACTTTCTAGGAACAAAACGGTGTATAGTTTTGTCTTGTTAAAGAATTAAAAAGTGGTGCTTGTCAATGATTGTTGGTGCGATAACTTTGGAATGAAATGATGTAGCACCACCAAACTTGGTGTATAGTTCCCCCCTCAGGGGCAAATAGGGTGGGATTGTATATGGATAACCTTAACCTTGTTTCAAGGTCAGAAGGTCACTTTTTCTTTATTTGGCTCATCAGCCAATGGCTTAACCCTTTTGTGTTTTTTTTCCTTATAACATTCCCAGTCATCTTTCACTCCTTTATTTTTTTCCCCATCTCTGATTTGTAGAAGCAAAGAACAGCCGAATGTTTAAGGATTTCCCAGAGGACCTCATGACATCACTGGCAAATGAACCACTGACAGAGAACTCTCACCAGTGGAGTATCAGTACTGAGGTATTGCACTACTTGTTATAATGCCACTGTTTGTAGGAAATAGATTTAATAACTGGAATTCTGGGCTTGTGAAGAGTATTGCGGCAAAAGAAAGCCACAGAGAATACATCTGCTATGGCATTGTGTGTCTGTTTATTTCTGGAACAGAGATTTGACAAAAATGAGAAGCTGAAAAAGTTTTACCGGATTCTGAGTACAAACACAGACGGACAAACAGAGTTTGTGTCAACAGTGGAAGGTGAGAATGTTGTGTTTTTTTTGTTTTTTTTTTTTATTGTATTTTTTTAAATTAAATTTGAATCATATCAAATTTGCGTTCACACTTGCCCAGCATATGATTACCCAATATATGGAACTCAGTGGCATCCAGAGAAAAATGCATTCGAATGGACTCATGCTTACATCCCCCACTCAGCCGTTGCCGTCAGAAGCACATTCTATATGGCCCAGTTTTTTGTCAGTGAAGGTAGGAGAATATTTAAAATGTGGTAAACGTATGTGTACCTTAAAACATCCTGGTATTTTTGTTAAATCTGATATCTTTATTTGTGCAAAAATTATTTTCAGTAAGAAAGTTTTCTTTTCCTTCCCCATTCATTCTGCAGCGAGGAAAAGTCTTCATGCTTTCCCCAGCCAAAAAGAGGAACAGAGCGCTTTAATCTATAACTACCAACCTGCATACACTGGAAAGAAGTCTTCATTTGAACAGATCTATTATTTTGATTAGGGATTTTCTCTCTCACTTAGGGTGGAATCGCACTGGAGATGTGACAGAAAAGCGACTGCCGCGAACTTGATATTTTAGTGAAGATGTA
This sequence comes from Porochilus rendahli, assembly GCA_039654305.1. Classification (NCBI taxonomy): domain Eukaryota; kingdom Metazoa; phylum Chordata; class Actinopteri; order Siluriformes; family Plotosidae; genus Porochilus; species Porochilus rendahli. Next base: position 3,476,112 of record JBCNYG010000010.1, on the reverse strand, counting down.
TTGCAACTATACATAAAAGCAAATAGCAAATGTTTTGTTTCTTAAGTACATATATATATATATATATATATATATATTCTATATCTATATCCCGGGTTAAAAGCAACAGGTTTGAATGTTCCTTGGCTCTCTGTGTAATAAATGCACTGAATTCACTCCGAGCCTTGACTTGAGCAGAAAGCAGAAAGCTCTCACTCCTTATATTCATTTTATCCTCATGGGTGTTGTCATTGTATGTTATGTTGTATGTATTATAACTTTTTTTTTTTTTTTTTTTTAAACTGTGGATCAATTTTCCACTTGAGGGATAATAAACAAATATCTGAATGAATTTCCCTTTTGGGCTTCCCATTTTAAAATGTGAAAACTTGGGATGGGGCGTAGAGCTTGGTCCTGATCATGTCAATCTAACCTTGATTTTAATTTTAGCCATCAACATTCGTCGTCCCGTCCGTCATTCATTTGAGACTCCTTTGGGGATTTCCGGCGATGTGTGTTGGTCGCCATTTTGGCGTGAGGTTTAAAACGCTAAAACTTGTATCAGCTGAACCAGGAAGCAGTGCATAATTTGTCCTTCTGGATTCCTGTGTACAAATGTAGACGTTTGGCAATGAAAACATTTCAGGACATTAAAGGTAGCATTGAGGTAGCATAATGCTAAGCTAATTTATAAACAAACCACCTGAAATAGCCATGGGATCCCAAATGCTCCAACTCAGATATAAAATTAGTACCGGCTCCAACTTGGCACCGCTGCCACCACCCAAAGCGTACTCAATGATCGCCAAGGTTTCCTAAGTGTCCGACGTTCTGTTCAATCCATTGAGTTTCATGGCAAGTCCAGGCAATTTAGCTGGAATTGAAATACTTGTTCATCTAACATAACACTCGAGGAGTCAAATTAAACGTGTTTTTATTTCATAAAAATTAAAGTAAATAAAAATTTTATTGTATAAATTTTCCTTTCACACTTGCCCAGTATATGATAACCCAATTTAAGGGAACTCAGTGGCATCCGGAACTCAGTGGCATAGAAAATATAACACTCGAAGAAAACATTACACTCGAAGAGTAAACATAAACAAACAATCAAATTAAACGTGTTTTTATTTCATAAAAAAATAATGCTTGTTCAAGCTTGCATGACTGGTGAATTTTTACAGACCTGACAAGTGAATGTATAAGGCACAGATTAATAAATGGCAAACGTGTCCGAAGTATCACCTCCACACAGCTTACCATACACACAAAACTCATTTAATACATGTAGTGCACATCATTTCTGTATCATTAGGAAACATTTTTTGACCTCATCTGGCATTTTCTAACACAGACAATACTTAACATCCACTTTATTAGGAAACCCTGTATACTCATGCGGGGGATCTAATCAGCTTATCGTGCTGCAGCAGCACATTGAATCAAATCACTACAAAGAATGGGGGAAGAACACAATCTCTGATTTTAACCATGGCATGGTAGCAGATAGGCAGCTCTGAATATCCTCTAGGATTGTCACACACACACACAACAGTCTCTAGTGTTTGCAGACAACGGTGCATCAATCAGACCTTTTCTTCTTTAATAAATATATAAATCCGGTGAGCACAGGGTTGAAGGAAAAATATCCAAGAAGTCTAATATATCTGAAATAATCTCCCTTTAAAAGCATCTCGGAACATACACACGACCATGAGGTGGATGGGCTGTGACAGCAAAATGCCAAATTCGATTTCACTCCTGACACCCAACAACAGGAATCTGAAGTAATCATGGGCACAGACTCAACCAGTGTTAACCAGTAAAGACTGGAAACCACTCTCATTCACTAGCCCTTATTCCCAATATATGGAACTAAATGCTGCACGATCGTTTGGTGGTTAGCACGTCCGATTCAGTCCAGTTTTCAATTCGGAGTCCTGAGCTCAGCGAGGATGTTTCTCTGTGGGGTTTGCATGAACCCCCTGTGCTTGCATGGGTTTCCTCTGAGTACTCTGGTTTCGTCCTAACGACATGCACATTAGGCTAAATGGCTGTTCCAAATTGCCCCTTGACCCAAGCGGAAATGTGAATTGGTGAACTGGAAATGGTTGCGCGAGTTGCCCTGTTATGGTCTGCGAACTTTCCAGGATGTTCTTCATCCAGTGTCGGCTGAGACAGGCCTCCCCGTAATCCTAGTAGGATTACACGGTTTGGCAAATGGATGGGAATTAAACGAAGAGGACACAGCGAGCTCAACAGTAAAGTGTTAAAATCCTATCCGACACTACTCCTTGGACAGCGTCAACTGAGCTGGTGGGCCAGCCATAAGAAACACTGACACAACCTTTTATTAAATAAATCCAACCTGAGGCTTTGGATCAATTTCTTTGATTGTACCTTCTTAATTATGGTTGCCCTTGTTTTCACACTAGAACTCCTGAATTTATCTCACGCCCTGCGTCAAAAGGAAGAACTCCGTGCCGGATGGTATATAATGCTTGGCTAGGAACCACTGGCTACACACTTTTCACAATGCATTATGGGATACACTGAGTTAACTATATAGCATATAATAATTCCTACTATTCATTCAGACACAAAATAGTAAGTAGTAAGTGATTTTAGACATAGGGAAGGGCCTCTACCCATGACACCTTAGATTCCTTTTCCTTGCTGACAAAACTGTGACCCGATGACCTCGTGTTCTCTTGTAATCCATCCACCTTGATGTTCAGTGTTTTGTCCATGCTGTGTCTTTTCTGCTCACCATGGTTGTAAAGAGTAAAAATTTGAGTTATCGTTTCCTCTGTGGACGCTCAAACCAATCTATCCGTTTCTCTTCCTTCAGTATTTTGTTGTAAATGCTTGACTCGTATCTTCATTTTTTTCCCCCTGGTAGATATTACGGCTGCTATTTGATTGGCTGATTACAGGCAAACAACTGCACGCATGAGCACGTTTACAGGTGTTCCTAATAAAGTCAGTGGCGAGTGGACAATGCGCAGTTTGCACCTTCAGCGGTCCGCATTCACCTACATCCAAACATACTTCACTTTAGTCATTAGTCGTCATGTTCATTCAAAGCTAAACTACTTCTCTTCATAAAACCTAGCTGGAAATGTGCATTTGTGGACTTTCAAGGGGAAACAGCAATAATCTCACCGTGTCTTGACTCAGAATGCAGGACACCAGAAGGACAACATCCATCACCACCCAATCACTCTCTTAAAAACACTGCATATATTCACATGGCATTTTGTTCAGTACTAGAGATCAGCCAGAGGTCAGGGATGGCTTGAGGCTGTGATTGGCTGAGACATCACAGTAAGTCTTAGCAGCTGTTTTAAGGCTTCATATGGGGGACAGCATGTGTTTCTGTGATTGGCTGAGTTCTGGATGCCAGACGTCTACGATAAAGATGAGCCTGTAGCTGTCGGCGTCCTGCCATACTTCGTGCTCAAACGAATCATCGAATATCAGCACCTTTCCCTCTTCCCACTCTCTGCAACACAAACGCACAGGTGTGTCAGTGAACGTTAGAGAAAGTTTAAACCGACTGGTTGATTTGAGTGCTTCTGCTCGCTTGTTTATTGGTAACTAACCGGGTCTGGTCGGTGCAGCGGATTCGGCAGCCTTTAGGGGGAATGACGAGACCCAAGTGCATGCGCAGACGACAGTTAGTGGGGCCAGTGTGAGGCCACACATGTGTACCAGGCTGCATCACTGAAAACTTGATCTGAAATTGACAGAAATACAGGAGCAGGTGGAAGACTGATGAGCATCAAATACATTCTCAGAATGCTACGTGAATTTTGGATGTATGTTTTCATGTATTTCTGTCATTCCCTGAAACTGCTACCATAAAGTGTGACATTGACGTGAAAAATTCACAATCCCCAAATTTCAATGTAGTCCAGTTTATTTCCCTCTATTTTCACCTTAGATTCATGAACCATTGTCACAAAGACAGTGAGAGAACTACGTACATAACATACTTTTCATAGTGACAAACAAGAATAAATCTGCATATTACACAAATTCATATTCAAATTAGTTTACGTATGAAACTGCATGTGAAATAAATACACGGAACCTCACCCCTCACAGGAAAAATGGTTACCACTGGTTACGCACGGAACCGTAAACCGATGTGCGATTCTCAGTCCACAAAGTAAGAAAAACAGGAATTTGGATATTAATTTTTTTCTTTATTGCAAGCCATACTATTTGCACTTTGAGTTGATAATTTGGTGATAGAATGGCATGAAAAATAATGAAACAAAAAAAAATTACAAAATTAAAATTCCTCCACACATTGCACAGTTTTTCCCACCGGATGTATCGGAATTAACTTGTGTGACATGTTGTATGTGTCCATGTGGTATATTTTGGGTGAGGATTGCTCTTGCAATTCTTTATTGTTTTTGGAAAAGTGCAAAATATGAATCATTAAATTTGACCCAGTTTTAGAGAATGACCCAAATACATGCTACACCTCATACCAGATGTTATTTTGCGCGAGTAAAAATGGTTTTAAAACAAAATAAGATCACGAATCAACCAAGTTCCCTCAAGATCATCACGAATCCACCAAATTCCCTCAAGATCATCACGAGTCCACAAAGTTCCCTCAAGGTCATCACAATTCGATCCCACGACCTCCCACGCTCATCATGATTCTCCTAAATCTTGGAGATAAGCTCATGGACATTGTGGCCCAGGGTTATATTGGGCGATAATATGGTAGTCATTCTGGACCTACATAAATATTTTATAGTCCTGTTCTGTTTCCGAACATGATTTTCGTAGCATAATAAATACTGTGAGCATGAAAATTGTCCCAATATTGCGGTTTTATTTTTACACACATAAATTACTGTTTTCACAAATCTCAAATAGTTTAGATTGTTTTAACCCAACATATTTAATATTAACATTTAAAATGTCAATGTCTAGAATTTCCTTGGTATTATATAAGGAATTACGTGAAATATGATAAAGTAAAAATAAATAAATGGAAACATGCAATACATTCTTTCATGATAAAGAAAACAAAGGAAAAAATATGACAGACTTACACTAAACATTCCACTCACTATGGAATTCACCATTGCTTTTTCTGATACATATGTAGTATATAATTGCAATGATTTCTAATAAGTAAATTATAAACTTGTCCAAGTTCCAGATCCATAGCATTGTGTATCTGAGAATAAGCACTAACGTTCAGTATGGCCTAGTATAGAGTGTAATAAGAGCGAAAGAAAGTACTCTACCTGGCCCCTTTTGCAGGTGGTGGCCTCTTTGAAACGCTCCAGTAAAGCACAGGTTTTGGGAACATTTTGACACGAAGAGCCGACTTTCCGTCCTGAAAGATAAGCAGTGTTTTTAGATAAGTTGTTTATCTATGATGGTATTAAATATGTGAAATGTATATAAATATTTCTGCTCATTAATGAGTACTAACGTATTAATGAATGATAAATATGTTGGACTGTATATGTTTTACCCTGCTGCCAGAGGGTAAACTGGCCCCAGTTTCCTGTCTCTCGAAGATTTTCATCTTCAGGCAAGAAGAGTCCATTGCTAGTGTTCATCACTGCTAACGCTTCATCTCTAATGGTCTTCCAGTTCCTCTCCAGCGTCTACACATGCACACACCCGATAAAGATCAATAAATTATAGATATACATGGAAAATGATCTATACAGCTTTCATACCGACAGGAACAGTAATCCAAACAATTAAGGAAAAGAGCATTAAAATTATATCAGAAGTCAACTGAGATGGGAAGTTTTATTACTTTTTATATTAGTACAACGACAAAGCCTCCACGTTTTAATGTTTTCAGTCCAGACGAGTTTCTTGTGACGTAAAAAGCTGCTGTAAGCCAAAATGTCTGTATACTATGAATGTGTACTTAGGCCACCTTCAGGTGGGTGTTTTTGGGGATTTCCCCTGTTTTGTCCCCTAATGTTAGTCGTGTCCAGTTCTCACCCGTGAAGTGTTTCCTCCTTATCACATACGACCACCACCAACCAGAAAGGGGAGAAAGCATGCACATGCCCCCTCCAAGTGATACTGGCCCCCGCCACTTGGAGACGGCCTAATACGCGGTGCTATCCACTTCCTTTTGTACAAATGAGGTCACTGACACCCATGGCTTGGCTGGTGATTACTGCAAGTGATAAGGGAGCGTATGTTATCCCTTCCAGCCAATGAATGAGCTCAGCCAATCAGCTCTCACGGGCTCGTGGTGGCCGATGTCTGGAGCATAAACCTGGATTCGGACTTGCGATTTCTGGGTTAATAGTTACACACTTTGTCAATGCTGTGTTTTTTCCTTTGACAGAGTGTCTGTTTACAGCCTGAATTTCAAAAAAATCTAAAAGTCTAAAATTAGAAATTACTAATATTTATATAAACAGATACAGAATGAATCCTGTCAGTGAGTAATATGTACAGTATTATCAATATGATAAAACAGTAGAATATAAATGTAATGCAAAATAGAAAAGGATAACAGTGGATGTTGTTGCTATATGGAAGAGCTGTACAGTTTAATGGCCACAGGTAGGAATGATTCCCTGGGTCGTTCAGTGGTACACTTAGGTGGTATCAGTCTCTCACTGAACATGGTTCTGTTACTGATCAACAGGTTTTGAAGCAGGTGGGAGGTATTGTTCAACATTGTCTTTATTTCGGCCAACATTGGCCTGTCCGACACCACCGTCAGAGAATCTGGCTTCATCCCCACAATATTACTGGCCTGCAACCCTCAGCCTGCTGCCCCAGCATGCGACAGCATAGAGAATAGCACTGGCCACAACAGACTCATAAAACCTTAGCAACTTCAAAAAATAGAGACGGCTCTGTCCCTTCTTGTAAAGTACGGTAGTGATATACCAGGGAATAAGATTAGGGTTCCACATGTTTAATTAACGCATTTATTAACAGATCATGTAGCGATCAAAAAGTATGACTTCACCCATTTATTTGAGGGATTTTAACTAAAAGATGTGTGAGTATGAGGTACTCAGATGTAAATAGTTCATGTCTAGTGTTCTAAATCAACAGTACTGATATGATATAGATGCATTCAGTACCCGAACAAGGTCAGTGTATCCAGTTTCTCTGGCTGTCCACCATGGTTGTGCTCGCAGTCCTGGCACATTATACAGTGAACGCTGCCAGACAGAGGCGAAATGACCGCGCCGGTGTCCAGCCTTGTACCATTCATGAGCCTGCTGTAAAAACACACACACACACAAAATCATTAACTTTCATTGGCTGGTTTTAAATAAAGTGAATGAAGTGAACTGAACGTGTTCCGTTTTTGTGGCAACGTACAGTCGGGTCGCCGACTCTTTGCAGTGCGTCTCCGAGATGAAAATAAAATCTTCCATCATCAGTTCCTGGTGCACCAGACTCCAAACCCTCCTGACAAGGGGACACGGACAAATCCGCATACACACGTTTATATGCACTGTCTTTGTATGTGTATATATGTGT
>JBCNYG010000010.1:3443956-3468518 GCA_039654305.1 Porochilus rendahli | reverse complement strand
TATATATATGTCAGTCTCACCTTCAGGTAAGGTACGCTTTCTGCGATCTTATTTTCAGACTTAAGGATGAATCCATAATGCACTTTGGCAAATCCGTCACTAGGAGCTACAGCCAAAACCTTAAAAAGAAATACAAGGAAGGTAAAAGAATATATTTTGATCATTTGTATTGCAGCGAGTCCCTCACATCCTCCATCACATCCTCGTCCCACCATACCTCCTCATAAACCCGTTTTGCCCCTTTGTTATCACCGATCAGAAGATGAGCCACCCCTAGGTCATTCTTCAGAGTGATGTCCTCGGGGAAAATCTGCACAAGCCTTTCCAAGGTAGCTAAAGAACCCTTTGTACGTCCTGTTAAGGAATACTCATTTAGAAGGAACCTCGAGACGCGCGTGTGACGACGCATCACTGAGCACAACTACATACCAAGGAACTGTTGTCTGTCGGCTCGTCTCTTTAACGTGGCTTTGATCAGGTCCGCAGGAGCATCTGGGAGCTCTGCTGCCTCCCTGTAAGTATTTACAGCCTTCAGAAGCATGTCATTACTACGCAGTTTCTCAGCCATATCATCCTCAGCCTGCAAAACCACAACAAATGCACCGGTCAGTGTTTTCTATCAAACGCTCACTGTGATACTGCAGCTGCTCTCTATTTCTATCCAATACTGTTACCTGGGCTTTTCCATAGCGACTCCTGGGACTCTGGGGATATTTCTGCACAAGGGCTTCAAAGGCATGCAGAGCCTCTTCAACTTTACCCTGGACAATCAAACCAAACATTTACAAATAACACCATCATTATATTATATTTTAATATATTTGTGTTTATAATAACGAATGAACAGCGCCTGCCTTTTTACGCAGTGCTTCGGCTGCGTTGATTTCAGATTTGATTGTTTTGTCGAATTTATTGAAGAGGTTTGGCTTTTTCTTCTTAACTGAGGAAAGTCAAACAGCACAATAACTGACCACAAAGTATTTTGATTTATGTCGCTTAAACAGATATTTTGGTAGTTTAGAACCACTCACCTGCTGGTTCTGGTGTGATCTCCACTATAGGTTTATGTGGAGCCTGAGATGGTTCAGGTGTTTCAGTCATAGTCCCTGGTGTCGAGTCAGCCGCCAGTTCAGGTACCACTGTAGGCTCAAGCAAAATCTTTGCTATATCTTGTGGTTTAGATCCTAGAGAAGTGTATTACAAGATCATTCAAATTTTAGTAGAATTTTATTAGAATTTTTTTTTAATGTATAACAATAACTATTATTATCAATCACCACAGCAACAACAATTACTACTACAACAATGATAATAATAACAATAATAAACAACAATAATTTATAAAATTTTTATTATGGGAGTTTAAATAAACCTGCCTTCATTCTCATCAGCTAGAGTATCCGCAACTAACATATTAGGAGATACAAAAGTGATGAGTAAATACATTAAAAAAGCCAAAGCCATTATAATAAATAAGGAATAAATAAAATTTTTCCAATGCAACCTACGTTCTTTTTCTAGGCGCTTATAGTATGAATCTTCACCTTGGTATCTTTCTGTTACAGAGAGCTCTTGTATAAAAAAAATGGGAGCACAAGTCAAACAATCCCCATGAGTATAGGTATAAAATACACTTAGGGAGCCCAGTGTATCAAAAGGGTAAACTTTTTAATTACCTAAAGTTTTCTCTGGTAAAGCCTCTACAACTAATTCTGAAACACACAACAACTTATTAATTGGAAAAATTGTCAATAACACTACTTCAAGAGCGTAAAGCAATAACAATAATAATAATAATAATATTAATAGTAATACATACATTATAAATGTATAAATAAAAAAACCTGAAAAAGCGAGCTGAAAATGTTTACTGATGTTTTACATAAAACCCACAGGAATCTCACCTCCAGTGTTGTCAATGCCTTCTTGCGAGTCTAAAAAAAATGTAAATGACAACAGTTACTTACAATTGAAGGGTAAAGCGTCTACAACTACCATAATTATTAATTAGAACAATATCTAATAACACTACTTAAATAGCTTGAAGCAATATTGTTATTAGTATTATTATTAATAATAATAACGAGTAGTAGAAGACCATAAATAAATAAAAAAGTAAAATTAATTTATTAAACACCAAGTAGAGAGCTGAAAATGTCTGCTGATGTTTTACATAAAACGTACAGGAATCTCACCTTTACTGCCATCAATGCTTCCTTGAGAGTCTGGGGGGTGGAGGGTGGGTTGTTGACAAACAAGTTAATAATTTAATGCAATATGAATATCATTATAAACAATCACTCGACGTTGGCATCAGTATTTTGCCATTTCTTCAGCTAACCCATGTTCAGTTATCCCATTAAACTAACTGATATTGCAATACAATACAACCAAGTGATGTTTCAAATAAAACTTTTCTGTTCACTGAAATTGCAAAAGTAACAGAAAATATTACTAACCAAAAGGTTGAAAGGACGCAGGTGCAGCTACATTGTCTGTAAAGACGCCAGCAATAGTTATATAGTTGATAAGTGCCCAATATACAATGTAGAAAACATAATATATAATAATATATTTTTATATTATTCAATGTTAAATAGATTTACAACAATTCATTTTGATCCACTAATTAGATTCGCTGAGCAGCGTTCCCAAAGCACTTATATTTCCTATATACCTATTTGTGTTACATGCAAAACTGTTATTTTTTTAAGTACTGTTAACAAGACATCAATGGACATGGCAAGCAATCTTTCTCAGAATTACAGATTTTAAGAAAAAATATATAAACATATAAAATATATTTATAAAAATATTTAAAATATTTTTATTAAAAAAAAAGTATAAAAATAAAAAATTAAAACTTCTCAGATGAAAATAAATAGGAAGACTGAATACCAATTTTTCTTGAAGAACCTTTAGCAGGAATGCAGCAATTTCTTACTACTCACTTCAGAATGCATCGTAAACAGGCAGCAATAAACGAGTATAAAAAAAAAAAATACCACATGATGTATTAGCCAGGAAAGATTTTACCCCAAATCACAGACACGGAAGTTGATGCGTGTTAGAGAGAAGTATTAACATGCCTTCTTTGAAGGATGCGGCAGGTACAGGCTTCTCATCCTTCTCCACTTCACTTCCAGTTTCTTTGACACTCTCTGCTGGAAGCTTTTCTTCTGCCTTTTGATCAACAGATGTAACTATACCCACATAAATAAACAGCATAATTGATACCGGCAATACACACCTTCCTACATAGGCACTTTAAAAATGCCCTTCCTGCTTCATGTCACCTTATTCCACACGTGTAACGATGGCACAGTTCTACAGCCACACAGGAATGCATGGTAATCATGCTACGGCTTGCATCTTAACATGTCTGGCAGATGTCTCATGTCAGAGTAGAACGTAGCTTTCCCACATTAGTAACGTATTAGGCCATTTCTCTCCATAGAGGGCACTCAGGTCTTTACAGAGTCCCGTATCAGCTCAAGATTTAGTGTCATGCCCTGCAAACTGATCCAACATGCAGATGCACGTTTTATTTTCAACCTACACAGATTTCCCACATCAGCACATCGCTGTGCTCCAGATTTCAGATATTAAACCTGATTAAAAGGCCCTATCTCTAAAACCAATGATATGTTGCTACTGACAAGAGCAGCTAACAATCGTCACTATAAGGTATTTACTTAATTGCTGGGAAATTCTGTTTACAACATTCCTGTAATGGATGACAAACAGATAACAGTAAGGTGTTTACAAAGGCAGGTCTCTGCAGGAAGACAGGAAATCTGCTCATTAGTTTTCAAGTCGTGGTCTCACACACACACACACACACAGTCATTTGCATAACCTGCCCCCATGGTGGAGGTAAAAAGTTTTTTTTTAATTCATATGTGATGCATGTCAGCAACTAAAAGAGACCAGACGAACCATTCAATCATCATTAAATATGAACAAAATAACAATAAGTGTCATATACTGCTCATATTGCTTTCACAGTATAATAACAGTGTAAGATTTTATTCAAACTTATTTGGCTAATCTGATTGGCCTATGAATACAAGGAAAATGAGTTTGACCAAACACTTGGGAACATCCACTAAGCTGTGTTTTAGTTGTGAAGAACCAAGACATTTTTACATAGTACATACATAGCACATACAGCAAGTAACTTCAAAGTAAAAAGAACTTTTAGGTTACTCGCTGTATGTGCTATAATGTTCAAGCGGTGGGCAGTGGCAGCACAGTGGTTAAGGTTCTGGATTACAGATCAGATCCCCCACAAGCTGCCAATGTTGGGCTCTAGATCAAGGCCCTTAGCCCTTAACTTCTCCGCTGAATAAAAATAAAAAGATAAAAATGTAAGCCCCTCTGGATAAGGGCATCTAACAAATGCCGTAGATGTAAACATAGTAACATGGTGACGTAGTACCTACATAGTACCTAGTAGCTAGTAGTAGTACCATGTTACCATGGTAACATGGTAAATGGAGTAACATGGCATCTACATTCGTGTAGTTGGCACTTTGGACAGTCATTACAGCTCAACATGGGTTCTTTGTTAGCCAAACAATACATTATGTTCAGTCTAATTAATCTTGAGCCCTACTGTAAATAGCACTCTGCTTTTCTCTTCAGAACATCACTTTGTATCCTTTACTGTATCCTGTAACCTTTCACCAAGTCATCCTACTTCTCCTCCATTTCCTGAAACGTGAAGATTGTGTAAGGAATGTGGAAGAACTTGCATCTTAATGCTTATCCCCTCTTATACCGATCACTTCTGTTGAATTTCTCACCTAAGCTGACAGGCGCTTAAGACATCCCTCTACAAGGGAAAGCTGGAAGCTGATTAATGCGAGAACCATAACACTTTGCTCACTTCTCAACTCTCTGCCTAGTTTTTTGCAAGCCTGATCTGCTGAACATGCATCTCCACATAAAGGTCTTATAATCTCCCTGTGGAACTCCGAGGTGACACCATATAACGCTCTATGCAACCTTGAGGTATTTCTTGAGGTATGTCTCATATTACATAACTATTTTGCTATTTTTTAGTTTAGGGCCATTCAGAGGGGTTTTGTGGTTTATCAAGAAACAATCCGGCTGATAATAACGTTTTTGGATCCAGAGGGAGTCGAGCGCCGGCGAGCATGGCATCTCAGACGCCGGCAGTACACCACTGCACCCACTTAATTAACCTTGTTGGGTACAGGGATTACTTAGTATTAGTTTTAGTGCACTGTAAAATTCCACTGCGTGAACTATAAAGGAGCATTAAGTCATTAAGGGCCACTGGTTTCCATCTCCAAACAATCGCCTCCATCATGTTTTGAAAGTTTGTTCACAAGCATGTAAGGAAGTAAAATGTGTCTTGTTTCCAGTACAAGACGTTCTGCAGACCTTGACTGGATTGTCTATATATTTATGGAAATGAAAGTAGCTGATTTGCTTGTGGAGTAACTGTGCTGAATAGCACCCATATGTCTATAAATATAAAAGTAGAATTTAAAAAAAAAATCTTTTAACCAAAGTGTTACACATTGACATACACAACAATCTGTTGTGTCCAAGACTGATATTTATGTTCAGATTTTATTCAGTCAAATACCAGATTGTCATACATTACTCTGGTTATGAACTTACCTGCAGTTTTGAACGTCTCGTCCTTTTTTTCGGAGACAATTCTCTCCTTTAGTCCTGAATGATGTGGGAAAATCAAACACTAAGCCTTATTACTTACACGGCAAACAATGTGTAGGATTCAAATGTGTATCATGTAGACATTCACACCCACACAAAGAAAAACACACACACACACAAAGACACCTGCATGACTGATAAGGGTGATACCCAGTTACTGGAATTTCCTTTTCCCAAAAGTGAACACCATTCTCCACACAAATATTACCTCAACCAAACAAGCAAACCAATAAATAAATGCACAGCATGTATAATTAAGTTGCCAAAACACATTTTTAATTCATAATTAACTTTCATAACATACACTTATGCAGTAAAATGTATGTAAACACTACATTTTTACCTAAATATTGTTTATTATTTTGCAGTGTAATATTTTACATAAAAAATAAAAGATAGTAAACCTGCTTTAAAAGAACTGTTTGAAATAAATACCTCTTTAGTGTTTCCCCTAGACAATTTAAATGAAGCTATTTAATATTATCTCGACTACAATTTATAATTCTTTTTGCCAAAAAAAAAAAAAAAAACAGCTGTGTGGAATTATGTTGAACATGAGATCCAAAAGAACCATCATTAAAATTATTGCCAGCTTAAATGGACATAACTATATAAAATACATAACTGAAACCAGCTGTTAAAATGGGGAGAGCACATAAGAGCACGAGTTTTACAAACAAAATAATATTAAAATGTATACTTCACACTAATAAATAGCACAAATAATACACTGCTCAGCCAAAAAATAAACGTCACACACACGCTAATATTTTCATGGAGCGCATTTAGCCTTGATCACAGCGTGTAATATCCACAACACTGCACTCCAGTTGGTCAGGTCGAGGCTCAGCGACATTAATATGACAATAAAACAAAGTCAGCTGATGATGTGTATGTACCGAATGAGCAGGTTATCACATCAATGACTAAATAATGAAAGAGTGGTTCAGGGAGCACGAGGAATCATTTTCACATATGTATTGGCACCCCAGAGTCCTGACCTTAACCCTGTTGAAAGTTTTCGGCATGGTAGAGAAGATTTTATAGAGTGGTTAAATTTTTCCCTCATCAGTTCAAGACGTCGGTGAAAAATGAGCCCAACGCTGGATGGAAAGAAATGTTATGTTGCTTAAGTTTTATGAAACCATAGCATAACGATTACATGTTATAAGCAAGGCTAAAGGCGGAACAACAACATGTGTACAACTTCTTTTGATCAAGCAGTACTATGCACATGAGAGCACTAGTATTATAATACACACAAGTGTGAGAGTATGTATTTAACATATGCATAAACCAAGAGAAGAATGTTTGGAACCTAATATTACCCAGCACTCAATCAAAAACATTGAAATATACTTTTACACAACACAAATATTATACATACATCCTTTATTCCTAATTCCAACTATCTTCCACTAAACTCCAAAATCTCCATAATACTTCAGTAAACGCTCCTGTACTTTGGACCAACCAAAGCAGAGTACGAGAATGTCAACCTCCAAGACCTGAATTAAAATTTGATCCATTAGGTCTAAAACGTTCAGTTTATTCAATCTAAAACACTGTTAGACCTAGTTAGACTTAGTTGACCTCATCGTATTAGAGATGTATCATATCCCATTTGTTTACTAGTTAAACATTCATTTAACTGGCGTTTTTTTTGTGTTTCCAGACTGAAGATTTCAGGAGACCTTTGACGAGCATTTTTTCCTCCTTCTTGTGACCTTTAGTTTCTCCAGGCACTTCCTTCTTTGATTCTGATTGTTTAGACGACTTCTCGTTTTCTTTTTTGCCCCCTTCCTTATCCTCATCAGGAACACCTTTCTCACCGTGTTGCTCTCTTGTTCTTTCCTTTTCTGTTGCCACTTTTCTCAAGATTTCTGTGTCAGCCTTTTGTTTTGCAGCCTTTACAGAAGCTAATCTTTCTTTCTCCAGTCTTCCTTGCTTTGTTTTTTCTTGCTGCTCTTTGAACAACCTTTCCTTATCTGCTTTCTCCTTTTCTGCCTGTTCTTTAGCTAGCCTTTCCTTTTCCGCCTTTTCTTTAGCTAGCCTTTCCTTTTCCGCCTTTTCTTTAGCTAGCCTTTCCTTTTCTTCTTTCTCTTTTGCTACCCTTTCCTTTTCAGCTTTCTCTTTTTCTGCCTGTTCCTTTGCTAGTGTTTCCTTCTCTGCTAGCTTTTTTTCTGCTTGTTTTTTTGCTAGTCTTTCTATTTCTTTCTCTGCTTGTTGTTTAGCCAACCTTTCTCTTTCTTGTTTTTCTGTTTTTGCCTGTTCTTTTGCTAGTTTTTCTTTTTCTTTAGCCTGCTTTTCCATTTCTGCTTTCTTTTTAATTAGCTTTTCTTTTTCAGCCTTCTCCTTAACAAGTCTTTCTTGCTCAGCTCTCTCTCGCTCGATTTTATCTTTGGCTAATCTGTCTTTGTGCTGTTTTCTTTCTTTCTCTTCAAGTAGCTTAGTCTCAGCCTCTTCTCTGACTTTTTTGGCAGCAAGGATAGCTTTTTTCTCTTCCTCCTCTCGGGCCAGTATGCTCCGGACCTCAGCCAGTGCTAGCCTTGCAATCTTTTTTGCCTCAATCTTCTCATGGATTATCCGAAGCTGTTCCTTCAGTGCTGCTTTCAGTTTGTGTCCAATTTGTCTGGTAGAAGGTTCTAGGTGTGAATCACCAAAATTGTTCATTTTGAGAGATGAAACACGGATCTTTTCATGCACAGATGCAGTTCATGCCTGTGATAAGCTTGTGCAACATAACAGCGTCACCTTCCCAATAAAATCAAACATTGCCCCAATATTATTTGTTGTCACAATATTTGTTGCAGAAAAGTGATGGTCTAGTAACCATGTCAGGTCAATGAAAGTCTGCGAAATGAGATTAGGTAAAATTTTTTCAAGTAAAACAAGTGGGTACGGAGGCAAACTGGGCAGACCACTGTTGTGTAATATGCCTAGTCAACCATGAGACCTGGTGCTCAGCGGCAGCTGAAGCCTGGAACAAGCATCGAACATGAACCGGAAATGCGATGCTTGGATTCACGTTTCTGAAATAGTTGGCGTTTCCAAGTATCTATATATGTTTAATCTCTCTGTTCTATACTTGAAGCACAACAATAATAATAATTATAATAACAATAAGCTATTTGTTATGATAAAACCTTTTTAAAAATTCTATTCTGAATGGAATTATTACACAAAACTAGGCCAGGCATAACAAATATCCAGATATGAAATTGGTACTGCAGAGTGTTCGATAACTGTAATCCAACACACCATGGAAAGTTGAAGAAAATGCAAAGGTACAATACAGGAACAATGTTTAACCCAGTCTTGAAAGGATATACTGGACTAATGGGGGCTAAATCTGAAGGTACTCTTTAATCAAGACCAGCTGCTTCAATAATTTTACAGATTCACAGATGGATAAATAACTTCCATTTAATACTGCGGTTTTGGACAGACGGACAGCACAAGGCTAAGGACTGAAGCATTGTAAACAGCTGGAGTAGATTAACTGCGACCTCTCTTCACTCTCCTTGAGTAATCCAAGGAGTATAAGGGCCTGAGTTTACTTCAGCGGATGTACATTCATGGGAATGTGTGCATGGGTGTCTTCAGAGTGTTCTTAACTCTCTGCTGAAGGTGGATGCGTCTCAGAATAAACGCACAGGATGACTGCCTTGGCAAAGAGTGTGGTCTGATAGTTAATCCACGAATATTAAAAACAAGAACACAAGAGACGTATGTTGAGTTGCCCAAGAAATTAAGCACTTGTTAAATGTTTACTGTGCATGGTGGAAGAACAACAACAAGGTGGTAGACAAAGAAAGAGAGATGACCCAAAATCATTCTAAAATAAGTTTCTTTTGAATTTTACGCTTTTCAGAGAAAATCTGGATCCAACGTAGACTGCGCACATGACAAAACTTGCTCCTGGGCATTGTGACTGACATCTGCTAAGCAACCAACATCAGATTAGTCAAGCATCACCTCAGTAAGAAGGCTGATGTCGTCCTTTCAGGAGCTGCATCACAGATGCAGATTGGAGACGATATCCCTCTGCCCATGGGAGGTCCAGTTACCCAACTTCAGTGCTCTGGAGCCCAAGACAGCTCATGGCCTGTCTGCAATCCACTGCCCAGCTGGTCAAGCCAACGTCCACTCTTACCATAAAGCATCAATGCCTCTCTCTCTCTCTCGCTCTCTCTCCCATGGAAAACTACACAGCCTTTCACCTATTACTTTCTTTTAAAGCCTCTTTCTTTCGGGACTCAAGTGGTACTCATGCTAAGTAGAAAGTGTTCCAAGCCTCATGAGGGGCAATTGCATCAGAAAGTTTTTTTTTTAACACGATTAAGACATAACCTAGAAATTTTCACAAGGTAAACTGCCGACAG
Source organism: Porochilus rendahli (assembly GCA_039654305.1). Classification (NCBI taxonomy): domain Eukaryota; kingdom Metazoa; phylum Chordata; class Actinopteri; order Siluriformes; family Plotosidae; genus Porochilus; species Porochilus rendahli. Next base: position 3,458,421 of record JBCNYG010000010.1, on the reverse strand, counting down.
GGAAGCATCAGTATTGCACAAGCCTAGCTCGTGAACATTAATAGTTAGTGAGAATATCAAGCTTTTGCGCTCACTAGAAGTCAGGAAGATTAGTCACATTCACAGCACTCAGTTATCATTAATACCCACTAAAATACCAACACAATCCGTGTCCGGGTTAGGCCAATCGTTTCTGTGACAGAGACATCTTTATATTATTTATTTATTATATGTAGAGTAATGCGTCTCCATTGTTAATGCTATGGTGAATTGGAGGTGTCACATCAGTAAAGTGTTGCACTACACAGACCGAATCCTGAAAAGCAGTAGGTTTCAACTTCAACTTGTCAGAAGATACATTTTCAGGAACATTAACAACAAACCAAACTCGACCACTAAAGAAACATAACCCATGCTATGTACCTTTAATTTTCTTAAGGATTTCTTCTTTGTGCTTCTTAGCTGTAGTGACAGCGGGACAGTAACATCAGCAGGTTTCATGGCACATACACTATATGATCAAAAGTTTGTGGACACCTGGCCATCAAATCAATATAAAAAACTTTAACATAAAGGTTTAAACTTGTTAGATTTAGTTCCCATAGTACCCATGATATCATCATTCACTCTCTTGGGAAGGCTTTTCACTAGATTATCGAATGTGGTTGTGGGGATGTGTGTTCTCTGTACCACAAGAGCATTAGTGAGGTCAGATACTGAGGTCAGTGAACTGATGTCAAGTAGGTCTGGAGCGAGTTTAGGGTTCCAGTACATCCCAAATGTGTTCAGTGTGGGTGACATCAGGCCACTCAAGTTTTTATTCCAACTTTGTAAACCATGTTATTATAGATCTTGCTTTGTACACAGGGCCACTGTCTTGCTGGAACACGTTGGGCAGGAACCTTTAGTTACAGCAATAGGAAGGTGTAATGCTATAGCATATAAAGATACTTCAGACAATGGTGTGCTTCAAACCTTGTGGAAAAGGCTCATATATGATGGTGATGGTCAGGTGTTCAAACTTAGTGTATTTTAACTTACTTTGTACATACAAAACCCAACATTAAGTATTTAAACCACCGAGATTGCTTCAGTTCCACTCTGTATTGACTCTACAAGTTTCTGAAACTATACTGAGGCAATGTACACCATTCTTCTAAAAGAAAATCATCTTAATTGGTGTTTTAATGATGGTTTTGGTAGATAAGACACTGCGTAACAGCAAGTCCAAAAACTTTACATTTATTTCAGATTGATTGGTTACTGTTTTTTTTAACCTCTCATGATATGTTTTAAGAAATGCTTAAACATAATCACATAATAGTAAATGTGGTCAGTTACTACGGTTAACTACAGTCATCCAACATCTGCAGTATAATACTTGTGAATAAGGCTATTTGAGATGCAAACACATCATATAAACATATCATGCTCGTTGTGCACTGCTGTAATATAAATACAATCAGTGGCATTAGTTGATGGTGATGACCTCAGATTACAGGGAATTACAGAACTACAGTGGACTAAGATTAATTCTTCATAGAATATATGCAAATGATTATTCATTATACATTACACATTTGCATGCATAATGCATTTTATTCCAATGGATTTCAACAATTTCCATCCATGCAAAACAAAAAGTAAACAAACACTCTTGTCAAAATATGGTCTCATTCCAGTTCCATTAACATCATATCCTTTTTCTTTAGGATCCACTAATCAGACTGTATGGCTGAAGGCAAGAAGGAACGCCGGAGAATGATCCACCAACCCAAACAGTAAACACTGGTATCAGAGCCAACAACAACCGTACCATTCCCATGCACATTTAGAAAACCCGCCAGTTAGTTCTTGATATTAATGGAATTAAAAATCCACTCGGCACCAACTGGGAAAACACGTAAGCAGGAAGCAATCAAGATTTCCCGACTGTACCACAACATCTCTACAACAGACAGACTCCTACAATACATGCCAACCAGAGCACAAACACACACAAGCAATTTCTAAAATTCCCCAAAAGACTTAAGCCTATAAGCAGTTCAAATATGCCACAACAAGCCACAACAACAAAAGCTACTTTACTTTAAATACCTTTGCTTGCGTCCTTTATTTTAGTGGTCTCAGAAGTATTTTCTGTTTCAGAAGAGCAAGGGGGTGTTATTAGATATGTGAATATCTGATTATACATAAAGAAAACCAGTGGTTCTTGCTTTTTTAAAAAACTGTGGGGGGGGGAAAAACAGACCTACAACTGACTATTTAAATCAAGATTCAATAACAATAATCTTTCTTGTCAGACATGAACAAAAGCCATTTGCATGCAGGAACTGAATTTACAGGCAGTTGTAAGCAAAGCAGTTAGATTTTGCGTGGGTTTCCTCCTGGCACTCCAGGATACCTCCAACATTCCAGAAAAAGCTCACTGGTTATTCCAAATTACCCCTAGGTGTGAGTGTGAGTGGATGTTTGTCCTAGAGGGTTGGCATCAGGAATTAACTAGTGTAAACTTTCATGGTCAAGTTTTTGCCTACTTGGACAACTCGAACGAATGGACGAAGCCATGACTGACAGTTGCTTGACCCCTCTTCCCTATAATGTACAAGGACATGAACGATGCCATGTACGTCATAGGATGAACCCTTGGTAAGGGTTAAATGTGTAGTGTTGACAGTCTCCTGACCAAGACACAGCAAGAATCCATAGCACTGTTATTGCCTAATCTGACACGGTGACCATCGCGAGAGACAAAAATACTTTGTAGTTTAATCCCAGAATTAGGTAAAGTGCAGTGGGACAGTTCTGAGATTTCCTTTTCTCCCACTCCCTTCCTAAAATTAATTTTGTTGTTAATTCATTTTCTGAGACGCTTAATTCTAATTATGGTGACGGGGAGGCTGGTGCCCACCTCAGCCGACTCTGGGTGATGGCGGGGTACACACTCGACAGCTTGCCAGGCCATCACAGGGCCAATGCTCACACGCACACCTAGGGGTGATTCTGAACAGCCAAGTAGCCTAACGTGCATGTTTTTGGACTATGGGAGGTACTCAGAAGAAACCCACGCAAGCACAGGGAGAACATGCAAACTCCACACAGAAAAGCCCGAGCACGGAAATTGAACCCAGGCCTTCGTGCTGTGAGGTGATCGTGCTAACCACTGCGCCACCGTTTTGTTGTAAATGAGGTTAATAATTTGTTTATAGCAACCTCTACTCACAGCACCGAAACACAACTTTTGGTTCAATTATAATGGGTAGGTGTATCCAAATTTCTGACAGGTGCTGTATGCAAACAGAGTGTGAGAGTCCGTTGCACAGTGCAAGGGTCCATGTTCTATTTTGTTTGACTTTTCCATTTATTCCTACAGAGCGCCTGGTGACAAAAGTACACACAGCAAGAGGTACAAACCCAGACAAATCAATACTGCACACAAGAGCGAGCAAAACAAACATTAAGACAGAAGAAGAAAGAGGTGTGCCAATTTGAACAGATGCAGTAAGAACGGTGAGACGATATGATAATGTTATGTAATAACTGTATGATGACAGTCAGAGCATACAACAAATGCCCTTCAAGTGATAGTATGTTTATTTCGCTTTGATAGTTTTTTACCCTTATAAAGAATTTAAAAATAAATAGTTAAAATAACTCTGGAGGTAGAAAGGAATTCATACTTTGCAAGCCAGGTTTAAGGAACATTCGGTATTAGTGTCAAACCACTGAAAATGAATACCGACACACACCGCGTCACATGGAATATTCCGTGTCCCATAGCGAGACATCGGTTTATTCTATATTCATTCAGACACATTTCATCTAACAATTTTGCACAAACAGCAAATTCACTGAGGCTTTTGGATTGCCTCTGACATGCCAACATGAACACACATGATTACAAGCTCAAGACAGTGGACAAGCGACTTTTCTGTGATACCTCGGCTTGCTCTCTTAGTTTTCGTGGTTACAGGTGGTTCTTCTGATTCATAAGGGAAAAAATATTAGATATGTAAACAAATGATCATACACAAGAAGGTAATTTTTAGTCTCAGCTGCTTTGGGAAGCAAACCAAAAGTTTGACTTGTAAATAAACAGTCACATCTGTGCACCCACTCATGACTGACTCACACACACACTCACACACTTACTCTCTCTCTCTCTGCAATTAAATCTCTTGCCTTAAAGACAATTGTAAGCATGCATGCGAAAGAGGGTCATCACACACCTTGTATTACATCAGCTAAAACCTCCACAAACTGAAAACGAAAGGTGTTGTTCGCCCACTCCAGGGTTCACACTTGATATTGTACACCCACACGAGAATTATGCTGGAAGCCGGAGATCATAATGCAATTTTCATTCACCATGCATTCAAGCTACAAACTTATATATATATATATATATATATTGTGGGACAATACATAGCTGTGCAAATTTATAAACATAAAAGACATGAACATTAAGTGTAAAAACAAAGGAGGCTGCTACAGGGCTTTTATCTGCTGACCGCCGTGCTGCGGTTACAAGAAAAAGGAAGCGGAAATGACCTTCTCCGTGCGTCGGCTAAACACTTGATTGAAACTTCTAGGGAGGAGAAGCCACGTTCAGAAGAACAGTTCATGTTCTTCAAATATTCCATTCATGTTCAACAGAAGGTTAAAGGTTAAAGAGCTGTTAATAAAAACATTAAAATCTGAATACAGCAGAAATAGACTCATATAGTCGCTGACCAGAGAAATCTAATTATTAAGATTGTTTATTTATTACTGATTGATTTATTTATTTTTGTATTAATTCTTAATTTGTTTATTTATTTTTCCATTTTATTATATGTTAAAAAATGTAAATTAAAGAGATTTGAGACAATTGCAAATTTAAAAACAAAGCTTTTCTTGTGGAAAACCTGATGCGGCCCAGCCTCACCCAGACTCTGCCTCCAGCGGCCCGCAGGTAAATTGAGTTTGAGACCCCTGCCCTGAATGATTACTATGAAATGGTAACCTTTTTCTTTATAAAAAAATTTACTTAAAAAAAGGTAAAAAGCTTATTATATTTCACGGTACCCTTTACAATTTTTTATAAAAAAATCTATATTATTATGAAGAAAAACAAACGATTTTTTACTCTACAAAAGGAACATTTCAGTTGATAAGCAATAGGAAAATAAATGTTGCATGTTTTTTGAAAATAAAGTTTTCTTCATTGAAATGTTTAGCTAAAAAATTTTAACAAGCCCAAGAAAATTACATTTTGAACTCAATACTAGTTTGTAATCGTAAACTGAACCAAATCGTGAATTATGTGAATCACTACATGCCTAATATTTACCTTGTCAAAACAGAAATCCGCTTCCTCGGTGTAAAATAATTTAACAAGCTTATTTCTCTTCATGTTGATTGATCTATGGCAAACATTTGTGTCATTCATTTTTTCATTTCGTAAACTATTTAATCCTAATTAGGTTCGCAGGGAGGCTGGCGCACAGCTCAGCAAATTATGCCTGTTTTTGGACTGTGGAAGGAAACTCATACATGCATGGGTAGAAAATAAACTACTGCTGTGGGATTATTTCCTGAATTCTGGGATGAGGAGAAAGACCATGTTCCAGAACAGGAGTTCTGAATTCAGTAAACATTTTTGTTTGAGAGAAGCCGGAGATTATAACCTTTGATCAAATGCAGTGTGGACAAATGCAAATGCTTAAAATTCTGTTTTAGGAAGTGAGAGCAGATTTCTTTCCTCTAGTTTCTCAATATGCATAAATTTAAGTAACCATACGATGTATAATAAAAACGCTAATATATTTAACATGCAAATCTGTACAAGCTTTCACAAGTTCACTTTACACGCTTCAACAAGTAAACACAGGCTTGCAGCTTAAGGATAGGTGTCTTAAGTTAGGCACCTTAATACCAGGTGTCCTGGTATATCCTATAGTGTTCTAACACACGGAACAGAAACGGACGACAATCCTGTACAGTCCATGCAACGTCAACGAGGCTGACTTGATTCAGCACAGCACACAATAGCAAACTTCCTTTTCGCATTTCGGGCACAGAAAGCAAGCACACTGCGTCTGCACACTCCTTAAAAGACGAGCACATTTAAAACAATCATTTAAAACTTCCTTAAACTTTCTTCAGTCAGGCTGCGGTACGGTAGCTCAAGTTACAGGACTACTGCCCTCTAACTTCATGACATACCAGTGACCATCTCTTCCTCCTCCTCCTCCTCCTTCATAACCCTCTCTCCGTCACCTCCTCCCTCACATGGCATCAGCATATCACACAGAAAAGCCAGGAAGCTTGTTAACAAATCTGAACTGCCATCCGCTAAAGCATCATCGCTCTCTTTGCGCACAGACACAAGGCCTTTGCAAACGTCAGCCAAGCCTATGAAGCAGGAAGAGCACAAGATTGAGAGGGAGGGATGAGACAGAAAAAAAAAAAAATAAAGCACACACTTAACTTTAGTTCATTTCATTTCTGCAGTCTCTTATTCTAGACCGACGGGTGTGACTGTATTTATTTTACAGTATATTGTTGAATACGTTTGGTGCCACTGGAAAATAAATTGAAATGTCAACATTTATCCAAACTGTCAGCAGTAAATTATTACATTAATAAATTAAATTACTTTAAAATGTAAACCCATGCGTCATGACCACTAGCTGCCTGTTTTAGCCATCCTTAATATGACCACTATGATAACTGCTGGGGTTGGCAACTGTAGGAATGCAATCCATATACAGACTCAGCAAAGTCTTTCAGCTGATGATAGAGAGAGCTGCAAAAACGCTGCAGAAAAACGGACTATTGTAAAATTTAAGCATTATTCAACTAATCAAGTGAACCATATCAGCTTAATGCAGCCAATCACATTCTTTAAATTTTTACTATAAAGTAGTGTTTATGCACTTCAAGTTTAAAGGTACACATTCACTACTAAATAAAAGACGTGTTTTATCTTCCATTATCAGTTCATTTTGGCTGAATAAAAGGTTTCCCGGCAAAATCCTCCCAGCTCATGGGCATGGTATTTATTATTCACCTGTTTTACATCTTCTTTTGGTCACAATAACAACAGCAAGAGCGTGTGACCAAAGGAACGATCTTGCACATGCACGTTAACCTGGCCGTGCAACACTGATTCGTAGAAAGTGAGAAAGTGGATGAGTCCAAGATCAAGTGTTCTACGCTCCCGTTCGCCTGAGTATGGAAAAGATTTCTTATCATCCCGCCCGTTTCTGGGGTCACGGACAACCGTGTACAGGGGTAAGCAAAAGGTTCTAGAAAGACAGTACTGTATTTTGTGTTTACTTAATATGTCTTGTAAGTGAATGGGCTCTATTAAAACATCTATTTCTACCAGTAATCATTTTAAACTGAAGTCGTATTTATAGCAATGAACTAGGTCACAAATAAGTAACTAGACCTTCACAAACTACAGCTGAATGTCTCAGATATAGCACATCACATGAACCGTGAACCTACACGACAAATCAGACCAGCAGTGGCTTTAATTAGAGCTTCAGAAACACTAGTTTGCTTTCTGTGTGATGAAAGGGTGGTGTTTCACAGAAAGACATGGGAGGATTCATTTAAGGAACACGAAAAGGAAGGATGAAAAGAAGTTTTCGTTTGTCTTACAGGAGGGCAACAATAAAATATTCTGCAACGCAAGTTTTCTATCCAGTCGTTAATTAATTTGACACGTGTGTCCTGTTCAAGCTCAAAACAGACCTGAACTCGGCCTGAAAAAGAAGAATTATACACAATCTATTCAATGTTATACACTGCTATCAAATACTGTGGAACATCAAGCAGACAGAGTTTCACATCATTTATATAAACTGTATAGCTGTTTAGAATTAGAGGCTGGGAATTAAGGACCTTAGTCAGTCATGCAGGAAGCACACACATACACACATACCAGCCAAAAAAATAAAAAAGAAGATCCAGCAGCCCAGTAAGCTCAGACTCACCCAGCAGAACTTTGGCATCTTCTACATCAAAGTCACCGTCAGCATCAGCATCATAAACTTTTCCAAGTGTGCCTGCGATGGAAAAACAGGAGTTTTTTTTTTTAGTGTGCAGCACAAAATACAGCAAAACATCAGCGACGAACATAGTTATAGTTAAATAGTTATATTTTTCATGGATCTTAATGGAATTGAACGCGGGACTTACGTGCTTATTTTTTTTTTTTGTAGATATATAAATATATTTTAGCTAAATAAACACCATCATTCTCATTTCAGACAAAAGTAAAGTGGCGGAAAAGTCTGCAACGATTTTAAGATATTACGCGGCACGATACAGAAGTTTGAGGAAACAAGGTACGATCAGTGACATTTGCGTCAATATGCCACGCGACCTCACGGTGTGAAATTCAGGACATATGCTACACATTTTCATGACAGATGCGCATTCAAGGTTTTACTATGGATCCCAAAGCGGGTGTTAAATTCTGTGTAGAGCTCCAGGAATCGACTGTGGAGACCCTTGAAATGCTTCCGCAAGCCTACAGCAATAAAGCAATGGACCACAAGATGAGGGGTTTTGAATGGCGTTCATTCATCAAGTAAGGCACGACACTGCAATAGTATCCTGCACCTCTTGAAGCACAAACGCCAATTAAAACACCTTGTCCGGCTCCTTGCTTCATTACTGTAAAGTAATTCAGTCATTTCAAGGGCGTCTGCAACCAATCTCTGACGCGTGTGCAGTGTACAAATTACAAATGTGCACACAGGTTTTGATACTGATTGTGTAATATCATGAGAACGTTTGACTCGAGAGTCACTGCTTCCCTTGTACGAATTTGCTATTTGGACGGTCTTAAGAATTTGTTGATCGCACGTCACATATTAAAATAAATTTATCAAGCCCTGTTGAGGGGAGTGATGTCAGTTCTCAGTAATGTTGCACGGTGCAAACACTTTTCAGAAGAGAGGAAGTCGCAGACGTACCCACAACATTGTCGTATTCAACTAAGTCAAACCACACAGCAGCCACAGACATCCAGGCACCCAACAGAGCCAACACTATAAGCCAACTGAAGATCGAGTATCCCTCAGATTTCTTGGTGCTCTTACCAGCGGCAGGTACTGCCTGGGATTCTGTGAACACAGACAAAACAGGCACAATGACAGAAATATACCAGAATATACCATCATGGAGAATGATTCGGAACCTTGAAAGGTAAACGTTAATTAACTATTAAAAACAACACCGGTTTTGCTGTTAAATGATCAGCTGCATGGTGGTGACACGGTACGATCCCTATAGCCGACTCATTGGTTGCATGGGTCACTTATCCATCAGGGTACATTTGGCCAATTAAAGGTACATTTACAGTATTTGGCAGACGCTCTTATCCAGAACAACCTACAATCATCATTTTTATACAACGGAGCAATTGAGGGGCCCGACAGTGGTGATAGTAGGGATTGAACCGCTGACCTTTGGATCAGTAACCAATCACCTTTAACCAGTAAGCCACCACTGTCTTGGAGGGTCTTGGGGGAACCTGGAGCCGATCCCAGCTGGCTTCAGGTGTGAGGCACATACGACCATTTACACTCACTACACACCTAGGGGTAATTTAGAGTGGCTGCTGACCTAATGTGGGAGGAAATCAGAACCAAACAATGCACCGGCAGAACAGAACTCCACATACACTGCCTGGATGCTTTGCTCTCTTTATTCATCTGCATGGCATTGAGGTCACATGTGTAGTCAGAAGAATCGTGTTAAAAAATATCACCCACAAAAACCACACACATTACTGGATCGTATAACGGGAGGGTATTGTATTCTGCTGACAAGGTCACGTACTGCAATGCTCAGCTCACACAAACACATTTTCTCTGCTCCACAACCCTTAGAAGGCACAATGTCCCGAAGAAGATAGTCATGATACAGGTTAGTGTTAGGATGATTTTCACACACACACACGCACACACACACCCCCCAGATCTGATAGTGATAGCCGAATACCACACCACTATAATGGCTGCTTGCTGACTACAGTCGGCTCCTCAGTATCAGACCAGTTCATTACTAGTTAGGACCAAACAAGGATAAACATGCTTTCATACCATCTACATGCCACTTCTTGATAAATAAAGCATATGTCCGTTCCTGTGTTAGCAAAAGACAACCTTAGGAGAGAATTAAACAGTTGGAGATTATCGACTCAAGGTTGTACAGTCAGAAAACTGCTCCCGACCTCATTAGGACGTCCATGCCTTTGACAAATGCCAAGCAATTTAGCAACTAAAACCACTCCAACTCCAAAACACACACACACAGAACACTAAGAGCACTGCTAAGCAAACCTAGTGTTTTTAAACAGGTACTCATTCATGCCAAACCCAACCACTCCCCTGAAGATTAATCTACCTTCTACATTTGCCATTTTGGCTCCATCTGCTTGCGTTTCTCCCATCGTTCACTAAGTGCCTCAGAAGAAACCTGCAAGGGAAAAATAAAGCTGTTGTTTTGTTTTTTTGGGTTTGTTCGCTCACATGCAGCAGCAGCGGGAGAAGCGTTCGCTGGCTCAGCTGCAACCTGATCCACCCTCGGCCCGTTGGGTATTTTTAGTGGTGCTGTCACCACACTTTGCTCTTCTGGGCCTCATATGGAGATGATGGGCGGTGGAAGGAGCTCATGCGCATGCGCAAACACACGACAGGGTGGTAGGGTCACAAAACTGCACCGGGTGTCACTTCGACAGGACTGATTGGGGGTTCTTTTACACGCTGATGCGGGAAAATTTGTCATTCACACAATCAGGAACAGATTAAAGTAGATCTGAAGATCTTTTTTTTTTCTACCTCTCAATCTAGCACACAGCAACACACACTCATACCATGATCTTAAAATACAGAGGTTATTAAGCACACATATAGAAATAGTCCCTGTTGATGAGTACGTGTTCAAGCCTGTTCAGCGTTCAACTTTCACACACTCACTCGTTTAACACAGGGGCTATTTAGTGAATGATTAATTTTTAAACTGCATTTATTTGACTTCTTGAATTGCATGGGGTTGCATGATATAATAACTAGAAAACAATGAAATAAAAATAATGATAATAGGCTGCACGGTGGCGTAGTAATTAGCACATCCGCCTCACAGCAAACAGGCCTGGGTTCGATTCCTGATTTCGGGCGTTTCTGTGTGGAGTTTGCATGTTCTCCCGGTGCTGGAGTGGGTTTCCTCCGGCTTCCTCCCACAGCCCAAAAACATGCACAGTATTCCGCTGATGGTTTTTAGATCTCCCCTAGGTGTGAGTGTGAGTGTTGATGGTTGTATGTGTGTTGGCCCTGCAATGGCCTGGCGACCTGATTAGGTTGTTCCCTGCCCTCACCCGTAGTCGGCTGAGATGGGTGCCAGTCACCCCGCGACCTTAATTAGTATTAAGCGACTTAGAAAATGAATGAATGATGAAAGCGGGCCAATAAACACTGTAAACATGGACCTAACGTGTTCTGCACGTGGTTGAATTTTCTGGACTAGAGAAAAGCTTCAAGCGTCATGCACATGAAAGAAATCTGTATTAAAATCTGAGATGAAATATTTAAAATAGAATTTTTAGCATACTGTATCATTATGGAGAAAATCATTAAAGTACATTTCTGAAAAAGCGTTACATGAGCATGTATTTACTTAGAATGAAAGCACGATGGATGACGAGTTGACACTCCTTTAAATCTACCCAGAATTTCTCATAATAATTCGTGTAAGATTGGCTTTGTTGAAAAGTTTTTGAGCTTGGATTGGGAATGAGAAAGTCACTGAAGAGATGAGAAAACGCTGGCGCTCTGGGATTCCAGAAAAGCACAATGAGTCATTATCTCCAAATGAACAGAATCTTCCCAGAAGTCACCATACTACAAAAATTCCTCTGAGAGCAAACGGATGTCTTATGAAAAGACAGAGACAGGGACAGAGAGAGAGACAGACTAACCCATGGCCAACATCTGCAAAACTGCAGGCTGTACTTCCCCCAGATAAGCTCAGCCTTCGTGATGTCCCCATTAGCGGGACACTGGAAAATGTTATGGATGTTACTGTGTCAGTACTTAACCTACAGTTTTCAAAGAACAGCAGCAACTCCAAATAACTTCTAAATGATCCAAATATCAATTAGCATGCATATAAGTACAGTAGGAAATACATAGCTTTCCCAAAATATCAACAAACCCAAATACTAAAATAAGTATTTGATCCACAAGCAAAACATGACTTAATACATGTTGGAGAAATCCTTGCTGGCAAGCAGAGAGGTTAAATGGTTCTTGTAGTTGGTCACCAGGTTTGCAGACAATCTCAGGAAGGGGTTTGATCGACCCCTCTTTACAGACTTCTCCGAATTCTTATGGTTCTGAGGCTGCTACTTGGCTACTCCAGGCTTCAGCTCCTTCCACAGCTTTTCTATAGGATTACTGTCTGGAGACTGGCTGTGTCACGTTATGACTGTAATGTGTTTCTTCTTGCGCCACACCCTTGTTGTCCACGGCTGAGGGAAGGAGGTTCTAACAGTATATGACTGCATCCCTCATCCCCTCAATGAGGTAAAGTTTCCTGTTCCCTTAGCAGAGAAATAGAATAAGTTTCCACCTCCGTACATTAGGGTGGGGATGGTGTTCACCGTGTGTCAAGTTGATGCCTAAGTGCTTCATTTTGGTCTCATCAAATCACATCAGATCCTTTCAAACCCTTTCTGAATCATTCAGGATCCAGACAGGCTTGTACACGCGTCTTTTTGAACAGAGGGAGCTTGTGGACGGTGCAGGATTTATCCATTATGGTGGAGTGTGTTACCAGTGGTTTTCTTGGTGACTCTGGTCCCAATGCCTTGAAATCATTAATAGCTCTTGTTTCTTTGTAGCTTTCTATAACTGAAAATAATGTTTGCCTGGTCATGTCACATTTTGTATGGAATTACCCACCTGTAATTAAAATCTTTCTAATTGTTTTCACATATAATATTTTACACTCTTATATTAAATTATTTTTTAATTAAGGAAGGGAATAAAATAAAAGACAATATTTTTATTACGAATTGGCAGTTCATTGGTAACAAGCCTCCTTCTAACAGCAGCTGCACCAGCCCCCAGTTTGTTGAGGTACACATGCTACTTATGAGATACCAAAGATCCAAATCCTTCTGTTTTCTGAATCATGTGATCCATATTGCTGTGCTACTACGGGTTGGAGTTCTTATCTTAGAAGCCCCTCTTGCTGATGACGGTCCATATGGACCTAAATTTACACTCAGAAACTGTGAAGAGGACTTTTCACTGTAACATGGTTTGTATTTTATATGGTTTCACCTAAATGAGGATGGGTTTCCTCTTTAAGTCTGGTTCCTTTCAGGGTTTCTTCATCGTGGTACCTGATGAAGTTTGCCAGGCTCTTTCCATCCCTCACCGTGGGCTTGCTCATTGGTGATGTGTTGGGTTTATAGATAAAGGTTTAAATTCTTTATGTACTTTGTTTTTGTAGGTAAAGCGACGTGGTTTTGCAATAATATCAGTTGTAAAAAGCGCTATACAAATAAAACTGAATTAAATGGCCCAGCACAGTGGAGGTAGTGTCATGACTTAGGCATGAGTGCTCCTGCAACGGGTGCACGAATCTAGTGATGATGTAACTCATGATGCTAGCAACTTTCCTATTGCCAATTTACACAGAAATATGTCCAGTTTAATTCAGAGGAACTTTACTCAGATGCAAGACAACGACCCAAAACACACTGCCAACACAACCAAGGACTAAACCAAAGCACTTCACTTCCTGAAGAGGAGACTGGTGGAAGAAATCCCCACAAAACTGTGTACAATTGAAAGATGCGGTGATACAAGCTTGGAAAGGTATCAGAAAAGAATAATGTAACAGTTTGGTGATGTCAGTGGATCACTTTATTGCAGTCATTGCAGGCAGGTGATATGCAACCAAATAATTGTTTCTTAAAGATATATATGATGTATCAGCGTGAAACTTTAGTGTCATAAAAGGAATTATTTTTAATTGAGAATCTTTTAATACATTTACAGTTATTTATAGATGTTACAGTCTCAGTTTTCTTCAGAACTATGAATAAGGTTCTAACGATTCAACTCCACTGCACATGTGCACGGGAAGCCAGCCTTGATACTGTGATGGAGGACGAGGTAAGCATACACTAGGGATGTGAATCTAACAACAATTCACAATTCGATTCTGATTTTTGGGATGACGATTCGATTCAGAATAGATTCTCGATTCAAACCGATTTTTGCTTCATTATCATTACAAACAAAGGGAGCCAATTTCATGAGTAACTACTTTCTCCTATAAGCTCGGAGCAACTCTTCTATAAGAAAGAAATGATATTACTAGACATCTGCTTTTGTAGATGTACTGATCCGCTTTGCTCGTTCAGAGTCAGTTGGGAGTTTAGTGAAGTGATGGAGTGAGTGTGCGTTGGT
>JBCNYG010000010.1:3341308-3367727 GCA_039654305.1 Porochilus rendahli | reverse complement strand
GGTTTCCTCCCACAGTCCAAAAACATGCACAGTAGGCTAATTGGCTGTTCCAAATCACCCCTAGGTGTGAGTGAGTGTGAATGGTTGTGTGACTGATGGCCCTGCGATGGCCTGGCGAGCTGTCCAGGGTGTATCCCGCCCTCTCCCAGAGTCGGCTGAAATGGGCGCCAGCCTTCCGCGACCCTAATTAGGAATAAGCGGTTCAGAAAATGAATGAATGAATAATTTGCATTCACAGACATACTGAAATCTAACTTAATGGTGACATTATATCTGGCACAGAAAGTTCTCTTTAAAAGCTTTTCGATTCCAGAAAGTGATAAATTGTGCAGGAGAATAGAGGTGTATTTAGTGAAAGCACAAACCACGGTATGTTATCCAGTTTAAGGTACATACATAAAGCTGATTGAGTTTACTTGGCTTTCTAGGTCAAACGTGAGGTGGGAGACATTACTATACTGGTCAACAATGCTGGCATTGTCACTGGGAAAAAGTTCCTGCAATCTCCAGACACCCTTGTAGAGAAGACTATAGAGGTCAACAGCATGGCCCATTTCTGGGTTAGTTACTATGACATCCCCTTTCAGTCTTATTTACTTGCCCATATAGATTTACTCTATTTACTAGATCATCACATACAGGAAAATCTTTGTGTCTCACTATGATCTTCTTTCTGTAGACATCCAAGGCTTTCCTCCCAGCGATGATTGCTGCAAACCATGGTCATGTGGTCAGTATAGCCAGTTCAGCTGGACTTTTTGGTGTCAGTGGACTGGCAGGTATAAACGCACAACAGAGTTGCAGTCACTTTTCCCTGGATTAACAAATTCCTGGGCAGAGAATTAACTGGAACAATCTCCACTTTTGTTGAAAAATGAGAAAAATCATTGTACAATGGATAGTACTGCATGGTATGTTAGCAATCAGTGCTAATAACTCCCTTATATTTAAATAATGTGAAAAAAATATATATAATAGGAAGTTATGATGAGGCCAAATTTTACACCCCATTTTCTCCATTTTGTTAAAAGCAGAGATAGGCTCAGTTAATTCTCAACCCACGAGTTATCCAGTCTAACAGCTGTATGGTTATTTGACAGATTACTGCGCTAGCAAGTTTGCGGCAGTGGGCTTTGCAGAGTCTATGGCTCTGGAGATGTTGGCTATGGGCTGTCATGGAGTGAAGACCACCATAGTGTGTCCCTTCTTTATTAACACCGGAATGTTTGATGGAGCGAACACAAAGTAAGGCACAGTATGTCAGTGTGTACAATTTATGATTGGAGACAGTGCACTGGGTATTTTATTCAGAAAAATAAAATAGAATGATAATTTATGAGAAGTTTTATGTTTTTTTGTATATAGAGTAGATTTTTAAGGGCCAGGATATGATAATGATCTTTAGTTACACTGGCATTCATTAAAAAATTTTAGACATTTTGGACATAATTTTTAATCTGGATTTTGTACCACCAACAACAACAACAAACAAATGTGTCAAGAATAAATTATGCACATCAAAAACAACAAAACACAATGGCACCTGCCACAAAGTGTTATGGTAAAATGTGTTACAAAAAAAAAGAGTTATGCCTAAAGTAAGACACAGTGTGTCAGTGTGTACAGTTTATGATTGGAGATAGTGCAATCAATGGGCTTTATCTGGAAAAATAAAATAAGAATGTATATATATTATTGTAATAATATATAGGAATGAGAAGCACTGTATACATTCCAAGCACTGTATTAAATCACAAAAGTTAAAAACTAGCCTATCAATTTTTATTTTTTATTTTTACATTTGATTAAAAAGTCCCTGAAATCAGTAGCTTTAAGTACCAGTTTTTAGAAAACAACTTTTAACGAAAATTAAATCCTCCTTAAATAACAAAATATGCTTGACATTATTAGGTGTTGAAGATGCTGTCAGGAAGAATATATATACTTATAGATTTTTAAGGGCCAGGATATGATCATAAACTTTATTAACACTGGCCATCATTAAAAACTTTAAGACTATTATTTTTTACATAATTTTTATTGTGGTGCCCAAAACTGGATTTTTGTAATAAATGAAAAATAAACTATTTTTTTTTGTAAAAAAAAATAATGGATAATTTGTTTAGCATGTTGGCTTCAAAAAACATCAAACAAAAGTGTCACAAATAAAATAAGCACATCATAAACATTAAAATAAAATGCTGGCAAACTCCTGGTCAAAAATAGGCAATGGTCAGACATATCCTAGAAGTCAAAACAGAGTATGAGGCAGATGTATCCAAAAATCACAAAAGAATAACACAACAGGTCTAGGAACAGGCAAGGTCAAAAACACTGACTGACACTGAAAAGGCACAGGAGAAAACTCTGGCACGATCTGGCAATACTTGTGGGGAAATGCTGGGCTTAAATAAACAGACTATAAACGCAGGCGATCCTGTACGGGAGTCGTCTCTCTCGCCCTGGGTGTGGCCTGTCATCAGCTGACCCTGTCATGTTGTGGCGGTCAATCATTTAAACTGCCTTTGGTCCACTTTTGCAAAGTGACCTACACATGTGCAATGAAGTGTGACAAAATGACAACTCATCATTTTCTCAGGTGCCCAGGTAAAAACCACAGGGTATACTCCCAACCCCCCTACAAGTACAGATATACAGAAATTTCTCTCTCAAAGTTTTTAATGACAGTCAGTATATAATTTTACATGTAGTATATATTAAAGGATTAAAATGAATCCTAATGATGATTTTGTATTTTTATAGGTGGCCAAGAATCATGCCCATATTAGAGCCAGATTATGTGAGTAGAAAGATTGTGGATGCTGTCCGGAGAGATCAGGTCTATCTATATCTGCCACGGAGCATCTATTTATCCATCGCTTTAAAGAAGTAAGTCACATTTAGGCTGCAAGTCATTCCTAGAATCAGCCAGCACTGCTCTGTACGCTGTGTTTACCCTGAAACAAAACCCTTACAGTGTATACAGGATTCTGTTTGTCTGGACGCGCGCGCACACACACACACACTCACACAACTCTCTGCTGCTTGTGCTCAAATCTCTTTGAAGTCTAGTATAATTGTGCCATCATTTAAGATTTTAATTAGCGAAACCAGGCTATGATGCTGTAATGGATAAACCACTTACATGTTTGACTGATCGTGTGCCAGGTTCATGCTGAATTGTTTTTCGTGTGTGTATATGCATGTAGGAGTGTTGAAATTACTACCTCTTTTAGGTGTACAGGCTCAGTTTTAGATCAGGAATTAGCATGTGATGCAAAACACCCCACATGCTACCACAAATATATAAGATAATTAGTTATAGGATTGTATTCTGGTGGAGGATATTTAACATTAAACACCCTTTAGACTCCACACTGGTGATCTGAATGAAATTGAAAAGCATTCATGCACCACAGCATTTGACTTCCTCTTGTATTCTGTGATTAAAGATAACTGCTTTGTCAAAGCTGCAAGCGTGATAAGATAAAAGATAAAAGTGATAACAGCTTAGAGATCATTGTGGAATATTGTAAATACAAAACAGCAGTTGTGGGTTTTGCAACATGGATAGAGTTGAAATAGTCAGCTTATCACAACCATAATAAGACAATTATTCTGCCTTAAAATCCAACTGAAGCAATCAAAGATGCACTCACACATTCAAATCCAACACACTTTTCTTCACATCCAGATAACAGATTTTCATGGTCTGCTAAAAAAAAAATCAGTGTTCATACTCTGCCCAGGCTGAAAGAAGATTTATACTTTGTTGTAAGAGGTAGATTTGTACCAGATATATACATGGTTAAAGTATTTACACACAGCTGTGGACTTACTGCTTGAACTGGGCCAAAGATCACACTCCACTGAACTTTGCTACTACAGCTGCATTTCCATAAATCTGGAAATATAAGCATGCTGTACAGTTGAATTAGAGAGCAATTTGGGATTAAATGAAAAAGAAATGTAATATATACAGATGGATTGATTATTTGTTTGTTTGTCCTTGTATTTGTATTAACATATAATTGACCCTTATTTTTCATATTTTTCTGTTTACAGTATGTTACCCACTAAAATCGGAGTGCTGTTAGGTGAATATCTGGGAGCATTTGACTTCATGGCCAAGTTCAAAGGGCATGGCGTGAAGAGCAACTAAAGTCTGTGAAAAATTAACCTCATCTGTAGAGCTTCGGAATCATCTGCCGTGTTTCTCTTGGCGATATTCAGAAGCCCTGAATGAGATACAGCAAAGCTGCACTGGGAGGACTAATTCAATGTATGACTGAATTCCTATTTAAACATATGCAAGCATGGTAACGCAACCTACTATCGGCACTAAGCTCTAACCCCTCAAAGGCACTTAATATGGAAAGTACATAAAATGCGCCAGTGTAATAACTGTAATGTGTGTTTACGTGTGTCTAATAATACAGTTTGTGTCTTAGAAAGATACACATTTGTAAATTCAAGCAGGTACAATATACTGTTTGAAAATCTGTCATATCTCACGATGTAATTAAGGACACACTAATGAGGCGGTGTTGTTTTTTCCCCTTTTAAGGAGTTGTGTCATGATTTTTAATCAGATTGTATCAAACCAACTTTTTCAACCTAACATGAAGTGGATAGGAATGGATTGCAACAGGAACTTTTTTTAAATCTTGTGCTGAACAATTTTCAGATATACTGCTGCAAAGTCCTAGTGTAAAGGTTATACGGCCCGAATTCATTTCTGTTAGCCTTCGTAAACCAAATCTGCATTCATATAAAGGGCTATACTTTGTTTAATAACACTATTAATATTATTTAGGCTACTTACTTCAAAAAACATGACACTGCTGCTTTAAATAGCAGTGAAGCTGGTGTTAAAGTGAAGCAAGTTCAGAAACTCAACACTGTTTAATGTGAAACACAATAAAGCTTATAAACCAGTGATTGTCTGCACACTTAAGAGTTTTGATATTATGCTGCTTTTGTTCTTCAGATTTACAGCAAGCCTCTTAAAGCATGTAAGAAGTCTCAGGGACATGTAAAGTGGGTTGGACTACCTTCACTCGCTCATTTTCTGAACCGCTTAATCCTATTAGGGATATAGGGTACACCCTGAACAGCTCACAAGACTATCGCAGGGCCAACATACACACACACAGTCACATCCACACTTAGGGGCAATTTGGAACAGCCAATTAGCCTAATGTACATGTCTTTGTACATGTTCTCCCTGTGCTTGCTTGGGTTTCTCGGGGTACTCCGGTTTCCTCCCACAGTCCAAAGTCCACAGAACTGCCCAGGCCTTAAACCCAGGACCATCTTGCTGTGAGGCAGACATGCTAACCGCACCCTCACGCAAGAACTGACTTTATTGATCACCCACACAGACTCATGGAAGCAGCTGATATTGAAATGTGTAACTCCATGTTCAACTCCACGGTATGAAATTGAATTCATTTGCCAATTTCGCCCAGCCTGATGAACTATTGCGCCAAGCACTGCGTTTCACAACCATTCATCGCAGAGATGGATTACACGCCTTGGGGGAACACTTACTTTGTACAAATGATTACTGGGTGAACACAGAGTGGTGCAATCAAATCCCCCTTTATCTACCATTATGATAATAACACATCATTACTCCAAATTCATTCATGATAACCTATTGCTATTTAAGAGGAATGCCACTGATTGCTCAATTATGTTCCAGTAGTCAATTTGGAGGCAGGGGGGTTCTACAATTGCTTTGAGCCTGAACCGGTTGGCATTGTGCCAGCAACTCCTTTCTGTAAAAAAAGGATTGTGATTTTTTTTTATTGTTATTTTATATTTATATAAAATATACTCTGCCCACAGCACCATCAAGCTTGAATTTCACTTGTCTATTAATCATAAGGAGTCGTGACTTGAGTGGGAGATGACAAGCACACCGCTTACACCACATCATACAACACAACAGCCTGTCTGATTAGTAACAGAATGACTGTTCTCAGTGCTTACTACAAACACACAAAAGGTCACGCAGGCATCTGTAATCATTTGGATTGAAAAGCAAGACGAGCGGCACGATGGCGTAGTGGTTAGCACGTCCGCTTCACAGCAAGAAGGTCCTGGATTTGATTCTGTGAGGAGATTGCATGTTCTCGCTCTGCTTGCGTGGGCTTCTTCCAGGTACTCCAGTTTTCTCCCAGCGTCCAAAGACATGCTAGCAGGCTGTTCCAAATTGCCAGTAGGTGTGAGTGGTTGTGTGTTGCCCAGCGATGGTCTAGTAAGCTGTTCATGGTGTACTTCACCTTTGCTCAGTGTCAGCTGAGATAGGCACCAGCTTCTTCGCAACCCTAGAAGTAGGATTAAGTGGTGCAGCAAATGAGTGAAAAGCATAACATTAAAGCTAGTCCACAGGGCAAGCTTGCTTAAACCGAAAGTCACTAATATTGTATTCACTGTAGAATCCTATCTCCCTCTAGAGTCCACTGCTGGAAGTGCAAGCCTTCCCACACTACTGGGTTGACCATTAAAACCATTTTACTTTCATTTTCTGGACAAAACCAAACACTGGTTTTGTGGTCATCAGTACTCAGTGCCTTCTGGAAAAATTAGCCATAACAGTTTATGGTGATGTAAAGAAGAAACAACAAGGTTTTTCTTTCATTCTTTATTTGCCTCTTGATACTGAATACTCCTGAGGTTAAACTGAACATGATTTATGTGTACATCTGCCAGACTCATAGAATGATCAACACAGGATCACAAGATCAAGCATGTGTTTAAAAACTCTTCATGGAAGCACTTGCACTCTCTCAAGTAAACACAAGCAACTTCATACAAGTATTTGCACACAAATCCCCAGCAAACCACTCACATACATAACCCCCAGCCCACTGGGCTGAAGTGGAAATCAAGTTTTAAAGGCTTCTTATTAGAAGGATGCACTCATCCACACATACATCACCCCAGAGAGAGACAGTCAGTGTTCTGCTATTGCAAGTTTGTTGGTTTCAGTAGGGCTTCCCTCCCAGAGAATCTATTATTTCTTCCCTCTCTTTAGCTGAAGGCATGTCCGGCTTTATACCATCACGTCTGCGCTGTTGCATCACAGTATGCTAAAGGGGGAAAAATATACAGTTTAACATACACACTAACATACATATAATATATTTTTTAAAATATGTCAGATGTAGGAGTTTTGGGGGACTCTTAAGATAATTTACCGACAGTAGAATATGGACAGTACAACATTTTGCACTTTTTAACTTTCTTAAAGGGAAAATGTAAGAAATCTCTCATTTGACGTAAACCCACCCTCTCCGCTCCCCATTGGGCCACTTCACTGGCATAATATGCCCTGGTCTACTTAAAGTGTATCGGTATTGCTCATCCATACAGCATAACTTGTGCACAATACGGATGCTTATTTTAACATGACCACAAAAAAACTGGGAAATTTTAATCTGTGGTTTCCTAGTGGGGGCTGAACCAATGGTTAGCAATCGTTTTTCCCGGAAGTGCCGTGAACTCGTTTGGCGGGGTTTGTTCAGTGGAAGTAAACAAACAGATCCATTAAGCAAGTGTTTAAAAAAAAAAAAAAAATACGTGTTCAAGAATGTTCATACGTGTTCACTATAGTAGCAGTTTGGAGGAAATTTGTGTAAATGGTTACCCATTTGAACCAGAGGAGGAGTCTTGACACAGTGAGATATTCCAGTGACTCTGAGGATGAGTATACTGCCAGAGGTGTGCATGACGGTAAATCCAATATGTTAAATCAGTGATGCAGCCCAGCCAATCCAACAAGACGGCATCACTACCAGGCTGGAACAGCCAACGGCGAAGGCAACAATTCTCTGAGCATGCCCAGAAACCCCCCCCCATGCCCACCCCCCAATCATCATAAAAACCTTCTTATGCATGCAGCACGCCTTACTGAAAACCACTGCGTTTCATATTTGAAAGTCTGTATGGCGTGTGACAGGGTCGCGTGTCACCATGCATGAAGTGGCTCCATATAAGGCACAGTGTAAAAATAGTCATGTTATTCATGCTATCCCACAATGCAAGAGTACTCGTCTTCGATAAAATGATACATCCTGATGACATGAGCATGCTCAGGCCTGGAACAATGTTGTATAATTGTTGACAATTATACTTAGGCATGGTACGAGGTATTTCTGCCTGGTAATGGTGCACTCACATTAGGCACGATTGCCTTGCACTGTGCCCAAGTATGACTGTCTTCAATCCCGACTCCCCTGCTGACAAGTGCACACATTACGTTTTTATGTTAGGTGTCCAAGTACGCTTACATCATCATGGTGTGACTCTCAGTGTTGGGGGAATGAGGGCATCCAAAACATGACTGTTATTACTGTACACCCACAACGGGTATAGATAAATATCACTCCCTTTCACAATAATCACATTTTGTTGTTTGCAGCCTGAAATGTAGACACAGACACAAAAGCTGTATTTACTCAGTGCAACTTATAACAGTCAAGTGAAAGACATAACAACAGCTAATCCTAAAGGTGTAAATAATCACCATCTTCATCACACATTAAGCTGATTGGCGTCCATCTGTCATCAATTAAATATATATATTGTGTGCGTGTCTTCATCTTAGGCTGCAAAGTAACAAAATGGGAGTATTCTTAAAGGGGCTCCAGATTATTTTACTTTATGCTCTTCTTTAAGTAGAACAAGGCATGTGTGTAAAGTTTCATCATCAAAAAAGGAGCGGTGTAGGAGGAGTTGCACTCACAAACATTCACAGACAGACGGACGGAGAGACAGGGTGATTCCTATTTACTTCCCCATACGTTGTGTGTGGGGGCGTATAATACTAATCCCAATTCTAGCGGGTGAATACTTATGCATGCCATGGGTATATATAATAAATCCATAATTTGAAATTTTGCAAACAAACTGCAATGTGTTCGAGTTTTACAGGAGATGATATTCAAAAGATTTAAAGAGTTCCCATATTGGTCATCCTTACATCATAATTTGTGCATAATGTAATACAATTATTTAAGCGATACAGAGCTTATTTTAACATAAATGACCATAGAAGGCACAATTTGTTCATTCATTCATTTTCCAAGTCACTTAATCCTAATTAGGATCATTGGGAGGCTGGCACCTATCTCTGACTCTGGGCGATGGTGGGGTACACCCTGTACAGCTCGCCAGACCATTGCAGGGCCAACACATATACACAACCATTCACATTCTCACAATTTGGAACAGCCAATTAGCCTACTGTGCATGTTTTTTGGACTATGGGAGGAACCAGGAGTACCCAGAGGAAAACCACGCAAGCATGGGGAGAACATGCAAACCCCCACATGGAAACGTCAGAGCCCGGGAATCGAACAAAGGCCTTCTTGCTATGAGGTCGACGTGCTAACCACTGCGCCACCGTACAACCATAAAAAGCTGGGCAATTTAATCCCGTGGATTACTGGCGGCAGCTGAACCAGTGTGGAGCAACCAATTTTTCTTGGAAGTGCAGTGAACTCATTGGGTCGGTTGTCCAGTGCAAGTAAATTAAAGTCTCACTTAGATTAGATTAAAAGTGATATGGACAGTTACCTAAACTGACTTAGACATTTGCTAAGCAGTAAATCCCAGTGTAGATGGATCCGATTTTGCGAAGGGGTATGCTAACATAACACATTGTTTGCAAGCTGTAGAGCTTTTGATTAGTTGGGAAAAAAATTAAAGGCGGTGTGCAGCGTGGAGTTAATACTCACCCAGTACTTCCTGCAATTCTTGTACTTCAAGAAGTATGGAGAGCACATGTTCTTATCATAGTTATATGCTTCCAAGCACTTTTGGGAACCATCACTCTCCTACACAGAGGGGTAGTAATACACAATATTACTTATGGGAAGTGGAATTAATATCATCTGTACAAAACACATAACAAATCATGACTGTGTGCTTAACTCTCATGAGTACAAGCACTTCAGTCACTAACCGTGTGTGTGTGTGTGTGCGTTTAGCTCAGACTCTATCGAGCTCTTTCTACAACCGTTCCCCACCCGTCTGTCTATTAGAGAAAGTAGCCTTGTAGTATATGCATTAATGTGAACTCCCTTAACAAATAAACGAGTGCGTTCTACCTTATTTTTAATTAGCTTTGGTAAATGTGACCACCAAATAAAAAGAGATAAAATAAACAGTACAAAGAAAAAAACAAAAAGAAAACAAAAGTACAGCAGGCCATAAATCTGTCATTAGAAATTACTGAGAGTGGATGAAGGTGTACACATGGAGCACATGAAAGGTGCTCATCTTTAGCAATTTACTCTCACTCACTCATTTGCCTTAATCTCTCTATGGTCATGAGGAGGCTGAAGCCTATCTTAGCCAACACTGGGCAATTGTGGGGTACATCCTAAACAGCTCGCCAGACCATCACAGACACACACACACATTAATTCACACTCAAACCTAGGGGAAATTTGGAACAGCCAATTAGCCTAATGTGAATGTCTCTGGACTGTGGGAAGAAACCGGTGTACCTGGAAGAAACCCATTCAAGCACGGAGAGAACATGCAAACTCCTCACACAAACACCAGAACCTGGGACTTGAACCCAGGACCTTCATGCAGTTAGGCGGACGTGCGAACCATACATTTAGCAGTTTATTGAACTGTAATTCACTGCAATTAGAAGTAAGGATGGACACAGGGTTCTTCTTAACCAGTTATTAAAAACAAACTCCACTTCTTGTGTGGGTGTCTGTACATACATCGATTGGCCAGAACATTAACACCACCTGACTGGTCTTCAACTAGGCAGCATCACTCCCAGCAAGCTCTGTCTTCTGACACCCTTCTATCACAGCCAGCAACAACTTCCAGCACTTTGTGCTACAGCATCTCTTCTGTGGGATCAGACCAGATGAACTAGCCTTCACTTCCCGCACAAGAAGTTCAGCAGCAGTGATTCTTGTATTGCTCGTCGTTTCCTGTGTGGACATTTACTTTCTTCCTAAAGCTTTTTTTCCATGGTGGGTGGTTCTGACAGTGGTTCAGCATGGCTCCAAACCATGTTGGACCGTAGTGACATCATCTTGACGCCATAATGGTGTTCGTCGCCGACTGGCACCGAGTACCATAAACCACTTTGTAGCTGCCGTGTTGTCACATTTTGCAACCTTTCTGAACAAAGTTCAATATGACCTCATAACCTATTCACACTGTGTTTTCACCTACTGCTCACAATTGCTTTTCCACACCGCCATCATTTTAATCCATGTTAGACTGCTTTCAAAAGCACTAAAAGCATCATATTCTGCACCGATACCATTGTCCCAGCTTGGATGGTCTACTGCTACCTAAATAACAAGCAGTGGGTGAATAAAGACGGCAAAGCCATCCTTAATGAAAAGAAGAGGGCATTCGGGGCTGGCAAGATCATGGAGGCTAAGGACAATTACAGGAGAAACTCCAACATAACATCATCAGAGAGGTTTGGAGTGTTATGAAGACCATCACTGGTTTCAGGCCATCCAACAGCAGGGGAGCTGAGGGGGGTAAGGACAGAGCCAATGAGATGAATTAGTTTTGTAAGAGATGCGACACTGCAACCACTGCTCAGCTCCATCTAACCCCTCTGCCACACCACTCTCTCTCCCTCCCTCTCCTTACTGCACCTCTGCCTCCTGTGATGGACCGGACACTCCTCCCCACCGGTCAACTTCACCAATAATCAGGTTGAGAAAGAGTTGACACGACCACACTCTGGCAAGGCAGCAGGACCGGATGGGGTGAGCCCCCATATCCTTAAAGCCTGTGCCCCCCCCAGCTCTGTGGAGTCTCACATTACATCTTCACAATGAGCTTGAGTCTCCAGAGGTCCCTGTGAGTTAAAAGATGTCACGCCTCGTTCCTGTACCCAAAGACCCCATGTCCCAGTGGCCCAAGGATTACAGACCCGTGGCACTGACTTCACATGTCAGACCCTCCAGAGACTCATACCGGATCAACTCCAACCCATGGTTAGACCACATCTGGACCCCCTTCAGTTCGCTTACCAGCCTCGCCTCAGAGTTGAGGACGCCATCATCTACCTGCTTAACCGTGTCTACACCTACATGGACCAGCCGGCGAGCACTGTGAGGGTCATGTTTTTTGACTTCTCCAGTGCATTCAATACCATAAGGCCGACCCTCCTGGGTGAGAAGCTGACAGCGATGCAGGTGGATACCTTTCTTGTGTCCTGGATTGTAGACTACCTGATCAGAAGTCCACAGTATGTGCGCCTGCAGCACTGTGTGTTGGACACGGTGATCAGCAACACCGGAGCACCACAAGGGCCCGTCCTCTCCCCTTTTCTCTTCACCCCCTATACAACTAACTTCAGCTTATGCACAGAGATCTGCCACCTTCAGGAGTTTTTTGATGACTCTGCTCTAGTCGGATGTATCAGTGGAGGTGAGGAGACGGAATATCGCGCTGCTGTGGATTCCTCAGTCACATGGTGTGAGCAGAATCATCTGCAGCTTAATGTGACAAAGACCAAGAAACTGATTGTGGTTTTTATGAGATTCATAACAGTAGCCAGTGCTATTCTCTATGCGGTTGCATGCTGGGGCAGCAGGCTGATGGTTGCAGACACAAACAAACTGAACAAACTGATCTGCAAGGCCAGTAACGTTGTGGGGCTGGAGCTGAATTCTCTGACCGCAGCGTCGGAAAGGTGAATGTTGTCCAAAATAAAGACAATACCTTCCAACCGCTTCACAACCTGCTGATCAGTCGCAGGAGCCCGTTTAGTGAGAGACCGATACCACCTAAATGTATTACTGAACGACACAGGAAATCATTCCGACCTGTGGCCATTAAACTGTACCAATGTTTAACCCCATTTGTTCTCTTACTTTATCCAAATTTTTTTCCCCTGTATCAAACAATTCCGCATAGGTTTTTCTCTACTTTCTTTTCAGTAAATGTAGCAGTGATTATTTTTTCCCCTCTTCTATTCTTCAGTAAAATTTCAAATTCCAAACTTACAAATTCTCCTGCAGAATCATGCAGCGGCAGCAACAGCGACATCTGTGAGGACGTGCCCTGACTGCAGGTTTATTCACAGTCGAGAGACTCCCACAGAAGGGGACATGGAAGGGTTTGATTGTTTTTCCATCAAACCGATTTGAATGATTGGTTTGTGTTTTTGCAGGATTACAGATGGCTCAGGTGACAGATTTTTTTTCAAACCTTTTTTAAATTATTTAATTTATTTTTTGAATCTCATAAGTTACTGAATGCTGTCAAGTTTGTGTGTACAGCTAAAACATTACCAGCCCCAGCTTTAAATAATACAGGTCAGGGTAACGGTCAGGAGCACCTACCATAACATTACCCTTTATGGCAATTGTTGTCATTAATTAAACTTTATTTGTGCAACTTCATGTTTACAACTGTAGCCTGGAAAGCAGTTGAGACGTATAAGAATAAGGGAAACAAAACAAAACAAAACAAAAAAAACATGGGGAAAAACAAACATGCAAAAAAAAGCAAATAAACAAACTAGAGGAAACAAGATTGAAACAAAAGAGAGCCTAACAGCAAAATTAAAATCAAAAACTGCTGAATGTCTTTGCAATACTCTTTGAATCTGAGTTTGAGATACATTTAATCTGACATACAGCTCATTTAAAATAATTGGCTGAAAGTTTGATGGGAAAAATGAATACACAAGCCTATACACATAGACCGACCTCTATGCAGGGGTTGCTGTCTGCATTCCGAACTTTTCGAGCACTCGACCTGGTGCTCATCCTTCAGATGCAGCCCTAATCCACGTGCTCTAAAATACAAGAACAAGATTACAATAATACACTTGTGGTCAAAACAAAAAAATATTATATTTATATACACAATTTCAATGTAGTACGCAAAGTGTCACTTGGCTCAAGCTCTGGAACACGACTGCTACTGGAGCTGTAGGAGGCGAAACCATCGGAGCAGCTGGTGTTGATAGCATTACACATTTCTTTTGGGACGGATAGGATGTGATTAAAAATAAATAAATGTGTGTGTAACCAATTCCCACCTGTCAAGTGTTGAGTTCCCTATCACACGACCACCTCCAACCAAGGAGGGGTGTAAGCATGCACATGCCCCCTCCATGACATGCAATGCTACCACCCAGCTCTTTACGAACTGCTGCGCATGTGTATTTGGGGGCAGCTTAACACACTCGGAAGGAAAGCGCTATCCACCCCCCCTACGAATGAGCTCATATGATTTGCTGTCGATTACTGTAAGCAACAGGGAAGTGAGCCCTCCTGTGAGAGATCAACCCGTATTTGAACTTGCAATCTCCACTTGGGATGCTAAACTCTTAAGATCTACAAATCTACATCTATTGCAAACTACATCAAACAGCCTGTTTCAAGTTTGACAAAAAAAAAAACCCTTACAGCAGTTTCATCAACAAAAAACAATTACGGAGGGCTGGATGGCACAGATGTTCCCCTGGACAACAATGCAAAGACTCAGCTCAACGCGCTAAAAATACAATCAGGTTGTGAATGAACTATTGAATTACTTTATATGTCTCAGTTACATTAAGGTTATTTGTTGGCCCTGAACAGGAGTGAGTTTCTTGTTTGCATCCTTGCAAGTGTTAAATCTGATAAACGCGCATTGGTGCAGACCACATCAAATTAAATAGCGTCCCTACTTGCTAATATTCCCATGTATTATATGAAACAGCTATGTACCTCACGCTCGGTGGATGTGACAAAAAATGAATATTTTGTGACATCTATTTCAATGTCAGTACATAAATGTTAATTACAAACATTAGTATAGTAGGTGACCCCACAAAAGAGGACTTTGTTACCTAATTTCAATACCATTTAGCAACAAACGCAAAACCTAAATATATACTATATTTAAGTACACACTATGTTGGAGCAAGATCAAAATAAATCTAGCTTTTTACAGCATTTATTTTTTCTATTTTTTAAGGTGGACAGGGATCACTTGAACTCCATCACAGTAAACACACACATTACATTATGACATCTTTCTGAACTCATTCAGTGTTTAGTGTGTGTGTGTGTGTGTGCGTGGCGTTTTGTTGATTTTCTAAGATTTCAGAAACAGTGACTATGACAAACCATGGGATTTAGTCCGCTGTCTAATTTCAGCTATCACCCTGAGACTGCAAGGTCGATAATTAACAATTACTCACTTAAGGCAAGATCATTAAAACTGATGAAAAGTATAACATCCATGTTTTGATTTAAGCATTATCCACTCAGGATAATGTCTGAAATCGCCAAAACAGTAAGCCAATCAGAAAGTGCGATTCACGTGTAGTATATAATAAATTATATTTTGCCTCTACAGTGCCTTTCACAATCCTAAAGTCACATTAGATTAGAAAAAAAATCTATTTTTGCCACACTATATGATTCTAAAAAAAATTATTATAAAAAAGGAATTCCAGAGAACAGAAGGGCAAATACACTTTTTATTTCTGGGCTCCAACACCACGCTGCTTGTTTTTGCCATTTATCCAGTATATAATAAGAGGTGTAGCCCTCATTACTATATTAAGATTAGTGCAACTGAGAGAAAAGCAGGGGGGGGGGGTGCTGCTTGTGCATGTACACTTAATTTCACTGTAAAATAGTCCCGTCCCCCCCCCCCCACACACACACCTCCCATGCAGACCAACCATGTCTGTACAATGTACATGTCAAGTACATGTTTGCACTTTCACATCATTCATTTATTTGCCAAACTGCCTAATCCTATCCTAGAAGCAATTTGGAACAGCCAATTAGCCTAATGTACATGTCTTTGAACAGTGAGAGGAAACCGGAGTACCCTGAAGAAATCCACACAAGCACTGGAAGAAAATGCAAACTCCATCCAGAAATGCCCTCACCGAACCCGGGACTCAAACCCAGGACCTTCCTGCTTTGAGATAGGTGTGCTAACCACTATGCTACCGTGGCACCAACTTCACATCAACACCTGCAGATACTGTGATTAAATTTTGGCCTGTATTTTGGGCAAACAGTTCTAGATAAACTGCCAGTCATCTGTACTTTACACCAATTGTAAACAATTACTCTTATGGTGTAATTATTTGCTTCGAATCCGTAAGAGACCTTTAAATTAATGTAGAGAGCTCATTAGAGCTTAGCATGACAACACAACACCACATCACATACTTCAGTAATCAAGGAGAAAACTGTCAGAAAGAGGAAAATTCAAAACAACAACAAACCAGAATGGTCTTCAGTATATTTTTTAATCTTTTCAACAACACTTATGCTTAAACCATGTCTTTATTTGCTCATGGTTTCCATACCATCCAGATTATTTATACCAGGAAGGAAGCTACTTGATTGTTGCAATTTTAACGTGTTTCAGGGATGAATTTTCCTTTATTTTTTTTCCTGAGCAGGCAGAAGGGATATACTTTCCATTAATAAACTCCTAAACATGCTGAGAACTTATTAGCTGCTTTTCAAACGGTGAATATAAAACTCGTGAGATTTAAATATTCAGTCAGTCATGTTGAAACCATCATCTCACAAACATTCAAAATGTGACAGCAGTGAGAAGTTGTGCTGCTGTTGCTACTCGAGGCGGTGCTTCATTCAATCTGACCTCCAATTACACAGGTGAAGGATGCTAGGCTAAACTAAGGCTAGGACACGGAGACAGCATAGAGCATGAACAAACATCAAGCAGGAGCCTTGTGGGTTTGCGAAAAATACAATGAAGAAATATATTCTGGTTTTATATCCAAAAAACAGTAATTCATTCATTCCTAGGTAGCTAAGCAACACAGTGTGCTTAAAACCGTTAGCAATAGCAGCGGTTAGCATCAGACTTTCAGCTCACTGTTACACAGCCAACCGTTTAACATGGGTAATTCTCTGACTTATAAAATAAATCGCGTCGGTTTAAACAAAAATATACTTTTTTTAACCATTTATTCTCACCGGCTGTTGCAACTCAGGCAGAATGTGCTCACATCTCTAAGTTAAAGACACCCAGCAGCTAATGGCAGACTGAACAACATACGAAGCACGAGCGCAGTCCCAGTGTGAGTCCCGCCCCTCAGGTGATTGACAGCACACTCTGACCAATATGGAGTGGGAACTTAAATAAACCGGCATCTACTCAGTCGACTGACAAGTCTTCCAGCCACTCATTTTGAGCCTCGAGCGGTTTTAACCCACCTATTGTTTTAAATGGAAATCGACTGAAGTCATTTCGATTGACAGAAACGCCGACGAGTCCGAAATTTTTGATTTTCTGAAAGGTACGGCCGGTGACAGTGAGAAATGAAAGTGACAGGGTCCTACGCAAATCAAAGGAGGCAAGGGAGGCGGGGCATGTGAGAAGGCGTGGCTAAACGGGTTTGGTTGCACCGCAGCGCATAGCTTACACAATGGCTGCTGGAAAGAGGAGAAAGCAAACAATTTTCAGGCCCGCCGCGTCCAGCAAAAAATATGAGAAAATAATTATTAAAATTCGGGAAATAGGTGAAAGTCAAGGAAAACACCCTAGAAAGGATGTTTAGGCTCCCACGGTAAGTTTTGCGCAATTTAAGTAAATTGTTACGGTGTTATTGAATTAAAATATCGGGGTTATTCAAATTATGAGAGTGAGGGTGAGCTAGGGAAAAAAAGTTTGCGTTAATCAGCGCCCAGTTTGGGACCTGAGAGAAAAGCAGCGGAAGACAGAAATTCATAGAAAATTCATATAAATTTATTAGTTCTGTCTTGTCACGTCGCGTTCACTGCAAACGAATGTCAACAAAACGGAGGAAACCCCGGAGTTGTGAAAAAGTCGGGGAAAAGTTTAGAATTTGAGTGGAGTTGAAGTTTTTCTCTGAATATAATAAGGTTAGTGGTACTGGGGTAGCCGTAGCGAACGCACGCGCATTTAAATAAGCTTAAAAAAATCATATAAAATGCACGCGCCACTCGTGCTGCCCAAAATTTGACACATACATGCACGCGAGACGACAGTAAACACCGTGCTGTCGGCAGAATTGCGTTTGCATGTGCCATAATATGCGTAACGCCGAAATTGGATTAAATGTGCTATGGTTTCATTTAACCACGTGATTTCCAAAAGTTGTCGGTTAATGTGTTGAGCTCGTGTTTGCTACTGATCATAGCGGGGGGGAGTGGGGGATATTATACGGTGTTTCCGTGTGGTTCGGGAGGCTATCGGCGAGAGGAACGCTGCCTGTCAATTTCACAAACAACCAAAATGGAGGGAGAAGTTACGGGTGGACTAATTGGCCGATGCGAAACATATTCTCTCGCGCGTCCCCCCAGCTGCAAGCCCCGTGTTTCAGCCCATGACAAACCCGACAGTGTGCTGGTTCCTCTTACAGACTCACCTTAGCATGCAGTGGCGCGAGGGTGATCTGAGATTGGGTCAGAGTGAACATAGTACTAACACAGCCCATGAGGTGGTCAGTCATCAGCAGAGGTGTCTATATGTGTCCGTGTGTGTGTGTGTGTGTGGGTGGGTGGGTGGTCGTTTGCCGACCATGCGCTTCTTATCATCAAGATCATCACATGAATCGTCTGCACATGGAGCTCCTGAGTTGCCTTTATGGACGCGCTGGATCACCACCAGCACACCATGCGTTCACTCCGGATCAGTCAGAGTTTTTATAGCGAGCACTTTGCAGAGCTGTGAGGATGCATGCCTGTGGATCATGAAGGAGCATGTGTGTGAAAGAGGGGGCTGGGGTTTGCTGCTCACACAGGGGGTGCGCATGCAGCCCGCTTACTGAAACGCATGGAGGAACTTGGTGTGTGGTCATGCGGCGCGTGCGGAACAGAAAGGTGCGGCGTGTTGGTTGGGGGTGTGCGTGAAGGAGACGCAGCTCCCTCCGCGTGCGGGATATGCAAATGAAACCCGACACTTTCGACCTGTAGCATCTGGGTTCGCTTGTGTGCGTGTGTCACGTTTCCGTTCGAGAGACACACGTAACCAAGTGCGTGGCAACGTCCTGAACCGCACAGGCTACAACCGCACGAAGCAGTGTGTGAAAATAAGCACGCGATTTCTGGTAACTATGGTAACCCACGGTGGCGTGCAGCGTCGTGCGGCAGTGTGCGGTTTTGGGAGGCAGCCCCATGTGCACTCCAGAGCCGCAGATTGGATCACTATTCTGATTGAAAGCGACTTCATGAATTGATTTTGGAAGCTTTGGGGAATGCTGTGCAGTTTTCTTGTGCCATTCCAGTCCATTTGTATCAGCTTTTGAACAATAGGAGGTTCTTTCTTGGTATTTTTTTGCACTGTTCTGGATTGTGTTTTTAAAATGAAAAATATGAAGCTTAATATAATAACTTGTATATTAATGTTATTTTGGTGTTGGGTGTAATTCTATTTTTTTCCTTCACTTCACTACTGAATTTCAAAATGACTTAAATAAATAAGAGAAATGATTTAAGCTGGTAACGACATCTTCCCTGGCTATAAATGAAAGTTTATTTAGTTGTGATGTGAATAGGTGTTGTGTGCACATCTGCTGTTTGATCTGACTCTAAATGAAGGGATTTGCAGTGTTGAAATTATATAATATTTTTGTTTATTTTGTGCTATTGTTACAATCAAAAATACTAAAGCCATACTTTTTACAAAAAGTCTTTTGTGAGATGTAAAATTATCTCGTAAAGCTAAGTAAAAATTATTAATATTTTTAAAATCATTATTATTTGACTGCATTCACAGATTATCAGACATGTTTGCAGTAGTAGTGGTTTTAAATACTTTTCCTTGAACTAAAATATTTTATTTCTGTTTGTTAAGTTCTTTAAATGATGTAGGATTTTAATGAATTATTTAGCAATGCTGAACAAATAATTTAATCTGCAGTTCTTTATAAGCACAAAACCATTTTCCTAAACTATGTTTTAGGTCTCATGATTTAAGGTTTCCTCAACAATTTGGTTAAATTAATCTCAGATTAATATGTATATTTATATACAATATGTATATGAAATATAATTATGTAAAATTCACACAAAACAATTCTATCTATTGGGAACAGTTTCACCAGATGTTCACCAACAGTCATTTGTTTGTGTTTTTGTTAATATTTAACAGTCAGATAATACTAACAATTTAGCAGGAATAAAATAAAATTCTTATTATCTATGTTTTTTAGTTATTTAAATAAAAATGATCAGAAAGGTACACTGACAAGTTTACAGTGCTGATTGCACTGTAATACACAATAAATGTTTAAAGCTACTGTCTTTAATTTTTTTTAATCTAAATTCATGCGATTGTACAGCCAAAATGTCAGCCTCAAAGTTCATGAAAAATGCTGATCGTTCAATTCACTGCTCATGAATAACACTGAAGTGGGATCGAACAATAGAGTGCTGTTATATGGACAGTTAAGTATCCTTAGACTTCGATATAAAAGCACACAACAAAGTTTTTGTTATTTATTGGCTCTCTCTGAGAGACCAGTG
Organism: Porochilus rendahli; assembly: GCA_039654305.1. NCBI lineage: Eukaryota > Metazoa > Chordata > Actinopteri > Siluriformes > Plotosidae > Porochilus > Porochilus rendahli. The sequence goes on along the minus strand of JBCNYG010000010.1, from coordinate 3,347,232 downwards.
GTCCTTAGTACAATATCACAGAGATACAGTGCTGTCTGTGTACAACTGAATGGACGAACAACAAAAAAAAAAAAAAAAGAAGTGGCAGCGAGGGATGGTGGTACAGCCCCAATGTTTTGTAAGAAAAATATATTGGTTGCCCAATGCTCTCATCCAACAGTTTTACCAACAGCACCACAGTGTTGCCATGTTTCTGACTTTGTTCTTTTACACTATTAGAGTGAGAATATTTAACTTAAAATTATTTGTCTTTAGGCATACTATAGTAACAACTGTTCAGTAACTAATATTTAATAACTACTGCTCAGAAACTAATATTTAGTAGCTACTGTTCAGTAACTGATATTTAGTATTTACTGCACAGTAACTACTATTTACTGCCCACTGATAGGTAACTACTGTTTGGTAACTACTGTTCAGTAACTAATATATAGAAACTACTGCTCAGTAACTAATATTTAAAAAACTACTGCTCAGTAACCAATGTTCAGTATCTACTGCTCAGTAACTAATATTTAGAAACTAGTGCACAGTAACTAATATTCAGTATCTACTGCTCAGTAACTAATATTTAGAAACTACTGCTCAGTAACTAATATTTAAAAAACTACTGCTAAGTAACCAATATTCAGTATCTACTGCTCAGTAACTAATATTCAGTAACTGCTGCTCAGTAACTAATATTTAGAAACTACTGCTCAGTAACTAATATTCAGTATCTACTGCTCAGTAACTAATATTTAGAAACTACTGCTCAGTAACTAATATTTAGAAACTACTGCTCAGTAACTAATATTCAGTATCTATTGCTTAGTATTTAATATTCAGTTACTGCTACTCAGTAACTAATTTTCAGAATCTTCTGCTCAGTAACCAATAATTCTTATTTACTGCTCAATAACTAATATTTAGTATCTACTGCTCAGTATCTAATTTTCAGTATCCATTGCTTAGTAAGTAATGAATGAATGAATATTCAGTACCTACTGTTCAGTAACTATTGTTCAGTAACTATTGTTTAGTAACTACTTTGAAATAATTCAAATTGTTATTAATTCAAATAGTTACGAGAGTGAGAAAATTTATTCTGGATACAACAATAGATCCTTACAGTTTAAGCAGTCAATATTTTCTATAACTTTCCCATCACACACTGGATTATCTATCTATAGTAGTAAATCTTCTTAATCCAAAAGTGATGCAAGGCAGGGATGATGTACTTCAAAAATTCTAGTCTTGTACATGAAAATGTGCTTAAAAATTGCAGTAATTTTCAGTCTTCACTGTGAACATATGCATTTTATTTACTCAGGCCCAATAACAGACATACAGTGTAGTCCATGGATAATTGGACAGTTTTTTGCTGCTTTGGCAGAGTATGTGAGCACTGCTGTATCTGAAATAAAACAATAGTTATAAAAACGCTTTAATGTCAAGCACATGTAGCCTACATCTATCAGGTGAACCGTGTAGGAATTACACTCGTTTTTATACATAGTTCTCCCATTTTATAATCCCAGATGTAATTTGGTAATTGACTGCTCAGTTATTTCTTGGCCAGTTGTGTGTCGTTACATCACTACTTTAAGCACAGGAGAGCTGACAAAAGGTCTAGAGTCGATTCAAGATTTCGCGTTTGCATCTGGAGCCTGTTACTGTTGTCAGTGCCAGTAAAAGAAGCCATCATGAGACTGAGAAGCAGAAGAAATCAATCAGACAAATAGCCAAGACAAATCACCTGCTTCGAACAACCTTTGGTTGATGCTCGGGAGTTTAACCATTGATACCTTTTAGTAAATGTTTATTAAAAGACTTGTACCATTGTCTCATGGCTAAAGGAGATGGCAAAGAATTTCTAAAAGAGTCATAGAAAGAGGAAAGTTTGGAGAAAAGGGAACTGCTCACAATATTAAGCATACTACCTCTAACATGAAAGATGGTGTTATGACCATGTATGGCCTAGAATGCATACTATAACGGAAGGCAAAAGTCCCCAAAACAAGCAGGAACTGAAAACAGCCTGCAGAGAATAACCAGGAAAGATACCCGGTGTCTGGTGATGTCTGAGAGACACAGACTTCAGGAAGTCATCAATCGCAAGGGATTTGCAACCAAGTGCTTAGTTACAGTTTTTATTAAGGATTGCGTTCATATGTTCATCCACTTTCTTACGTTTTTCTGCAATAAAAAGGGGGATTGTGCATAAAAACGTGACTGGTACCCCATTTCAGATGCCCCAGAGCACAGAAATAACATCACCACAACAACACCGTTCATCATTCATGTGTGGGATTAGTATGAACTTGTTCATCATGGTTTATTACATACATTAGTGTCTACCTGACAGAATTCACCAGAATCAGCTCAAAAACAAGGGATTTTGGGTTGAATCAGGTGTTTTGTACTGCAGCAGAATTAAAAATCATTGTTTTATCAAACAGAAATACAGGATGTTTGTCCAGTCTCCGATCTGCTTTTTCCTTTTTTCTTTTGGAACCCTACCATCATCCTCTCTCACTTCCTCAGTGCCTGGCCTTTCTGTGGTGTTGAAGATTCAGCCTCTGTCACTCCGTCAGCCATCGGACACATCGCCTGTGTCCAGTGCGTGGCCGGGCTGCGCTAAGTCGCCATGGCTACAGTCACCCCCGATGATGACTGCCCCAACCCGGCAGAGCACGATCCAGTGAGGAAGAGGAGGCCAGAGGGCAAAGGGAGGAAAAACTTCCCCTGCCAGCTTTGTGAGAAGGCCTTCAACAGCGTGGAGAAGCTGAAGGTGCACTCTTACTCACACACAGGCGAGAGGCCGTACCGCTGCACACACACGGACTGCACCAAGGCCTTCGTCTCAAAGTACAAACTTCTACGGTAGGTTCCACTGGGATCCAGATACTCACTGTTGCACACATGCTTAAAAACAGACCAGTAACTAATTGATATGTCTTTGCATTTATATCATGACAGAATCAATATAAACACTGAAATCAGACTAGAATCCGATTGAGAACCTCACATTATGATCCTGAATGATTGTGACAAATCACAATGAAAAAGTGGTGCACACAGGACTCTGGGCGAGGGCAGAGTCGGCTGAGATGGGCACCAGTCTCCCCACGACCCTAATTAGGATTAAGCGGTTCAGAAATCAAATGAATGAATGAATTCTCATCTTAAATATTATTATTATAACTGCAGTTTTGTGTAAATTTTTTATATAATCTGTTAAAGAAATATGAAATATGAAGTAATAGATTTCACAGTGTCTTATATTTATATAGACTCTACACCTTTTTGATGCTGAGCCCATGTGTAAAAGCCCAAAGCCTTTTGATGATGCACACTTTTTTTCCCCCTTTAGTATAATAATTCATATTAGTTTGCTTCCACAGCCACATGGCCACACACTCACCTGAGAAGACCCACAAGTGTAGCTACTGCGAGAAAATGTTCCATCGCAAAGACCACCTCAAGAACCATCTGCACACACACGACCCAAACAAAGAGGCTTTCTGCTGTGCCGAGTGCGGCAAGAACTACAACACAAAGCTGGGCTTCCGGAGGCACCAAGCTCTACATGCAGCACACCGTGGTGACCTCACCTGCCAGGTGTGTCTGAGGCCATACCCCAGCACCACCCTGCTGCTCGAGCATCTGCGTGCCCATGCCGGCAAAAGCGCCACGGCTGCAGCCAAGGAGAAGCGGCACCAGTGTGAGCACTGTGAGCGGCGTTTCTACACGCGCAAGGACGTGCGGCGCCACCTAGTGGTGCACACAGGTCTGAAGGACTTCCTGTGCCAATACTGCGCGCAGCGTTTCGGCCGCAAGGACCACCTGACTCGTCATGTAAAGAAGAGCCACAGCCACGAGCCGCTGCGTGTAAAGACGGAGCCGCTGGAGCCTTCAGAGCCACACCCCTACTTGTTTGGCCATGCCTCCTACTCTCCTCCACCACCTCCACTCCGTCCTGAGCTGGAGAGCTACCTTCTGGAGCTGCAGGCGGAGGAGGTGCCGAAACTGAGTGCTGCTGCCACGTCGTCTGGGGAGACTCCTTCATCTTTGGACTTCCTGTCTCCTCTCTTTAACTTCCTGCCCTATGGGCAAGGGGCAGGGCCAGCCTTGGGAGTTTCCTACAGCCAGGAGGAGGGGCTTCCTGTGATGACGCCTTCCCAGGACGCTCCCGATCCCCTCGGCTCACTTCACACGCTTACGCATCCACACACGATTTCACAGACACACACACTCTCCACAAGTTATACACACCCGCCAAGCCTGAATACAACCACCACCCTGCCTCGCTTTCACCAGGCCTTCCAATGATCCAAACATACACAGGCACAAACAGATTTAGCTAACAAAGCACTTGCACACATCTAAGCATATATTAACTTGGCACTTAATTTAAGTACAAAAAACCCCACACCAAGACAACACTTATTAGATATGCCAGTGACAAATAATAAATTATGTGCCTTTAAGAACATATCATTTGTGCATTTAAATAGACTTCAGTTTATTTTTAGAAGCTAGCAATAGATGTTGAACATCTTACAGTGGTCATTCAAAACAATCAGTCTGGTTTACGAATGTGTATGTGCCTTGGTTTGCAGTGAAGTTTTGCTCTCAGACATTGAGTGCATATAGCTTTCCCATTTAGCACTTTGAATTTCTAGTATTGTTGAAGTTCCATCAAAGCTAAACATTTGAGATTTTTTTTTCTAATATTTTTTGATCACTTTGTTTGTTGGCTCACAAGCTGATGGGTACTGAAATGCCAGCATCTGAGTGACTATACACAGCCAAAGGCAACCAAACCCCTCAGAGCCAGAGTGTGGACGGCTCAACTTGTTTTGCCTTTATTTTATTTTATTTTTTTATTATGGCCGTTTGCCTTCATGCTGCTGCTCGTTTTAAGGGCCTTTAACTTTACCAGTGCAGATCTGCTTCACTATACAAAGCAATAAAGGGAAACATGGACTGATTTTACAAAGACTATCATGTGTAGACACAAACCGCTCTTAAACACCCCCTTTGTTTTTCCCTCCTGCCGTTTGTCTTTCTTTTCTATTCTTTGGGATTTTTATTTTTGCTCCTGGACTTTAGACACCAACACAACCTTCAACCTCATCTGCTAGAATGCTGTCCATTGCACTGATTCTGATTCTCATCAATAACAAAACAAAAACTTTCAGTTTTATGGCTCTGTGCTGTAGCCCACACAGGAGTCTGAATGACCTACACAGTCTGTGAAGAAGCTCTGTTGTGAATAAGAGACTATAGATGGCACCAGAGACTGTAAAACACACCTTTGGTTGGCATAACCCTTTACCCAAAACACCCAGCTTGTACAGGTGTGTGTGCGTGTGTGTGTGTGCGTGTGTGTGTGTGCGTGGGTGTGTGTGTGTGTGTGTGTGTGTGTGTGTGTGTGAGATAGAGGTGTGTGTTGAGTATACATTGGGAGCTGAAGGTTGTTGGATGCTGGAAAGCCTCCAGGCTGGGCATACTTTTCATAATAGCACTTTTTACAGAATCTGATGCCTTGGTTTTGTCATGTTATGAATATGTATTTTATGTTAAACAACCTTTTGCATAAACTGTTTAGATGTCATATATAGCCTTTAGCAGATTGTTAGTGTGTGTGTGTGAATGTATGTGTGAATGTATGTGTGTATGTATGTATGTAAATATGTATGTATATATATATATACACACATACACTCACATACACACACACAGTATATATATATATAAAATGCAATGTGTGTGATATTTTTACAGGTACACTTCATACAGTGATCTATGTTGTAAATGTCTTCTGTTTTGCTTTATTGCACAAAACGTCTGTGTCTCTCACTGAGACTTAACATGACTGGCTTGTTCCACCCATACTTCTTCAAAGCACTTCTAGGATTTGTTAGATTTTCAGTGTT
>JBCNYG010000010.1:3320253-3332159 GCA_039654305.1 Porochilus rendahli | reverse complement strand
CCCAGAGTCGGCCGAGATGGGCGCCAGCCTCCCCGCGACCCTAATTAGGAATAAGCGGTTCAGAAAATGAATGAATGTAATTAGAGTTGAGGTTGGGATTTTGATGATGCACTAAACAACACAGGGGCTTTTGCATAAAGTAAAAGTGTGTACAGTAGGTATATCGGTAAAAAAGGGAATTTTTATTAGAGGAAAAAAAATCACTGGACAGGTTTTTGTTTCAGGATCATAAATCTTTTTTTAAATGATGCCAATTTGATCAAATGCAAAGATATTTACTGCATTGTATGTATTCTAAGAACACTGCTATTTGCAATCCAGGAAAAGCCACAGCCAAGTGTACAGGCTACATAACACACACTTTTCACATGCGATTTTGTTTATTTGCTATTGAACTACTTTATAACTCCTGGGGTTAATAAATAAAGATGGGGTGTCATCTCCTTCCTACGGCAGTTCACCGTCAAAGTGAACCAAAATTTTACACGGTCATATATCTCAGCCATCATGTTTTTCATGGCTGTTCTGAGACCAAATATGACGCGACCTGATCCAGTCAGACCACAGGTTTTCCGTGGAATGTGGGTCCACAACATGGACAGTGTCAGATATACCCATGTACGGTAAACATTAGCTCTGCCCAGTACCTGTCTTTCGTTAACACACTGATACTCCAAAATAGTGTAAAGCAGATTCACTCCAGATAGACTTTTATAGAATAGTCTTCCTGGTTAACCAACAACTTGTGTGCAAAATACACCACCCTATAATAATTTGTTAGCCTTGATTATAGCTCGTATGCTGTGTCATACCATGACATGTTTTTGACAAATTTAAGCTGCATAAACATTTATTTCCATCCAGAGTTGTACACATAATGTTGCTGAGCCTTGACCTGACCAAATGAAACAGTAATGCCACAATTATGCTTCGTAATCAAGGCTAAAGGTGATGCAGCAAAATGTTAATGTGCCTGGCAGTGTATCTATTAAATGGTCTATAATAGCTGCAAATAAATGACTTGTCTTTGAGGTGGGATGCAACACCTTCCCCCCAGCCTTCTCAAATATGCAGTTTATCCAAGAGCCTTTCGGACGCCAAGTATCGAGGACCGATTTATTTTCCAAATAATTGAGTGTGTGCCTGTTATGATGTGATGTACAAGACTTGAGGCAAGTTATGGTTTCTTACAGCTGTTGCTGTGTCTATGTAAGTGCAGGCACTCCAAAAGACCCTGGTATTTTGCCGCGTGCCCTTGACACTGTGTTCAGGCACATTAATGGGCGACTGTATGAACATATGGATCTGAGGCCATACCTGAACTCGGATGTGCAGAAACTGGACCATGATCAGATCAAAATGGAGAGAGCTGCCAAGAACACGCTGTTCAATATGCTGAAGGAGGTACTAGCATCCGTACAACTTCTTCCTGTAAATTCTGAGGATGGATTCTGAAAATAATGTTCATTTTATTCGCGTTTGCAGGACACAGAGTTCACCAGAAACAGCAGGAGTCGCAGTTCCTCCTCCTCTTCCATCAACAGCCTCTCTTTCTCTGGAGTCTCTTATGATCAGACAGGTAATGTTAAAAGTGTTGCTTAACAAAAAAAGAAGCAGCAGGGTTTAAATGCTGCTTCTCCTGTCTGGCAGTGGACAGCGCTGAGGGTGCTCTTGACGATGTGCAGTATGTCTACTCGCTGTGGGTTGCTTACTATGAGATCTACAATGAGCAAGTGTATGACCTACTGCAGCCTGCGCTCTCTAACAAGGCGAAGAGGCGTGCTGCTTTGCGACTGTGTGAGGACAATGCAGGAAATTCCTACGTTCGAGGTATATGGATGCTTTTCTCTTTCTGTTCTGTCTGCTGTGAGGTAAATGGCTCACAATACATGTGCTATAGCAATTCTGACCATGGGGGCTGGTAGTTTAATTTTCAGACATTGCCCGATAATTGCACCTAAAGAGCTTAAAAGAGAGGGTATAAAATAATACAGAAGGCATAAAAAGGTAAATTAATACTTGAATCGTTTCAGTGATTCATCATTTCAGCTGATTTTGTTAATGGGATAAGCTTATTTAAAAATAAAGCTGCCCTATGTCGGTGTTCTTTTGTGTTCTAGATCTGAGGTGGGTTAATATACAGAGCACAGACGAAGCGGCAAAAGTTCTACGTGTAGGGAACAAGAATCGCAGTGCTGCTGCCACTAAAATGAACCAGTCATCCAGCAGAAGGTAGTGTTTCACGGCCCTTTAAGCTCTTGTGCTTTGTTTTGTTGCCTGTAATGGCTGCAGAGTTTTAAAATCATACAATACTGGACTAAATGTGTTTGACTTTAGTTTTATGTGTGCTATTTTTTTGTTTCATACACAGCCACAGCATTTTTTCCATTAAGCTGATGCGCATTCATGGAGCTGATGTCCAAGGAATATCAGAGTATGTCTCCCCCCCACTTATTATTATTATTATTATTATTACTATTGTTATTATTTTGAGGCCCCAGTTGTTCAGAGCTTATCCCCTGACTCCACACACCTGGAGTTGAATAAATCAGTCGAATACCTGTTTCAGCGTCTTGTGACCTTCACCTTTTTACCTCCAAATATAAAATGCTTGAGGCGGGGGGTGTCTGTGGACACTGCTAGTAAACCCCCACCCCCCACCCTCCCAATAGTTTTGTTTGTATTTATTTATTTATTTATTTTTATTTTACTGAGTACATATTGGCTTTTTATTGATTGGAAGGGAGATATCTCATTGTTTTTTTTTAAATAATTATTTTATTAATTTTTTTTTGTCCTCCAGGCTTTCTCTGTGTGACCTGGCTGGTTCAGAGCGATGTAACAAGACAAAAACCTTTGGCGAGCGTCTGAAGGAGGCTGGAAACATCAACAATTCCCTGTTGATTCTGGGAAAGTGCATTGCAGGACTTCGCAACAACCAGGGTGACAGGTATGGATGTTTTAATAGGCACTCACTATATACCATTGTGATGGATTGATGTGATTCATAAACTCTGGGTGTGAAGCACATGAGGAGCTGTTGATTACCTGCTCAGTGTGTGTTATTTGTGGCTGTAGAACACTCATTCAGATATGCATTGATAGTTTAATGCAGCGTTGTTTAAGGGAATTTAAAACTTTTCTTGAAACATTGCAGCGTTAACCTTTTATCTAATAGAAATCTAATGATGCTTGAATTATGTATCTTCTGAAATACTTGTAGTGTTTTATTCCATGGTGTATCCAGTATTATGATATGGGTGCTATGAATGTTTCATCTGTATAAATATCTGCCTTCTTTAGGACCAAGAACAGTTACATTCCTTTTCGTGAGAGCAAGCTGACTCGCCTCTTCCAGGGAGTGTTTTGTGGTCGTGGAAGAGCCTCCATGATTGTAAACATCAATCAGTGTGCTTCAACTTATGATGAGACACTCCATGTCATGAAATTCTCTGCTGTGGCCAAAGAGGTACTGTAACATTGCCTTAAATGCAAAGATGACACACTAAAATTTAATTCCGTTGTTTTTGTTTTTTTAAATTTGAAGCCATTCATTCATCTGCTTGTTTTGGGGTTGGGTTGCGGGGGCAGCAGCCTAAGCAGTAAGGTCCAGCCACTTCCTCCAGCTCTTCCCAGGAGGGGGGGACACCGAGGTGTTCGGGAGGCATTCTAATCAGATGCCCGAGCGACCTCAACTGGTTCCTCTCAACGTGGAGGAGCGGCGCTTTTGCTCCGAGCTCCTCCCAGATGGCTGAGCCTCTTACCCTGTCTCTAAGGGAGAGCCCTGTCTCCTTGCAAACAAAGCTCATTTCAGCCGTTTGTATTCGCGATCTTGTTTTTTTGGTCACTACCCAAAGCTTGTGAGGGTAGTAACGTAAATCAAGAGCTTAGCCTTCCGGTTCAGATCCCTCTTCACCACAAAGGACCTGTACAAACTCTGCTTTACAGCAGATGCTACACCGGTCTGTCTGTTGATCTCCTGCATCCTTCCCTCAGTCGTGAAAAAGACCCCGAGCAGTACCTCAGTCCAGACCCAGAGGGTGCATTCCATCTTTTTTCGGCTGAGAACCCTGGTCTCAGACTTGGAGGTGCTGTTTCTCATCCCAGTCACTTCACACTGGCTGTGAATTGCTTAAGGACGCCATCATCCGCAAAAAACAGAGATGAGATTCTATGGCCACCGAACCAGAACCCCTCAACGCCTTGGCTCTGCCTAGAAATTCTATCCATAAGTATTAAACAGAACCGGTGACAAAGAGCCCCGAAGAGATGCTGCTTTCAAATTCTTCTAGCTTTCCAGATTACCAACCCCAGCTTTAAGTGCTTGAAAATGGTGGGGGCCTGACTCAAAGGAAAAGTGAATGTGTACACGAAGGTTGGAGGGATGCATTTCAGTGTTAAAATGATACTGAAGTTGATTTGCAGTGATTTTTATTATTTTTTTTTTATATTAATTTTCATTTATTTGGTCTTTTCAGGTGGTTCAGGTGATCCAACCTCGCTCTCTTGAGTCCCTAGCTCCACGCCTACTTGGTCGAGATGGAAAGCCTTTGCTAAACAGTGGTATACTTGACACCCAGGCAGTTGATGGCTACCTGTCAGAAGAGGAGTTGCTGGATAGTGATGAAGAGGCAGATATGTCAATATTACCCCAGGAGGTAATATTTGAAACCATGAAACCCTAGCTGTTCTAAAGCGAACATTGATTCACTGAAGGTGAGGTGGTGATCACTGAAATCAGTGACACTTTGTTGAGGGGACTGTTCGATGAGGTCCACTGAGCCTGGGGTAAAAATAATGTGTATATACTACACAAAACCTCAAGAAAAGAATGCTAAAATAAGTTTAACATTTTTAATTGACTGCAAGCATTCTCCTCAGCTTACAGGGTGATAAATGTCTATCCCGAGATAACAACCAGATATCACCAAGAACTGGCGCAACAGACATGTTTGAAAAGAAGAAAAAGGCTTGAGAATTGAACCCCAAGATTGTTTTCTGTGTAGGAAATGTTAAATTTGGTGGAGAGTCTTCGGTCAAAACTTCTGGCTGAGCGCAAGAAAAATCTGCTGCAAGAGATTCAGATCCGCAGAGAGATGGGCGATGCTATGATGCAGCAAATCATGGAGATTGAAGAATATCACAGGTGTGTTTGTACTCGTGTTTGGTTTGTCAGCGATTTTAAGTTGCAGTAAGATAAAAATAAAATTGTGCTCCGAGCTTGCATAATTCCTCATATCTCCGCTGTGATCAGGTTTTGGTTTCCTTAATCATTTGAACTTGGCGAGATTGTGCAAAGGGAGCAAATTGGTTAAATGTGTGAATTTGAAATGTCCCTTTGACTGCAGACATTAACGGTTTATCAGCCATTTGAGTTCCAAAGCACCTCATTTTAATGAAATTTTATTAATTCATTCATTTTCTAAGCCGCTTAATCCTGGGGCTGGCGCCCATCTCCGCTGACTCTGAGTGATGCCTGGACTGTTTACACCCTGAACAGCTTGCCAGGCCATTGTAGGGCAAACACACACACACACACACACTGTTCACTCACACCTAGGGGCATTTTGGAACAGCCAGTCAGCCTCCTGTGTGTTTTTTGAGACTGTGGGAGGAAACCGGAGCACCTGGAGGAAACCCACACAAGCACAGGGAGAACTCCACGCAGAAACATCTTGCTGTGAGGCGTACATGCTAACCACTTTACCACCGTGTTAACTAATAACATATTTCATTTAAAAAGATGTATTTTAGAGGAAGGGAGGTGTAGGACATTTTTTCTGTTGAGAAAATTATAACTTCCAGTGGCATGTGCTTGTAATAGATTTCGTTAATGATTTGGTTTTTTGGTTTAAATAGGTTTTTGGACCAGTTTTTAAAAAAAAAAAAAAAACTTGAACTTGTGCACCTGTATTCAAACCTCAAAGAATTGGGGAACAAAAGTCAAAGTTGTTTTTCCTTTTGAGAAATAAATTGTACAGATGGCTAACAGTAAGAAGCTAATTATGAAATTGCCTTAAGTGATGGGCCTATGTTTTAGTCGTCAGATGGCAGATCTAAAAGAAAGCTATGAGGAAAAAATGGAAAGCACGTTTGAGATGTATAAGGAAGCGCTGAAGGAGCACGCCTACCAGTGTGCCTTGGAGCGACTAGAAGAAGAATACGTCCCACTAGAGGAGTTCACCACTGAGCAGGACCGTGCTAAGGTGTTTATGTGAAATATATATATAATAGTTTAATTTTATTTTTTCTTCTTTTTCCATATGTTATGGCTGACTGAGCTTTTCCTGTTCAATTAGGAGCTTGAGAGGCGTGTGAGCGAATTGGAACAGAAGCAACATGGTTCGGTATCGGTTGTTCAGCAGGAGGCCTCAACAAACACCGATCCAGTGAAACCAAGCACACAGGAGGCTGGTTGGTTGATTGTGTCCACATGGATAGATTTTTTTCTAAAACAACTTTTTAAGTGCTTGAATGTTAGACTTCCTTTTTTTTCTGTTTAGATTCTGAGAGGTTCAAGTTTCTCTACAAGGAGAAATGTGCTGTGGAACAGGTGTGCGCAGAAAAACAAGAGGTACTGTGTAGTACTTGTGCGTATAAGAAATGCTGTCTGGATTCCTAAATCCTATTTGTAATAACATGGAGTTCTGAGCAAATTATACATGACGTGAAACGTTGTACCTAAAACCATCCCAAGCTGTTTTTGTAACTTGTTAAGACACCAGGACCTATGTAGTACCTCTTGGTCCTAGATTCATTCCTGCAGAACCCATGACACTCTTGCCAATTGCACTTCCTTTGGTAGGTATTTGCCAATGCGTATCAAAAGAATAAAGAACAGGAAATGTCAAGGGACAGATGAGGTTTATGATGAACATCTGAAACCCTCAATGTCCAAAGGGTTACTCAGCAACTTTATGCTGTTGATTTGGTTTAAAATGGTCATGTGCTCAAGTACTGTCGAAATGGCTGGTAGCTAGCATTACCTGTCTATACAAGAGGGGTCTCAGGTCACTTGCAGAGAACTATAGAGGGCATCACAGTTTGACTCCTGAGCTAATAGATCAACGTCATGTGCTTTATCTATTTACATTTGTGGCTTTTAGAAGGAGCTCTTATCCAGAGTGACTTATAAAAGTGCTTTACAGTCACTATCCGTGAATATATTCTTTTATTGGTTTGTCAGGACACAGACTAAATATACCATCAGTCAAAAACTTAGTGGATAGGTGTTGTGTTTTTTGATGTGTGTTTAAAAAAAAAAAGAAAACCCCCATAATGCTAATCTAAGTACTGCCACATCTTGTATGCATTTTATGTGCATTTAGTGGCAAAGGCATTTATTAAAGGAAGTGAACACCTGTTTGAGACTAGGTAGGGTGTGAACAAGGAGCACTGGAATCCCCTTTCTTCTTGAACATCTACATGGATTTTGTAGTGCGTGTTGCACATTATGAAATACAAAAGGTGCATCCAGGAGTGGGCATGAAGTTTGAATACTGTATTCCTAATTAAGTGTCACGATGAGAATATTGTAAAAAAGCTGCAGCTCATGCGATGACCCCGAGTAAGCTCTTGCTAATTTGGTTGAAGAGTTAAAAACCAAACTAGAAATCCATGTCAAAACCTTTTTGTCCATTTGGGTTTGAAAATGACTTTATAGCAAGACTGAGACAATGGCCTTTAATGTAGATGATGGAATCAAGAACGAGGAGAGTTTGATGACTGTTGACAATAATGGAATTAAGAATGGAAACTTTGGACAGTATTATAAATGATATGAAAATTTCTGACGAACACCTCTGCGAGATCACAAGGAAATCACACATACAGGACTTCTGCTATCATAAACATATGAAATACATCGGACACATTTGAAAAATAGGGAACGAAGCCCTTCAGAAGAAAATTCTAATTTGATTTGAGGATTCCAGGAAGACTTAAGTCCAGAATAGAAAGGCACTGGGTGTGGATGCACACCAAGGCAGAAGGTTGATGAACAAAATGGACCACTGGTGACTAATGGACTTAAGGCTGTTAGGTATGCCCCAAGGCATTTTTAATTTGTGCCCAAGGGGAAATGATCCCATGAACACCCCCAAAAAATGGCTGTTTTGGAGATAAATTGACCCAGTTGTTTATCCGTCACTGTGTGACACTTGTCAAAGCCATTCAAATAATTATGTTTGCCCATTTAGTAAGGTGGGGGTCTGATGGGACTTTGAACCCACAACCTCTCTCGATCATTAGGCCAGCACCCTTAACATGTTTGTTAGAAACCGTTTTCATACATTTATTTTATTTTTTATTTCGGACACCAGTGGAGCACCAAAGTGCGATTCCATTTTAAGAAAATAAAAGTATTCGGTGTTGGACAGCCTCTTGTGGTCTTTCTACTCTGCCTTCTGCTTCCGCCTTATGCATTATTACAGTAGTGCACTAGATGGGGTACAAGAATTGCTCATATACTTTATGTTGTGCAGATCCAAAGAAAGCAAGGAATCATTTGGTGTTTGATAAAACCGTAAATTATTAGTGACTGGGTCACAGGTACAATGGAATTTTTATTTATTTTTTTTCCTGGCTGATTGATTAGTCAAAATTAACAAGGTAAGGATCTGAAAACATTTGTTTCTACTGTTGACAAACAAATGTCTTTCTGTAATGTAGTAAACACCTGAAACATTATTATATGATTATCATTATTATAAGAATATGAACCCACATTTACCCAGAAACTGTGGTTAACTGGGCTTTAATGTCACTTCCTTATAATTATTCTATTATAAAGCTTCGCTTGGGTTACAAGTTTTCTGATCACAAGCTCCCAGTTAGCGAATAGCTTGTAATCAGCAAAAACAGCCCATTTTCACTGATTACCAACACAAACTGCCTGCACATTTACACTTTGTTTTACATTCTTTACATTTCATATATGTTTTGCATTTCATATACATTATATAAAAAATTTTTTGTATCCTATATTTAATCTATATGTATATTTTATTTCTACGCCCTTGTAATTTAAAATCCTTTAAAGTGCTAGTTATTGTTCTTTTTTGTTCTTGTTGATTATTTAATAGTATATTTCTTTACATCTTGGACAGTCGTACTAAGCATTTCACTGCATATTGTACTGTGTATAATTTGTACTTGACAAATAAAATTTTGATTTGAATTTTTGAATTTGTATAAAGCTATGAATTGCTTGAATGGTCAGTCTTCAAATTTCTAATAACTTATATCACCATTTTAAATAGTGGCTTCAAGTCACTTTACAATATGGTAATTATATGAAACTGTAAGAGGATAAATGACATCATGAGTATTCAATGCAAAACTTTCATAGAACACAGAAGGATGAATGAAAAGACTTGAAAACGAGATCACAAGTCCTTCATGCAATCAGAAAGTTCACTTTCTACTTAGGGGCTAATTCTAGCTTTACCATGTTAGACTTTGGGGCCACAGCCAGGTGAATAGGAAAGAGGAAGTGAGTGGTGTCAGTGGGTTATATTAAAAAAAAATAACCAAATATTAGTAAACTCCACCTTCTTAATTTTTTAGAGAGAAATCTCATTTAAATAAGGCCACACCCATTCAGATGAAGTTTCATTGCTTTCTTCAGGTCAGGTTTTGAATCATTTTATCATGTCTACATGTTTTATTTCAATTCTGTTCAACTTTCAATTAAAATACATTTTGCACCTTTAAGAATCAAGTTAGTGTATTGAAAGAAGCATGCTGTGACCAAGCTAAGAACGTTCCACTGAGGTGGGAGTCAAGAGGAAATCGTGGTGAAACACTCTGTGGTGGGTTTGACTTGACTATGTTTCCTGAGCTGACTGGAAATTTGGTGTCGTGCAGACATGGTTGTAGGCTGTCTCACAGCAGTGCCAGTCACGACAGACCACATACTTTAACCAATTATTTTAGATACACTGGTGTGTTAGCAGCCTACTGGTTCCTCAACTGACAATACGAAGTGCCATTTCTATCAAAAGACCATAAAAAAAAAACCACACACACAAATGACCCTCACCTGGCTGTTTCGTCCCAACTCGAGTTCGACCAGAGCCACGGGGCTGCTGGATGTCTGCCCCCTGCTGGTAGCAGTCTGCAGGTCAACCCTCCAGCTCAACCCCCTCAAAGCAGGCTCCCAGCGGCTCTGCGCCAACAGGCTCTCTCGTACCCGTGCACGGTGCCCCTTCCAGAAGCGCCCCAGAGCTGCTGCTTGCTCTGGGGTCATACCACCACCTCCATGCTTACATGTCTGAGCAGTCAGAAATGCCTCCAGCTGGGCCTGGTCCATATCCGCCACAGCGACAGACTGAGAACCGGAAAGAGGGAAGACAAATAAAAAGAGGAGAGCAGCTTTTATTACTGACTTTACTAGAGACATTCAAGAAGGAAAAAAAACCCTCTGCAATGTGATTTCATGATAATCAGTAGGAAAAGTAGGAATACCCCACAACAAACCTATGCCTGCAAATCCATGCAAAATAAATTAAGCATTGCCATCTAGAGGCTATCATTTGAATAATTTAATACCTTGGCATTCTTGCATTTATCAGCTAAAATAATATTTTGAGATCCCTTTAACTGTGCTGTACTTCTTATTTATTTATTTTTATCTGAGCCAGGAATGGTGAAAGGGGTGAACTTCATGGCAAGTCAGGCACTAACAGCAGGAAGCATTGATGTATTACAATTCTTGAGTTGAACTGATTTCCTGTAATAAACCTTTCAGGTGGTGACTTGGCTACAAAAAACCCTGCTGAGAATCACCCTGAGTATAACGTTTTGTTCAAGATGAACAAAATTTGTCTTTTGGGATTCAAGGAGCGGGATTCCACAGTAGTGTAGTGGCTGGAACACCCGCATCCCAGCAAGAAGGTCCTGGGTTTATGTTTAGAATTTGCATGTTCTTTCCTTTCTTGCGTAGATTTCCTCCAGGTAGCCCGTTTTCCTCCCACAGTCCAAATACATGCACATTAGGTTAACTGGCTGTTCCAAATTTTCCAAAGGTGTGAGTGGGTGTGAGTGATTGTGAATGGTTGTATGTGTGTTGCCCTGTGATAAGACTGGTGAGCTGCTCAGGGTCTTGCTGTGTTCATTGGATTATTCATAATTTTGCAAATAAAACACTGCACAGCTTCCAAAACAGTAACTGATACTGGAGCCTGAAGGAAAATGCTGTAAACAATCATACACATATGACCACAATAACACCAAACTAAATAACTAAAACTAAAACCCTTAGCTTCATATCCTGTAGTTTTTACCTTTAAAAGCCCCCTCATTTTGTCGTACAGAACCCGAAACTCCTCCTGAGGCACCCCGGGATAAAGCTCATCCTTTAGCAGCTCCTCTGTGATCTCCGAGTTCCCGTAATAAACTCTTTGTGCAATTCCGTTCAACAAACCACTCAGCGACTTCACAGCTTCGGCGTCCACCATATTGGCTGTTGACTGTCGTGTCACATGACCCCACGGTCACCTGACCGGTACTTGATTACGTCAGAGGGTGGCAAGCTCATACATAAATACACATAGAAACGAAACGCGCGTTTTACGAACCTTCACCTGTAGGGTTGTTAAGGAATTTTTCCTTTATCATATAGTTATATCAGCAAATTTGACTGATAAAGATAAAGATAAGGTAATTTCGTAATTTCACTGAAGCTTGAGATGAAGTTTGCCTGAGCTATTAAATACATACATATAGGTCACATTTTTACTGAATCAATAAACGTTATATTTATATACATTTAAAGTTATATACACATTAATTAGGCAGCACTTAATTATTGTATCATGTACGTTATATCGGCGGCACGGTGGCGTAGTGGTTAGCACGTCCGCCTCACAGCAAGAAGGTCCTGGGTTCGATTCCCAGCTCGGGCG
>JBCNYG010000010.1:3306307-3319889 GCA_039654305.1 Porochilus rendahli | reverse complement strand
GCGTTTCTGTGTGGAGTTTGCATGTTCTCCCTGTGCTTGCGTGGGTTTCCTCCGGGTACTCCGGTTTCCTCCCACAGCCCAAAAGCATGCACAGTAGGCTAACTGACTGTTCCAAATCACCCCTAAGTGTGAGTGAGTGTTTCTGCCCTGCGATGGCCTGTGGAGCTGTTCGGGGTGTACCCCGCCCTTGCCCAGAGTCGGCTGAGATTGGCGCCAGACTCCCCGCGACCCTAATTAGGAAAAATCGTCTTCGAAAATGAATGTATGAATGAATAAAAAATTTTATTATATTTCTAATTAGACTGTGAGCTAATATTTTCCTTTTTTTTGCCTTGTAGTAGTTTCTATTGGTGGACTGAAATAATGTTAGCTTTTCTCACACAGATTCTGACGTGTATTACTGACAAATCTGAAAAACACCCAACCATATCATTTATTTTTCTTCTGTTTGCCGACTGCCATATGTAACAACCATTAATTGAAATCAACTAGCATTCTTTCAGCATAGAGAAGGACAGGGTCCACCTTATTTTTTGTGCCTTTCAATGTTTTTTCTTTCTTTGTGCAGTTCGGGGGAGTCTTTCCTTGGCATGATGCTCTCTGGTTGTTCCGGCACTCGTTTAAATTCAAATTCAAATCAAGTTTTATATGATGTTCTTGGTCTTGCATGGTATCATGGCTGGCTTTGGTACTGGCCCTCTGTGGCAGTGTAATAGTCCTCCAGCACACTTTGCATGTAATCAAATGTTGGTCGCTCCTCTGGTTTGGTCTTCCAGCATAAAGTCATGATCTCATACAGTTCGGATGGGCAGTTATCTGGACACTGCATGCGATAGCCACGCTGCACTCGTGCTATCACTTCACCGTTGCTTAGACCTGTGGTAGAGTGGCGAAATATCAGGACCTCAGAAATATCAAATATCAAATTGTTCTTTGTATTATTCCATAACGTCAAGTTTTTCATCCTAACATTTTTTCAACATTAAATTGCACTTAGTGACTCGGAAATGTAAGTCTAAATATGTAAACACCACTTAGCAATAGCTTTAAAACCCCTGAGGGGTAAGGTGATTATCCCATTACAGTGGCATCTGTCAGGGAGTAGGGTATATTAGACAGCAAATGCACAGCCAGTTCTCGAAGTAAGAAGGAAGAAGCAAGAGAAATGACCCAGTGGAAGGATCTGTGGTCTTGTGGGGTGTGCATGATATGCCAGGGCTGGAAAAAGGAAGGTATAACAATGAACCAGAAACAGATTCACAGACACCAAGGGCTCACTGATGCGCATTGAGGAGTGAAGGCTAGCTTGTGTGATGTGGTCCCACAGAAGAGCACAAATTGCTGAAAATGTTAATTCTGGTTTTGATAGAAATGTTGCGTAGCTACAGACCAGTCAGAATGCCATGCTTGACTTAATAAAAGTTGGCAAATTGGCAGTCTAGTGCAAATCATTTGAAAAGTCCAGTGTAAACATGTAAAAGTTAAGGTGTGTGGTGTACTTTGAATGGTGCAGTGCAGAACGTGGATGTGTGTGTTTGTATCGTGTGTTAGCCTGCTTGGCGCCTGTTGCTCTGCCACAGCTGTTATGCTGTCTTGTTCGATGCTGACTACCGAGCCCACCTTCCTCACCAGTTTGTCCAGTCGTGAGGTCTAGACAAGTTTGTCCATTGTTCATGTGCATCTCATTAATGGACAAGTCACCGGAACCAGTGTAATGTTCTGGGCAGTGTTCTGCACGGAATTCTCCCAGAATTGTGGATGTAACTTCGACAAGTACTACATACCTAAACATTGTTGAAGATCAACTACACCCCTTTATGGCAATGGTGTTCTATAATAGCAGTAGCCTCTTGCAGTGGAATAATGTGCCCTGCCATACTGCAAAAAACTGTTCAGGAATGGTTTGAGGAAAATTGTCCTCCAAATTCCCCATCTGTAGGATGTGCTGGATAAACAAGTCCAAACCATGGAACTTACAGGAATTAAAGGAGGTTCTGTTATTGTGGAGTCCATGCATTGACAATACAGATCCATTTTAGCAACATAAGTAGGACTTACAAAATAATAAGCCGGTGATTTTTAAGGTCATGGCTGATCGGTGTAACAATTAAGCACAACTGTTTTTGCCAGTAGAGAGCAGCACACGCCACTTTGTATTTAAAGTTCCTTTACAAGAGTACAGGTTTCCAAACCCTGGTCCTAGCCCTGTTCTGCACATTTTAGTGTTTTCTATTTCCAACAACTCATTATTCATCCAAATTACCTAATTACCAAACACCTCTCACGCTTTGGATCAGCCAATTAGCCCACTGTGGAT
Source organism: Porochilus rendahli (assembly GCA_039654305.1). Taxonomy (NCBI): domain Eukaryota; kingdom Metazoa; phylum Chordata; class Actinopteri; order Siluriformes; family Plotosidae; genus Porochilus; species Porochilus rendahli. Next base: position 3,317,572 of record JBCNYG010000010.1, on the reverse strand, counting down.
GTTTTTGGACTGTTGAAGGAGACCAGAGTACCCGGGGGAAACCCGCACAAGCATGGAGAGAACTTGTAAACTCCACACAGAAATGGCCGAGCCGAAGGAATCAGACCCAGGACCTTCTTGCAGTGAGGCGGACGTGTTAACTACTGCACCACTGTGCTGCCCACTCCTAACAATTTTAACTCGTCAATTAGTAACAGAATGTGTTGGGTTTATATTGTTATTTATAATTGTGCATTATTAAGCAGGTTAAACATTAAAGTGAATAGGACAGGACATGCTCCAAGACCATGGTTTGAAGCCTATTCTTTACAACATTTTGTAGGTGAAATTGAAATTAGACTCAAAATCACAGGTTGATTTCAGCATACTGTACATACAGTTTTTTTTTTTTATTGCACATACTCTACACTGATATGAATACCTTTTTCTTTCAGTTCTGTTATGCAAAATAGCAATGGGACCTGCCACAAGTGGATAAGGGAAGTGGTTAGGGAATGATACAGTAAAGTCACACTCACCTGAGTAGGGGATTTTCCCATAGGTGACAATCTCATAGATAAGGATTCCAAATGACCACATATCTGATTTGATAGTGAACGACCCATAGTTTATAGCTTCTGGAGCAGTCCATTTAATGGGGAATTTGGCTCCTAAGTTAGACAAAACAAAACTTTTTTTTGTTACTATTTGAAAAGAAAGTGCTTTTCAGTTTGTTGTACAGGTGATATCAAACTGACAGCAAACAAAGCAATCCCTTCCCTCATTCTTCCTTCCTTCCTTCATCCTTCCTTCCTTCCTTCCTTTCTTCCCTCATTCATTTATTCAATTACCCAGGGGTAATTAAGTGTATCCAGTCGTCATACTGTAGAACCAGAGAAAACCCCGACAGACACAAGCAATTCTACACAGATAGCGGAGCTATGAAGCAACAATACCCATATAGTTGCATCATTTTAGTGGGATATAAGGCTCTATCTGGTGATACCTTCTCTGGCTGAATACTCATTGTCCTCAATGACCCTCGCCAGGCCAAAATCAGCAATCTTACAGAGCAGGCTGTCACTGACGAGGACGTTTGCAGCTCTCAAGTCTCTGTGAATGTAGTTCTTCTTTTCAATGTACGCCATGCCTTCTGCAATCTGACACACAACAAACAAGTTCCCATTATTCATCACTCCTAGTGAAGCTGAACACCAAAGTTCTGCTTTTGCCCGATTAAACACACCATGCTTCACAGAAAGTCTCAGTTCTCCTAAAATATTTATGTAATTCTGAGAATATCAAACACCTGTTATAAACAGCACTCTACTGCTGTTTAAAGCCGTTTGACTTGCAATAGAGGTGTAGGTGTGATAATACATACTTGAGCTCCGAAGTCAATCAGTTTAGGTAGCTGTACTTTTCTGCCTGGTGGACTTTTCAGAAAATCCAACAAGCTTCCTAACAGCAAAAAACAGAGAATGCCAATAGTGTTAGTATGCATGGGAACAATTCTAAACAATCCTAAAAGTGTGTTTAATGTGTGTCCCGGGGGTGTAAACAATGCAAATAAACTAGTTATCTTAAAAAGATAATGCAGAAGATAAACAGATACAAATACAGTAGGTAATTCAGTGTTTATTTATTTATTTATTATTATTTTTTAAAAGAAAGGTTTAAATATGACTTCAGTTAAAGTCTTGCATTGCAAGCTCCAAACAGAAATGCCAGAGGCCAGGAATTGAACCCAGGACCTTCTTGCTGTGAGGTGGACGTGCTAACTATGATGCCACCATGCTGCCCGTGATATGTTGCCTTTATTTATAAGAAAATCTTGGACTGTCACATGGACATTTAAGCCTAATAAAAGGTAAACTGGTAAAATATAATTAGATTGCTATAGTTCCTGAGTGTAACAGTAATAAGAGTTTACTGATTGGGGGAAGGATATTAGCGAACGGTTTGAAACAGTTAGCTTCTGGTATAGTCCCATTCAATCTTATTATCTCATATGCATTCTGGTATAATCCCATTTTAAATTAGAATATGAATACAGAATATTGTGAGTTTTCAACTGATATGAATAACTGCATTGTGTACCATTAGCCATGAATTCAGTGATGATGTAGATGGGCTCTGATTTGGTAACCACGGCATAAAGGCGGACAAGACGTTCATGCTGTAGCGATTTCATCAAGTTAGCCTCCTGCAGAAATGCCTCAACTGTCATGCTGCCTGGCTTCAGGGTCTTCACTGCCACTTTAGTACTGTTGTTGTATATTGCTAGAGAGCGAGAGAGTGTGAGAGAAGGGGGGCGATATGATCTCAATATTCAAATAATTCTTTAGTATCCAAATACATTTTGGAAAGCTAAGAGTGAAAAGTGTAGCCCAACAGATGATGTAACTAGCAAAAGAGTTTCCCAAGTGGAAATGTGTGCTAATAATAGACGGAAAAACGGAAAAACAGAACTTAACAGCATGAAAGAAAACCTCAGGTATGATAGGAAACAGGAAACTGTGGTGATATTATTTAATTATTTTATCAATTTATTTTTTTTTAATAATCAAAAGGAATCATTCACACTCACCTAACCAGACTTCCCCAAATTGACCAGCTCCAAGTCTTTTGGTCATATGAAGACATTTCTTGTCTATTTCCCAAGCATCTTTATCCCACTGGACTGCATTTTCAGGTTTTACACATGCTTTGCCTAATCGCCGACATAAACCACTGGCCTGTTCTAAAAACAGTTACATTAGTGTGTAAGCACCAGCACAGACATAAAAATTCCAGTATTTATAACCATTAAGAGAGGCTGCATGATTTACTGAAATCTATGCATAATTTTTTTTTTCGTCATTTACATTCTTTAATGGCACCTGTAGGGGTTAATCTCTGGCGAGGCCAGAGGCCTCCAAGACAGAACAATTCTCCACATTTTCCATAAGGTGAATTCTGTCATTGTTTTATAATCCATTTAAAATATTTTTAAAAAAGACAGTCACGTTACTATGTAGCGTGTACCAGTCTTACAATAATCATTCACCTTATCTCATGACAACAGTGCAATAATTCGGTTATATGATGGAAATGATGCAATACCAAGAATTATTCGATTGCTTTCCATCAATTAGAAATGAGAAAATATCTTGAATGATAATGCTAGTTAATTCGCAGGGAGGTTGCAATAAAAGCTAAAACCAATCCAAGCATAAGCATTCTTTAGAAAAATATTTCTAAAGAAATTACAGTACTGTGCAAAAGTCTTAGGTACCCTTTTACTTTTTTTAGTATAAAATTTGCTATAGATTTTTATTTTATTAAGAAAGCAGCACATTATGTATGAGACCACCTTTCAACAAAAAGTCATCACACCTAATATAAAATTAGTTTAATTTCTTACTGTTTACTGTGCTTTACAGAATCTTTATGTAGAGATATTTAATTTAGTGTTATTATTTATGTGTAAATATAAGGCATCGTTGCTCTACACCATTACTTTGCATGTGCCTAAAACTTGTGCACAGTACTCTATATATAAAAGCCTCTGCACAAGGAGCAATGGAATGCCAGAGGCTCCATCAATAACAACATACGGTCACTTCTAGAATCCCTACAATATCATCAGACCACAGAATAGGTGTGTTTTCCAAACATAACATGGAGCCAATTTGTTCTGGTTGCATCTCTGACATTAGACATAGATACGAAACCTACTGTACCCTACTCCTTTCTAAGCAGAGTAATGAAAATTACTTTTTTTTTATTATTATGTTAGTTTGCATGTGAATGCTGCTATTTTAGTTATGTGACAAACTCACACAGGGTATGTAACACACCCATCGGTAATTCCAGCTATTACAAATGCTCTTCCCTTCATTGGAATGTATTGAAACTTTCAGTTTTTACAAGAATTCTTAAAAATATATGTCTTGAAATCGGATGATACACCATTCATGATGTGAAGCTGTATCGTCTAATTAAATTATTAAATACATGTAAATAAATGTTCCCATGTATGGATATTGTTTTAAAGAAGACATACATTTATTGTAACAAGTATGACAGGGATTGTATCCTCAAGCTCCCATAATGATAGCGAATGGGAATGAAAGCTGGCACTCCTATTTTCTATTTTCTTCTAGGTTATACTTTGCAATCTTGGTGCCTTTTTCAGGTAGCACGTGGCGCAGTGGTTAGCACATCCACCTCACAGCAAGAAGGCCTGGGTTTGATTCCCTGGCTTGGGCGTCTCTGTGTGGGGTTTGCATGTTCTTCCCGTGCTTATGTGGGTTTCCTTCGTTTACTCCGGTATCCTCCCACAGTCCAAAAACATGACCAGTAGATTAATTGGCTGTTCCAAATTGCCCCTAGGTGTGAGTGTGAGTGTGAATGGTTGTGTGTGTTGGCTCTGCGATGGCCTGGCGAGCTGTCCAGGGTGTACCCCGCCCTTGCCCAGTGTCCGCTGAGATCGGCGCGGTGTCTTTTTTTAATGCTGTTCAATGGTGTGTAATGTTTTAATTTCTAACCAGTTTATTATTATTTTATTTATCACATCCCTTCATGCGAGTATAGGTATGTGACCCACTCTTCGCTAGTTTCAAAGCCAATATAGCTCATTCTGTCTTTGCGATCTGAACATTTTGGACTGGACTGGTGAGCTCTTCAGGGTGTAGACCATCCCCCCCCCCCCAAAGTTAGCTGTCCCCAGCAAGATTAAGCAGACGAATTAATGAGCAGATGATATCAACCACTTCACAGTGTAGCCTATCTTCGCTGATTGTTGTTCGCTTGTTGTTGATGTTTTTATCTAGACATGCAGCAGTCCATTGCAGATCAAGGAATATTTGAGAAACTAGCTGTTAATTATTTAATTAAGTAGCAGATTGGGTTTTTTTCTGTTTATTGGTGGAATGTGATACTTTACAGTTGTCTTCCTGGGAATGAAAGCTGGCACTTCTATTTTGTATTTTCTTTCAGGCCACAGTTTGCATGTCCTTTTAAGTTTGCATAGACTTTAGTGAGAATAATAAACCATTTCACACAAAAAAACCCAAGTGGATCAAATCTCTCATGCGTTTGTGTATACACTGACTCAAACTCCAACACAATATTACAGGTTTTGAAATATTCATTCATTCATTCATTTATTCATTCAATTTCTGAACCGCTTAATACTTATTAGGATCGTGGGGAGGCTGGCACCCATTTCATCTCACCCAAAACATCTCTGTTTTTGAAATATTTTTTAGATCAAATATAACCGATAATAATATAAATTTAGGTTACTCACTGTTAATCTTTCTTGTTTTTGTTTGTTGTTATTTTTTCTGTGACAGAGCTTTGTTCTTCTTGATTACACACTAAGGTAAATTTTGCCATCCTCCCATCGTGAGTAGAACTCTGTGGCCAATCCTTATGAAAATTGGTCAGTGAATAGCCACAACAATATCCAAATGAAATACTATTTCGTTGTGTCATGCAACATCTGGAGACAGAATAGTGAAGCAGGCAGCATCAGTGACTGAATACGTGGTATCAGACCACGTCTTTCCAACACACAACAGAACAGTCGACCGGCTACTCTGGTGTGGTGGTTATGGGCACTCCGGTTTCCTCCCACAGTCTAAAAACATGAACGGTATGCATGTTTTGTGCATTTTTGCCCTGCGATGGTCTGACAAACTGTTTAGGGTGTTCTGTGCCTTCACAAAGTGTCAGCTGAAATAGGCTCCAGCCTCCCCATAAACCCATTAAATGATCTAGCAATTGAGTGAGTGACTGGGGGTAATGTCCCTAAACTGTCTATTGGATATGAATGATTTTGTTTAAAAGAGTATCTTAAACTTGTGTCAAAATTTGCATGCCGTAGAATACGTTTCAGTGTTGGGTTGGAAGTTTGATTCGGCACACACACACACACACACACACACACACACACACACACGCAAACACTGTTTGAATATTCTGCCTTAGACATGATACTTTCAAAGCTAGGTGTTTATTGAGCTAAATTGATTCGCTGATTTGGGGCAACGCTGGGTTTAATACCAACATTAGGGGTGAAATAAAATTGTAGTATGGCAACATACCAAGTGCTTTTTCCACAGATGTTGACGACGGAGCACCATGGTCTTCACCACCAACATACAGGGAACACAGCTCATAGCAATAACCACCAACAGAGACTGGATACCCATCTAAAGCAATGACATGATATATATTACCAGATGTATGAGATATGTACCATGGGGTAAACAAGAACATATTAGTGTTTTTATTAGCTTGCACTGTTTCATCACCCCCACAAATAACTTCACACACAGGGGGTCAACACTGTAATGTGAAAAGTAGAAGAAAGTTACGTGATCATCTTATTTTTCAGCCAGCAACACTAACCTAATTTGTATAGGAATACCTGATGCGGTATTCTTTCTTTTATAAGTAGGACAGCACGCTTGTCACAATGTATATAAAAGGAATCGAATATAAACTGTAGAAGTGCCTAGTTTTATTTTATTCTTAAGTTCGTTAGTTTATGTCTGATTTGTTAGTTTATTATCTGTATACTGTTAGTATTGCCCATAACTTGCGTTACATGAACTGACAGATTCATGTCCTATTCTCCCAATTTTACGCTCTCACGAGAGTGACACAGCAGAGCCTTTTCAAACAGGCTAATTCAAACTGTCAAACAGATTTCATCAGATTACTTTGAAAATATAAGTAAAAACCACCTGATAATGAAAATATGCATATGTTGATGTATAACAGGAGAGTTTGTAAGGTTTGCCTACTTAGGTTTACTTACTCCTTAGTTTACATATAGTGGAAATGTGGAAGCTATTGAGTTCAATACATGATATAATCATGAAATGTTTGTGAACAAATTGTAACTATGCCTTTAGGGATATTTTTGAGTGAATACATGGGTGGACAGGGGTGGGATTAGGTGCATGTAAAATATTTCTCACCTGTCCTTTGTACAGAGCTTTATTAGTTGGATCATTGTAGTTGAAAAGACACATGTTGATGAAGGCAATAAGGAGGCTTGGAGCATCTTTAGAAGTGGTTCCATCATAGGCTGTCCACTTATAGAAAATCAGCAAGACCAGATAACCAAACAGGCAGCTCATGAATACAATTTGAGGGATAAAATCCAGGAAGATGTTCAGAGGCTTCTTAAAGTACCTAGGAACACACATAACATTGACATTGTAATCAATGCAATAAACACACACACACACACACACACACACACACACACACACACACACACACACACACACACACACACACAGAGGCTGGTTGGTTTCCATAACTTCAGAGTACAATGCATAAACATACATTCATGGAGACATACCCTGATGCTAACCATGACCTTAACCTAACCCTAACCTGAAGACATGTCTTAACATTAAAATTTAATGATTTCCCTTATAGGACCTTGCATTTTGTGCCATAAGGATGGCAAGTCCCTATAATGTGACTGTGCAAACTGATTTGGGCCCCACAACTTACCACACACATACACACTTACATACACAATACTCACAGATGATTGAAGAGAGAAAGAGTGACTCCAAATAACATGTGAATCACCCCAAGAATGACTGACATCTTCATTTTAAATGAGTTGAGGAAGGTCAGCTTGTTTGTGGCAATGTTCCAGATCTAGCAGAGAAGACCCAGAGAAAGAATTAGATTGATGTTTAACTATTCATTCTAGGTTTAATAGTGAAAACGTGGTGTTCTCCATGTGTTAATGTGGCTTACAGGGTCAATACCCAGAGGATACGGCCCACCAAATACTCCTGGAACAACTGGATCAAGTTGCAGTACCGGACTTTTGTCAAGAGTTTCAAACCTACACACAGAAAAGTAATAATTACCCATGAATCCTGCGAAATAGAAAAAAAATACTAATTTACAGAGTTTAGCAAGTCTTTTTCACATTTAAAAAAAACTTTTTGACATTTCTTCACTAATCTATGGCTTGTCTATGCTATCTACTGTCTCTTTTCAGTTCATCAAGGTTCATCAACAACACCTTCAGTGCCACATCAGTGCTCTCAGGGCCTCAGTCTTATTCATATAGTTCAAATTACATTATGAAGCTTGTTGATGACACTACAGTTGTGGACCTCATCATCAGCAGTGATGATTAGAGGGTGGGAGTGATGAAGCTCACAGCATGCTGTAGTGGCCACTGTGACCACCAGAACCTGAAGCAAAATTGTAAAAACAGCTGAAAAGATGACTGGGGTGTCTTTACCCATCCAATAACCACTGCATCTTTAAATCCACCAGCATTGGGGATTACCTCTCCCACCCTTCTCATACACTCTTCACCCTCATGTCACCTCCCAGAAGCTATTGGATCATCAGTGGCTAACCCTAGACCCATATATCATATGTCTGTGATAGTCAGTACCACAATTCTCTGGCCATATTGTGTATTTTATTAGCAACAATGGCTACTTTAGCATTAGAGCATTAGAATGGGATTAGAGTTTTCAGTGCTAATAATATAGCTGTTGTTGTTTTTTTGTTTTTGTTTTTGGTTAGTCATGTTGCTTTCTGACAAACTTACGACCAGTTTGCTCCTTTGGAGCCAAACATGGGCTTGATACTCCATCCAGAGCCAAACATGTTAAGGGATTTGGAGAAGCAATCATTGTAGATCATTCCGGTATAAATGGAAAATATGCCCATCAAAAGGATTATATATCGGCCAGCAAACACCATGTTAAACATCTGCAAAGACACAGCAGAGGAAAAGAGTCAGCTGTAGTTAGTTAATAGTTAACTTGATTAATGATACTTAGATTCATTCACCTAGTTATTAGACACAAATTATGCAGATACACATAACTATGTGATGTACATTAATGTAAACAAAAAACTATAGAAAAAGAAAATACAGTTAAGAATATATATACATATCAGGTATAGGCAATGCCTAAAAGCTGAGCTCCTGACAGATGTTTTCATTTCCATGTGTCCGAACCTGGATCTGCTTTTCACCACCTTTCTTTTCACAGGATGATTTCTGCTTTCATTTGAATCACCTGCCTTGTTAGTATAATTAATTGTTAAATGTTCATTAACATGTTCAGGTTCTGTCAAGCCTCTGATTTTATAATATTATTAATAATCTATCTGCCAATCTGAGTTTGATTGTCTGTTTTTTATTCTGTGTGAGTCTGAGGGGTGCTGTATGAGCCTTCATTTTTGAAGTTTTAGTTTTGTTTTTAATAATATTTTTTTTTTGTTGTTTGTTTGTTTTGTTTTGTTGCTGTTCATTACCATGCAAGTCAGCAATACATTAAAGCCAATCAGTGTCAACTCAGTGGAATGGCAGCCTCACTGGGCATCCTGTGGTGGATGCATGTGGACACCAGACAGGACACTGGACAACCATCCAAGCCTGGTGCTCTGCTGTTGAGCTCCATTAAAAATCTCAAATTATTTAGACAAATTCCTAAAAATAACTAAAGCACATTACAATACTAAGTTTTATACAGAGGAGATAATGATACAGACAGAATCAGTCGTAATTGAGCTAGAAAATCAAACCTCATTGTCACGCTTCTGAGCAAGTAGGCGACTCTCTCTGATGACAAGGTAAAGGGCAACACAGGTCATCAGTACACCGTGCCCCATGTCCCCAAACATTACAGCAAACAGAAAAGGAAAGGTGATGATGGTATAGGGTGCTACAAAACACAAAAAACAATAATACAAGATTAGGGCAAAAAGGAAATTAGGGTTTGGGGTTTTTTTCCCGGTTATTTTGTGGCTCTGCGAAAGGCTGTTTTCATATTTTGCTATTAAAGAATCACCAGTTAATTGATTAAAACAAAAATGTTAACCAGCATATTGTCTAATATACTGTTAATGTCAAGTTTGAATAATGCCTGGGTTTATCTCTCTGTAGGTTCCAATTCCGTAAGCATCCACAATGTTCTGGAAGCCCGATGTGAATTTGTTTGTCTTGTTGTATGTGGGTGGAGTCTGTTTGGTCTGCATTCTGTTCAAGATGGAAGGAACAGTGGATCCACTCCTCTCCTACAAGGTTAAAACAAGAGACAAACAAAGTACAAATTAATAATAAAGGTTACACATAATTCTTAAAAATTCCTTTTTCCGCTTTTAGAGGTTATATATATTCACATTATTTATCTAGTGCACATTGCTGCTTGGGCAACATTTTGCTGAATGGGCTTATGTTGCCACATCATAATTTCAGGGTCAAATTCTTCCACCAAGGGGGAGGTTATGAGGTTATGAGGTCTTGTGTGTCTGTGAACACGACAACCGAGAAACTAATGGACATATTTCCACAAAATTTTTTTAACCAAATATAGGTCTTGGGCCACCAAAAGAACGGAGTAAATTTTGGGTATGATCCAGATCTGGTTCAGGATGGTTTTAAAGGATTTTTTAACATTGCGTGATTGGGCAATGAGGCGCAAATAACCCAGGATTGGGGCCAGCCATTTGTTAATGGGTAGGTTTGGGACTAAACTGGCAGGAAAAATGTATGATGGTGAAAGGTGTCTGTGCTCAATTTAGAACTGGTTAAATGCTAAGCCAAATTTTCCTCGCTGGATAATACAATATATCAAAAAAGAAAAAAAATGCTAAAAAGTAATTGCAAAACAGGCCACAAAGGGGTAAAATAATTCTGCATCATCTGCCACTACAACCCATGTAAAGAAGAGATTGCACTACCTTAGTGGAGGACGCATGGGCTACTGTCTGTCTAGAGTTTTGTTCATTCTCTGTGAGCTCACATGGCTTTCCTCTTGGCTCTCCAATTTCTTTGCACTGTCCAAAAAATATATTGGTAGGCAATTGTCTATGCTAAAGGGACCCTGTGTGTGTATGTAATCCACCCAAAAAATTAAGGGAGCACATATATCACTTAAGAGATCTTGATGAACAAATTATTGGGGGCTGGAGCCTATCTCAGCTGACTCTGGGTGAAGGTTGGGTACACCCTGAACAGCTCACCGGTACATTGTAGAGACAACACATACAACCATTCCCACTCTACAGGCAATATTCTTGCAGTAACGTGGCCGTGCTAACCACTACGTCACTATGCCACCCCTGAATTTAAAAAATGTAGTCAAAGGCTGCATACGACTGAACCAGAATTATGAGAACAGAAAACAAAGCGAGATAAAGGATACACTGAGTGGTGTGTGTATATTTGAAGGCCATGTTTATAGTGTGTGTGTGTGTGTGTGTGTGTGTGTGTGTGTGTGTGTCTGA
>JBCNYG010000010.1:3232397-3243455 GCA_039654305.1 Porochilus rendahli | reverse complement strand
CTATCTATCTATCTATCTATCTATCTATCTATCTATCTATCTATCTATCTATCTATCTATCTATCTATCTATCTAGTATCTTGTCATCATTCAAGTCTAGCAACCTAAAAAGGCTAGAAATTGTCTTGCTGAGGAATAAGTTGGCAGATTAAAACAAAACAAAATACTGCAATTTTACACCATTTGTTAAACCTTTAAAATTGGGGGATCAGCCAAGACATGATCATTGTCAGAAATTTATTGTGTTATTCATTTCATTTAATGGTAACTGTTGCCTTATTTAAATATCTGCATTGTTCTTATAACTTCAATTTAAAGTTAAGAAAATAAAAAAAAAATGGGAATTATTATTATTATTATTATTATTATTATTAAGTTATTTTATTTATTAATTTATTTATTTATTTTATTCCTGAACTTAGCACTGAGTATATGCTTATGAGAAAAAAGGTCAAATTTACAACACTTAAGGGATCTTCTGTTGTCCCCCTGGGACGACCCTATAAGCTACCTCTGTGGAATCCTACAACAGAGTGTTTCCTATCAGGAAGGCTTTCAAGTGTAACTGCTGTTAGAAGAAGTGATGCAGTTTACCTAAATATTAAAGGTTTTATTTTATACTTGAAGCAGCAGGTAATGTGTGCAGGTGAACTTTACTGACTTTTCTCTCTCTCTCTCTCTCTCTCTCTCTCCCTAACACACAAACAAACACACTCACACACCACACACAGTGGGCTTGGTGTTCAGTACGAGCTGAACACTGGCTCTCTGCTACTTTGAAGATAAGCTCTGGTGTTCGCTCATAAACACTGATTGTGGCCTCGTTTTCCTGAGATTTTGATTTATTTAGAGAGTTGCGCTGAGAGCAGTCGGACCTCTCTTCCTGCCCTTTTCTGGCCATGTAAATCTAGCTTTATTATTGGCAGCAGGAAGACACTTCATCATACACATGCGCCACCCTCAGTTCACCTCAAGACCCAGTGCGGACAGTTCGGCCCAAAAGAATAGCCTGCTGGGACTTTGATGGAAAAGATACTGAAACGCTTCACATACAAGTCGAAGTTCAGTTTATTGTCTTCTTGTCTACATACACAGATGCAGTGAGGAAAAATAGCCTACTGCAACTTCATAACCAGACAAATAAGTAACAAGACAATGTACTAATGGTATAATGAACAAAAAGCTACCCTACAGTACACAGAACCTACTGAAACTTTGACCTATTTAAAATTCAAAATAGAAATTAAATTATAAATCATATTGATGAAATCAATCCTCCAAGTCATGTATTAAATTAGGATTATGATTTAACAAAGTAGGAAACATTGCTCTCCCATTCACACACACGCACACACACACACAAACACAAACACACACACACACACACACACACACACACACACACACACACATCAACACAAACATGTGCTTCCTTTGATAAAGCCAGCAGAGACTGAATCCCTTGTGGCAATATCTGTAAGCCTGTGCTATAAATAGGCTGTAGTAACCTCTGTTTGCAAAAACTCAGAAGAATCGCAACGGGTCAAGTGATCTCATAAACATCTAATGGTGCACACAAAAAACTACTGCGCATTTAAATTAGCTTTGTTCCAGCCTATACTGACATAGTGGCTATAAGCTGGAAGTGAAGGCATAAAAATGTCATATCAATGAAAATTTACAAGAGTTAAGTTTACACAGATCAACCATAACATTTAAACCACCCGAATGGTGTGCGTCTAGACAGCTCCAAACACAGTCAGCTGGAATGTACTGTGCACAATCACTTCTCGATCATATCCAGCATTGGGGCAGCCGTGGCCTAATGGTTAGAGAAGCAGGTTTGGGAATTGAAGGAAAAATGTGTGGCTGCAGGGGTAGTGAGCTGCACGTTCCCTTCCTCCAACTTCATACCTGAAGTGCCCTTGAGCACGGTACCTAATCCCCAACTGCTCTCTGGGTGCCCCAATGTGTGGCAGTCCACTGCTCCAAGAGTGTGTGTGTGTGTGCTCACTTTGGATAGGTTAAATGCAGAGGCAATAACTTACCTTGCGGGATAAATACAGAATATCAAAAATCTAATAAAAAAAAAACCCAAACAGTTTAGCAGTTTGTACTACAGTAGCTCTTCTGTGGGATCAGACCAGACATACCAGCCTTCGCTCTTCATGCATCTCATTGAGCATTAGACCCCATGACGCTCTTGCCAGTTCACTGGTTGTCCTTCTTTGGACCACCTTTGGTAGGTACTTACCACTGCATATCAGTAACACCCCACAAGACCTGCTGTTTGGAAGTTTGATCAACCCAGTCGTTTAACCATCACAATATGGCGCTTGACAAAGTCACTATGATCCTTATACTTGATCATTTTTCTTACTTCCAACACATCAACTAGCTAGCAAGTGGACCGTGCAACTGACGTCACTATGCACACACTTCTTTTATAAGATTTTTATGAGAGGTATGTCTGCAAGCAACGTCAATTCTACCACGTCTGGGACAACTGACATGCCAAAACTGCTAGTACTGGCAAGAAATATGCGAAACACAGTCACTGTGAACAAGTGCGCCAAAGGTAGAAAGACTGGCAGACTGCTCCAATTACATAACTGACCTACGCTCAATATGAGTAGGAGTGTATGATTTGTTGATTTTAACATTCCCCACCTTGACAGGTGTCACTGTAATGAGACAATTGCTGTGAGTCACTTCATCTGTCCGTGGTCATAATATTTTAACTGTGACGGCTGACGGTGTATAATGTCATGGTTCCAGCTGTGTTTGCTTCATTAGTCACATTTCCTTCAGAGTTTAATCAGAATGTCAGGAATGCATCAGGTAGATGAGGACACTTCACCTCAGGACATATTATGAAGTCATTATCACTGTGCTTTGGAAAATATACAGGAAATATTTTGACACCTTTGATGTGATCGCAAAGTCCAGTTATTTTTCCTCTCGTATTAGAGTTGGTTGTTCTTTCCTGCGGCTGCTGATTGTTTTTTTCTTCCCTTTAGCAGGTCGTTGGAGAATCGGCGCCTTGGCCCGGATACAGCTGTATATGAGTAACACCACGTTCACAGCTACTTTGCCTGGTCGCCATCTACATATACACAAAAGAGAGGCAGGAGAAATGCAGCTGGTTCCTGTTTTCAAACCCCAGAGCCTCCTATTTTTCCTGCTTTTCCCGCTCACCTGCTCCAGTTGATCGTAATTTCTTCTCTTCAGAATTGCCTCTTGTGTGCTATTAAAAATAAAGGTTTTAAACTGTGCATTTCCTTGTTGATCGGGTGGTACCATCAATACTACACCTTTTTTTTAGCATTTAGTGGAGATTTTACTTAGGAAATTATACACTATTATACAATATTACACAATAATTATAAATAATAGAAGCCTTCTCCAGACTTTTCACATTAATATGAATGCACACAGCGGTCTATACTTTGTATAGGATTTATAGAGAAATGTTTAAAGCCAGGGCAGCACAGTGCTGAAGTGGTTAGCATGTCAGCCTAACAGCTAAAAGTTCCTGGGTTCAAATACCAGGCACAGGTGTTTCTGTGTCGAGTATGTACTCCCTGTGCTTGTCTGGGTTTCCTCCCTAAGTACAAAGACATGCACAGTAGGCTAATTGGCTGTTCCAAATCGTCCCTAGGTGTGAGTGAGAGTGTGAATGGTTGTGTGTCTGTTGGCCCTACGATGGACTCCCGAGTCGGCTGAGATAAGCGCCAGCTGGAATAGTTGTGCATGTGTTGGCCCTGCGATGGTATAGTGAACTGTTTAGTGTGTACCCTGCCTTCCACCAGTATAGGCTAAGATAGGCTTCAATCTCCCCACAACCCTATTAGGAGCACGTGGTTTGGTAAATGAGTGTGTGTGTGAAACAATAAGTTTACTTTCTGAACCAAATTTACAGTACTGTACCAAGTTTACGGCATATGCAGATGAATGGTGTAGGCCAAAGATGCCTCAAGATTACATATAAATAATGACAATAAATTAAAGATCTCTACATATAAATTCTTTAAAGCACAGTAAACAGTAATAAACGAAACTAATTAAATATTAGGTGTGATTACTTTTTGTTTAAATATAGAATTGCATCAGGTAGAGTTTGTGCAATTTTACAAGTACAGTAGTATCTACTGGGTATCTTACAGTACCAGCCACAGTTCACCTGGAAATGCCATGGATGTATGATGTTCCCTAATCTGGTATGGAAGAAGTCAATTAGCCCTCACAGAGCCATAATCTCAACACCCATCGGAACACATTTAGGATGATCTGTCCAACACCAGTGCCTGACCTCACTTAGGCTCTTGTGGTTAAATGACCACTAATCCCAAGAGACACGTTCCAAAACATATCGAAAACACTTCCTAGGAGATTGGAGGCTGTTACAGTAGCAAAGCCCAACTCCATATTAATGTTCAGGGACGTATGATGGGATGTTCAGAAACATCCTTTTAACTATATAGTGCATAAAGATACAGAAATTGTAGTGTATGCATGACAGAACCACCTCAGTTACAAGTATAAGTACAGTGTGATACCTTTATTTCTGTTGGTTTACTTTTACACAGTTAAAAAAATAGATAAATAAATGACAGCAATAAAGGTTTTATAACCATTACTAACGTTAGTGCAGCAAATGTTTCCCCTCATACCACCATCAACCAGCTGGCGAGCTACCACCGTGGCCTGTAGTTTGGTCAGACAAGGCTGAATTTTCCAGCATATTAGAGGAAATAACTACAGTCTTGTACATTAGTGTCAAAATTGTATAAAAGTCATAAAAAAGATGACCTTAGTTTAAAATAAGCTTACCTCACACACAAACACATACACTATACCCACCATATTGGAAGGTTTTTGGTTATTTTTCTATGGACAGTGATGAATGACTGGAGATTCGTCTCAGCTGTAAAAGATGTATTCTACTTTGTACTTGGCGGCTTCAGGTGCTGTAGACACTGTAAGGTCCTTGGCCTACACAAATCCCATAATATTATAAGAGAAACTTCCTAAAAATAAATAACTTTCATCCATGTACTATCCTGTGACCTTCCCACTTTCCTCAACACATTTTTATTATTGAAAATACATGCTTGTTTTTTGTATGCACTGATAAGGACACACAGTGATGCACATGTATAACTCACTCACTCATTCATTAGCTGAACTACTTAATCCTAATTCGGGTTTGTGGGAGGCTGGTGCCCATCTCAAGACGACTTTGGGTAAAGGCGGGGTACTTCCTTAACAGCTTGCCACGCCATTGCAGGGCCAACACACATACAACCATTCACACACACACACCCCTAGGGGAAAATTTGGAACCGCCAATCAGCCTACTGTGCATGTTTTTGACTGTGGGAGGAAACTGGAGTACCCAGAGGAAACCCACATAAGCACTGGGAGAACTAGCAAACTCCACACAGCAACATCCGAGCCTGGGTATCGAACCCATCTTGCTGTGAGGTGAACGTGCCAACCAGTACACTACCATGTCTCCCACATGTATAAATATTGTCTGTATTCTCCATGTTGCAGATAAAGGGAACTCAGACAACACTAACATATATTTAAGAAGGACAAGCACAAGTCTTTATAATGACAACCTTGATAAAACACTATTCAGAAGAATCATTACCAGCCAATTCAAGGTTTAAGCATTGTAACAATTTATTACTGATTACCAAAAACAAATGATACATATTTACATGTACATAAATATTATGAACTGTAGTACTGTAATACATCCTTATCAGTGGGTTTAAGGATTTTCTTCTCAGCCAAATTAACCACCCAGCCTGGTGCCAATCCAAAAAAGATTTGTCGTGGGTCCTTCCTCTCCGCTAACATTTTGCACATTGTTTCCGTTGATACGTCTGGTAACGTATAGCCATATTTCTTTGCCAGGGCAAGCCGGGCGGCCAGGATCTGCTCTGGATCAGCAAGATAACCGCGGTTAGTAGCATCCATGTAGTATGGTAGAAGATCTTCACCTGGGAACAAACGCTTAGGAATGGGCTGGCCAGTCATGAAGAATGGTACTGGTTTGATAAGGATTTCTACAACAGAACACACACAAAGACGTGAGTTAGAACAAGTTATACAAGACTAGAGGGGGAGAAACTTTTTGTTTTTCCATCCATGACTTTAATCACAATTATTTTGGTTTTCAGTACAGTTTTTGGTTACTGATCAGGGAAGCCAAAATCATTTCCCTGTTGATGTAAACACTGTGACACAGTGGTGTAGTGCTTAGAACGTCCACCTTACAGCAAGGAGGTCATGGGTTAAAGTCCCAGGCATTTCATGTTCTCCCCGTGCTTGCATGGGGGAGTGCTCATTTGGGTGCTCCGGTTTCCTCCCACGGCCCAAAGACATGCATTAGAATAACTAGATGTTCCAAACTGCCCCTAGGCATGAGCGTGAAAGATTGAGTGTGCGTTGGTCCTGCGACATTGTGTGTTTGCCCCTGTGATGGTCTGGAGAACTATTCACGTTGTACCAGACCTTCGCCTAGTGTTGGGTGAGATAGGCTCCAGCCTCCCCTGTGAGCCTTATAAGTTTAAGCGGTTTGGCAAATGAGTGATTGAGTGTAAATATGGCTCTAGAAGTACCTTTTCTATCAAATCTAGCAAATACAGTAAAGTCTGGTTTGTAAAATGACTATGGCTACTGTGTCGGAGCGTTTTCAGCACAACTGACAAAACGTGTATCACGATACGGCAACTATTTTAATTGTTCATAATCAACTCTTACAGTACAGTGCTGTAAATAATGTAACAATGTACTTGGCACAGTTTGATGTATATGGACACTGTGACTCACCAAGACTGCGTGGGTCATAATAGCTGGTTGTGATTACTCCACCATTGCGTTCCACTGCAGCAATGGATGCTTCAGAAGCACGCTGAACCTCCAGATTCACCTTAGCACAGAATATGTCGGATCCCTTGAATGGACACAGGAACATACTTAGAAAGTGTGCATAATCCAAAAATTGGGAGTGGAAAAAAAATGACTGACTGCTGCCCCCCTCTGGACAATCTGATTTATTTCAACTTGTTTAGGAAGCAATACAACACAATTAAATACAATGTTTATGGAAAAAATTACACCAAAAAAACCCCAAAAACACTTAAAAAAAAATTTTTTATTCTCATCCAGGCTGCACTCTCTGGGTGACTGATTAAAAGGGGAGAAATCAATGCTGAGCACATCACTGTATTCCACTAAATATAATGCCTTCATGAATTCCAGCTAAAATCATTAAAGCATTTGTGCCACACTGAGCCTTAAGAATCGTCCAATCACAAGTCTTCTTGCATCTACCCTGTTTGAGTCATGGTTAAGAAATTGGTACACAACTGATTAATCCGAATCAGGTCCTGGCTACGGGGAAACATGGTCACGTAGTGGTTTGCACATTTGCTTTAAAAGGTTCGAGTCCCGGGCTCGGTGATGATGTTTCTACATGGAGTTTGCATGTTCTTTCCGTGCTTGAGTGGGTTTCCTCCGGGTAGTCTGGTTTCCACCCACAGTCCAAAGACATACACATTAGGCTAACTGGCTTTTCCAAATTGCCATTAGATATTAAAATGAATGGTTGTGTGTGTGTCAAAGTGCATCCAACAGTACAGTCGGTTGAGATAGGCTCCAGCCTGCCTGCGAGTAGAATTAAGCAATTCAGCACAAGAATGAATGAATGGATTTTTTCAGTTGTGTTTTTGTATTGTAAAAAACAATTAAAGAGACATGCCTACATAAGACAAATCTGATCATCAAGAATCCAAACGAGATTTTTAGATCCTCTGGAATGAAGCAGTGGCCTGAGAAGTGTCCAAACGTCTCTTTTTATTATTATTATTACTTTGTCATGTTAAATGCTCAATGCACTTCACTTTTTCCACTGAAAATTATTTCGTCCCAAGTTTGTCATGAAACCCTGTTCATTTCACTTTTGCTTTAGACACCACGATCACATCATAACCACAAACCTCTTCTACAAGATGGACTCCATAATCGCGTTTGAGTGGCTGGATCGTGACTCCTCTGCCATTGACCAGCTGCGTGAGGTCTATGGGCTGAGATGGATCCACGCGACCAAGGTCTATTAAATACTGCAGCCTGCGCAGAGTGAGTGGCGGGTACTGTTGGCGACGACTGGAGACAAATAATCATAACATTAATGACAATAATAGTAACAAACCATAAGTGTCTAACTGCAGTGAAAACGGCCAAGGGACATGTAACCAAATATTAATGTTTTTGACGCAGCAGATTTTGGTCACATTTTCTTGAGCTATAATAAATTCATGAAAAAACCAAACTTCATGAAACTTTTTGTGACAAAGATGTATGTGCTCCAATCAGCAACTTTAATTTGACATTTCTGGGGACACAAAGGAGAAATGCAATATAGTTTTCCCACCTGTGGCCCTCATTGTAGCCATATTTAGGGATAAGTAGGTAGAATGGGGTCTGGCCTCCCTCAAATCCCAGGCGGGGCCGGTTCCCACGCTGCCGTTCGCCTTTGTGACCTCTTCCGCTCTTATTGCCACCATGCTGTCCCCGTCCGCGACGCGTCTCCTGCACAGGGGGATCATTTCATCTCTATAAGCAACACTTTAAAACACACGCTATTTCAGCCAATATCCTTCATTTCGCTACGCATTAAAGGGGCTCTGTCACAGCCCGTGGTTACGCTTTCAACTTTGTGTTCACATAACAAGACATTTATAGAAACATTGGTTAATGTTTTAAAAATAACTTTTAGGTTTATGGGTACCATAAGGCTAGTATGTTTAGGGTTCGGGCTAAGAGACCAGCTATGCTAACATGCTAACAAGCTAACCAGCTGGCTAAAGATGACACTCAGAAACATGACTTGCATTTTTCCTTGCACCAGGATTCGGTCGAAGGTTAGCTAGAGTTATCCGTGGGAGATTTTTCACAATGTCGATACTTTTTCTACCGGTGGTCTTGGAAACAGACATTGCTGTGCCTTGTCGCACATTTACTGGTAAACCAAGTCAAGGGCAGGTGTCATGGCGGACAGTCACGTGGTTCAGCGCACCGGATAAACATGATGAGGAAGTGCACTCGTTCAGGGTACCTAGAGCTGCATTTAATCTTTTTTTTGGGTCGTGAGTAACAGAAATGAACCTCAAATGTAACGAGACGTATTCTAAGAAAGACTGTACACCTGAATCTAATATTGTTTACAGTCGCCAGTGCAAATGAATAAAGAAAACATTTTGCTGTTCAATAAAAATATCCCTCATAAATTAAATCCTACAATATATACTTAATAGAACTATTTAAAATTCAATAATCCTTTTTTTTATTTTGGAAAAAAAGTTTCCACTTCTTGGAGATGCCGGGGATTGAACCCGGGGCCTCATACATGCAAAGCATGCGCTCTACCACTGAGCTACATCCCCACTGCTCTAATGCTGTGAATTACCGCCTTTATGGATTAAAGAAATATTTAGATAATATTAAAATTAGATAATTACTGTAGTAAATTAATGTGTTTCAGCTGGAAGCAATTATTTTAACCCTTAGTGCGTCAGGGTGAGAAGGGATGAACAGATGCACCAATCATGTGTTACCCGCCAGTATACAGTACAAACCTATGAAGTGCTATGCTTTCATTTGGTTGGTCGAGGCTCAGCAAAGTTTTGTAGCAATAAAAGGGGAAGCTGACGACCTGAACAGACTGAATCAGATTAATAACTTTTTTTTAACCTCGAATATCACAGGGATTTCACTGTGACAGTGTTTCACAGAATTGAATTGGCCACTACAGGGTGACCGACTCATTTAAAAGTCTTTAGGTTGGGCTAGAAAAAGTGCTTATTAACTGAGTACAAGGTGTGTATGGAGAAATTTCAGCGCAAGGTCTTTAAATACAGACCAAGAGTACAAGGGCTGAGATTTCTCTGTACAGAGAAAGCAAACATTTATTATAATTGTTTTTTCAAAAAGGCATCCTTATTTAGTTCAGCTGAGGCCCTGTCACTTACTCAAATCTGATCAAGGAGTCATCATTCATGCCTGGGAGTGTTCTCGGTAGTGCCATTTCACAGAGTGGACGGGGATTTACTGGCAAAATCAAATAATTGAGCTCTCTCAATACATTAATGATGTGTAGAGTGTTACACTGTTCAAGTTTCAGGTTTCAAGTTTCAAATTTATTTGTCATATACAGGTAACAATGAAACATCACTACCGGCAATGAAATTCTTGGACTCAGAGCCCCCTTAAAATTGCACTTAAAAACAATATTGCACTTAAATTAAGTATTAAGATAAAATACAAATGAAGAACAAATATTGCACATAAATTTAGTATTTAGCAACCCTCATGGAGTCAGTCTTGGTTTTCTTTGTTGTATTCTTTTTTTCAGTTTTCAATAAATTCCATGTTTTTGGTGTTTTCTTTGTCCCCTTGCTCGTTCTTTGATTTCCTACTACATGCTGTACTGTACTTCAATTAGGGGTAGGTTTCTTGTATCACTTGGGTTGCCAGTCCACAATAATCGCATCTCGTGTGCCTATCGTTTCCACGTGCATTTGTGACAGTAGCATACGGCTTGTTCCTATTCCAGTGGAGGCAGCTACAGATAATAGTGCACATTACAGCTATCAAACAGCCAATTTACAGGACGAACTCTATGCAAGATTCTGTTCGGGGGACCATATTTTCTAAAACTATGATTGGGTAGCAAGTTCAAACCATTTAAGAGAATCTAGGATGATGAATCAAGTTATTACATTTAATAAGAAACGTGCATGCTAAATTTGTGAACCTAAAAGACTAATTAATTACTTCAAAGTAATCCAACAGGTGCAGAATTTTTATGTGTATTTAAAATTTAGGAAAGAAAGTTCTGAAACACAAAACATAACAAACTTTAAAGATTACCGTCTAAAACAATAAAAAAACAGCTGAACTCTGACGGTTAGTTAGTACTCTGTTAATATAATGTAATATAATATAATCTGTATTACTTTGTAGATCATACCTCTGACAGTA
>JBCNYG010000010.1:3216943-3227297 GCA_039654305.1 Porochilus rendahli | reverse complement strand
AGTCAGTCCCACCGCAAGCATGCTGCGAAACTGTAATGTGTGGAAATTCAGTCATATACCCTAAGTGGGGGTAAAAGGACAGAGAAAGCATACACTAGAGGAGTAGCACTTTTGATATTTTTTTTTCTCACCCTGGTCAGATGTGCAAACCAAACCCATGAGGAGTTGCTGGATTTGCAGCAGTCTCATTACAAAACCAATACATTAAAGGTGTGAGCACAAGGTCATGCACTAAGCACAGGATATCGGACAGAACACTTGGGGTTTTTTTCACTGGCCTTTTTGGAGGTCTTTCCACTGCCTCTGTGGAGCTTGTGGAATTACCATGCTCAGTAATTACAGCTCTTTAACCTCTAATAAGAAATAAGCAAGACATTATCACCCAATGCTCACATACTGTGTACCAGTAAATGTAAAAACTATTTTCATGTTGGGCTTAGTGGTTAGCACATCTGCCTCACAGCAAAATGGTCCTGGGTTGATGTTCTGAGTCCAGGCGTTTCTGTGTGGAGTTTGCATGACCATACTTGTGTGGGTTTCCTCTCAGTACTCCAGTTTCACCCCACAGTCCAAAAAAATGCACATTAGGCTAACTGCCTGTTCCATATTGTGAGTGTGAATGGTCGTGTGTGTGTTTGCCCTGTGAAAGTCTAGCAAGCTGTTCAGGGTGTACCCTTAATTCACCCAGTGTTGGCTGAGATAGAAGTAAGCTATTATAATTATAAGTTATTTAAACATAAATTTACATGGTTATGTACAAATGTACATTCAAAAATTGTCAGCATATCATGGACAACAATGTGACATTTATTTTGCTGAAAATGGCAAAATTATCAGGTTAAGTTTTTAGTATAGAATATTTCCATTCACAAGTTGTGGTTAATTGGCATTTATGATAATAACTTGTTTAATTACAAGATTAATAACAAGAGTAAATCATAAGATCACATATCCCCCTGGCCTTCACATGTCAGAATATATGAATTGCTGAAATCCCAAAACATTAATAGGCACAACTATACTGTAGAGTAGGAGTAACTGCCAAGTTTGGTGAATAAAAATGGTTTCTGAAGTCTGTCTCGAAATCGAAATGATCACATATGGACGGATAGACAGGTACACAGACTGATGACCATATCCCACCTTGTATTCTATGTCAGGGAGGTGGGGGGGGGGGGGTACTAACAGCTTTAATTTTGAGTAACAGGGTTATAGATACAAAGTGAGCTCCTAAGGCGTTATCACTAAAAACATTTTGTGAGATTTGTCGACTGTTCCAAATGTAAGGGTGAATGTGTTCAGGTAGCAGGCTTTAGAAAATTAAATGTACGTTAATAACACATTTGGAGGGTATTTGAATATTGCAGTATAAAGTTTAGTTCAAAATGTTTTTTTTATGGTGTTGTAATTTTCTTGTTATTTATTTTACCTGAATCATGCACATAGGTTGCTGTAAAGAAAACAATACCAAGCTCTGAAATTACTTTTTTTTTACTTTTTACTTTTCTGTAAATGTCTGAGACAGACCAGGTGAAAATGTTTTTACATGTGCAATCAGTGTGAAATATGAGAAACCAAATTTGCATGTCTACACTGGTCACACAATACCACAAATACAGCCCTTAATTTTCAAATAAAAATATGACTGTAAGTATATTTGAAGTATACTGCTTACAGATACAGAATTCAGTTTTAATGTGTTCTTCATTCTTATTTTTCCAAAATAGGCAACATACCAATTTGAAAAAAGATTAGGTAGATAAATGTAGGCATATTGCTTTGATACCACTCTCAGACACCATGAACTGAAATCGTAGACAAAATATTTTCAGTTTCAGTGGCTAAGACAAGATCTTATTCATCTCTCATTCAGCCCACTTCAGATAAGATGACTAAGCATTTTGTTTTTTTGTTTTGTCCTTTGTACCTCATTCTGACCGGATTTAACCTTGCGCAATAACACTTGGTTTACAGAGTCAAGGCCTCTTAACAAATGTGATTTGGCCAAAGAACAAACCTAGAATCTGCCTGCTAGTGATCAGTTACAGAGTTAAACTCTACACCACCGCTCTGGCACCACTAAAGGCCCCTGGCTGCATCCTCCCCCTGCTGTGACCTCAGGATAAGGGAAAACAACTCCTCTCCTGCTATTGTTCTCACACCACGGGGTCAGTTATCTTCATATCAACCAGTCTTAACAGACAGGAGAAAGACGGAGACAGAGAGGTGGAGGAGAGTTACAGTACAAATAGGATTGCAAGCTAGAGGGCAAAGGGAGAAGGGTTTGAGTTATAACTTCAGAGAATGAGGAAAAGAAGATGAGAATGAGGAAAAGTCTGAAAGTTACCCAAAAAAATAAAAGACAGGAAAGGAAAGGGAGGGAGATAGTTCATTGGAAAAGTACAGGGCAGTAAGGGAAGGGCATGAAAATGAAGGGAAAGAGGAAAAGGTACACTGACGGAATATGAAAGAGCAGGAAAATGCACTGATAAGAGAAGTGTTGGTGACTGAACAGAAAAGAGGGAAAAGATTAGCTCTACTACATGCATTTTAGATCCATGTTGTCTTTTCATAGACTATGTGACTAGTTTTACAGCATGAGCAAATTTCAGCTCTTTTCCTGATTTAAACCACTGCACAGAATATATTAACACACCAGATTAGGTGTGGAAGAAATTCTGGCTCAGTGCATTGAACGTAAGAGATTACTAGTCCTGCTGTATAATATAATCCTGCCAAACAATTAAATAATACACTACTTGCAGCAGTCTTCTGAGGTTACCAACATGTTAACACGTTGCTTGTCATCGTTCTGAGCAAGTGTAGCCTTAAAGGACGAATAGCCATTACTCAACTCTACCCCAGATTTTATTGCGGGGGAAAGAGCGCCAAGGGCTCTTTAGCTGCTGTGCCTGTTCCAGCAAAACAAGAACAAACTGGCGTTTGGTCTTTAACAAAACACAGGTGGCTCCTGCTGGACCCCAGTCAAGCCTTCGTCACTGCACAGGACAGAGAGCTGCGGACACACAGATGGTAATGTCAGCAGATTTCTGTAAGATGAGAGAAATAGAGACAGCATTACAGTTAAGACGTTCAAGTATCTCAATACTTCCTTCCTCACATGGGCCAATGTTGTTTGGGTTTTATAATTACATTTTACATCTTGTTATTGGCTGCCCCAATGAAAACAGGAACTGACTGCATCCATTCCAACAATAGACATATTGTTTGCAGTTTGCCACAAAAGCATTATACTGCTAAACTAAATTCTGATTCAAATTGATCTCAACAAATCCCTCCAGTCATAAACAGTACGCAAACAATGTACTTTTTCTGCATTTAAATGAAAGAGCTTTATTTCCTGGGATGATTTTAAGTTTGTGTTCAGTGGCACTGTGTGACTCACAGTCATTATACTCTTTTCTGGGTGAATGGGGGTTTGCAGTAGGAGATTACTCAGCCTCATTTCATCATGCCAATCCAAAGCGATAATGAGTCCAGGCCTGGTGGTGCTGTCCTGCCGAGAGGATAAATCCTTTTGGTTTACTCTGATAAACATCTGCCACATGACACCAACCTGCACACAAGCACAGCTCTTCACTCACTGTTACTCAATCAGTCCTCAACTAAGCGCTCCAGTGTGTGAAGCCAAGATGGTGAGAGCCCTCTATGTCTCCAGTATCACTCAAAATGCTCTTTCTCTTAATATGCCAAGAATAGTTGTACAACTCAGACGTGAGTTGCTGCATGCCCGTAACAGTATGTCTTCCAGCTGGGTGAGCAAACTGCATGAGATGAAAGTATCATTAAATAATTTTCATACCTAATAGTTTTATTCATTCATTCGTTCGTTCATTCATTTGCGGAATTTAGGGTCATGGGGACCCTATCTCAGCCAACTCTGGGGTAAGGCAGGATACACCCTAAACAGCTCCTCAGTCCATCACAGGACCAACACACACACCCAACTGTTCACACTCACATCTAGGGGCAATTTGGAATATCCAGCTTCCCTAATGTCTTTGGACTGATGTAGGAAACCGGAGTATCCATGTAAGCCACACAAAAACAAACTCATACCTCATACCCGTTGCTGTGAGGCAGACGTGCTAACCACTACACAAAAGCTTCAATACATGTTAAATAAACACCTCTGCACACTTTTTAATTGCTTTTATATGGCTTATCCATTGATGGTTGTGGGAAGCTGGAGATAATCGCAACTGAATTCAAGCAAGAGGTGGGTAAGTAAACCCTGTAAAGGTCTTCCGTCCATTGTGGAGCTAACACAGGGATAATCTGCCATTTTCATTCACATCGATGGGAAAGTTAGAGTAGCCAGTTAGAGTAGAGTAGCCTAATCTGCATATGTTTGGATTTTGTGGAGGAAACCAGAGAACCCAGCAGAAACTCACGCAGGCAGAAGAACATGCACACTGCACACAAAAAGGCAACCCCTGAACCTCCTTGCTATACATTAGACTGCTGTGTCACCCTCCTAACAGTATGTTTTCCGTTATTGACAATTACACAGTTATATTTTATTCTAATAATTATACAATTATACATTTGCTTTGTGAATCAACAGCATGTTTTTTAAATAAATTAATAATCAGCATTTAATATGAAGAATCTTTCAGAATGATCCCAGTGAATTAACTGTTATTGTTTTAAAATGGAAATAAATTCATGTGGATTATAGAGAAAACTACCCAACAACCGAACAGACATGAAAAATCCAGAGCACTGTGGTTGAAATAAAAATAATGAAAGATGATGTGGTTAGCCACATATTTATCTGGGTAGCAAACCTATCTGAGAATATGACAAAACAAACTCTACTTAAATACTGAAATCCCATTTGTGTCTCTCTGTGAAAAATGTACCATAGTTTATTAGCAATGAAGTATCTGCTTATTTAGCAAAGATAGCAAAAAATCAAGAGCACAAAGGTCGAAAAGGAGGTGAAGTCACATTTTTGCTACGAACAGGTACCCAGTACTTACAGTGCTATCTTACTCACTTGTTCCCTCACTTACTTTTTGCGGTTACTTGGTACTATATAAATGTTTGTACCTAAAATGAGACTTAACCTCCCCACTCTTCGCCCTGACTCCTTTAATTGCCCCTTGGATATTTTGCCATCCAAAAAGAAAAAAGAAAATAACAACAACAAGCATGTAAATGATAATTTAACATATATTGTTTTATTCCATATTTTCAAGGACACTGTTTATTCTATAGAAAGCTCAGGATGTCCCCACCCTGCTAACCAAATGACAAAAGAGAATACTTCCTATCCATACTTCCTTGTCCAGTGTTAAGACCCACACCCAGAGCTCAAGCCTTCTCTCTCTTTCACTTTTAATCCAATGAAAGGGTTAACAAAGTCTTACAAAACACTTAACATTTTCATATTTATAAATATTTTGGGGCAGTGGTGGCCCAGTGGTAGGGTGCTGGATTACTGATCTGAGAGTCTGGGGTTCAAGCCCCACTATCAGCGGGTTGTCACTGCTGTCCCCCCAGTGCAGCTAACTGGGTTAAAAAATGCCGGCCATGTCTCTCACTGTCTGTGGTGAGAGGCATGTAAAAGAACCATTGCTGATTTTCGTCAAGAGTAGGGTCCATAGCCGTCAGCGTGTTTCTGCCCTCGATGACCTGGCGAGCTGCCCAGGGTGTACCCCGCCCTCGCCCAGAGTTGGCTGAGATGGGCGCCTAAGAGCCTGAGAGGGTCCACGACCCTAATTCGGATTAAGCGGTTCAGAAAATAAATGAATCATAAAATTTAAAGCTTGTTTACTTCCATCTAGGCAAGAACTAAATAAATCCAGACGGATTTGAGATTCTATGTCACGGAAATGTTAATGTTACTGTTTATTCCAGAATGAGCCAAATACACCTGATAATACGCACTGCCTGGCCATAAAAATTATTGTGCACTGTAATATTTTCTTGGAGAGCCTTTGGCCTTGATCTCAGCACATAATATCCATGGAATTGTTTTAACAAACCTAAGCAACGTAACATTTATTTCCATCCAGTTGGGCTTATTTCTTACCGACGTCTTGAATTGACGAGGAGAAAAATTGAAAGACTCCATAAAGTCTTCTCCAGCACATCCTGAAAACTTTCAGTAAGATTAAGGTCAGGACTCTGGGGTCCCTGAACCACTCTTTTATTATTTGTGTCCCCATTTTATATCCGTGCCATCAGGGAAGAAAAATACATTGACGTGATAACCTGCTCATTTAGGACATCAGCTGACTTCATTTTATTGCCAAATTAATGTTGCTGATCCTCGACCTGACCACATGAAGCAACGATGCCGTGGAGTTTACATGCTGAGATCAAGGCTGAAGACTTAACAGAAAGGTGTTAGTGTGCAACTTTTTTTGTCCAGGCAGTGTATAAACATAAGCATTTGTTGAATGAGGCAAGTGAGCTATTATTTAGATTGAGAGTGAAGGGTGAAGGCTGAAGCGGATAGCACCCTACGAGAGCTGTACAGTTCTCCTTATCTCACAGCATGAACCTTAAGGAAATACATTTTCCAGGCTTGTCATGGTGCACTGCAAATTGTACTAACTAACCATGATGGCGGACAGGTAGCCGATCTATCTTTTATAATAGATGTGAGAAGGAATACTGATGACTGCCAATCGTGCAATGATCATTTAACGTATCCAATGGCAAAGACGTAAGAATGCCAAGAATATTGAACCAATCAGAAACAAGAAAATATTTTGAATGAATAATAAATGCGGTCGATTATATCCACCCCTATAAATAAGAATAAGCAAACTTGCCTCCCCTACTACTAGGAACCAACATGTACTGTTAGTACAGAAAAACTACTTGAAAAGAAAACTCAAAAAGAAAGCAACAAAGAGCTTATTATTAATAAATATTATTATTATTGAAGTTTTCACCCAATAAATTTCTGCTGCCGGCTGTTGTCGTCAGTCTGTTTGGGTTGTGTAGCCGACATAGTGGAAATTATCTTGTATCATTTTAAATTTGAACAAATGAGTAAAAATGCTATATTTCTCACAACCCAGTGGATGTGGGTGTAATACCACAGCCATTCCATGCAGTCTTGTCATACGTGGCTGATAGCCAGTGAGGCCTCAGGTTATGTACAACTCGATTTTGTGGAATAGCTGTTAAATTATTCAGCTTAGGTGGATTTATAACCGACCCTTTTTATCTTTCCACTTAACAGGAAATGATGGACATGAAACAGTTCATTGAAAAGCAGCTGCCTCCAGTTGACTAATCAATAACCCCTTAATGATGCTTTATTCTGGTCTATGGTCTATGGGCCCAAACTCTACCAGCTGAAGTCTCGTCATCTGACTGAACTGACAACAAGAAAACTAAATCAAATCCTGGACTGGTTCTAAGATCATATTTGGTTCTCAGCCTACCCAGGACAAAACTGCAGTGTTTCTGAACCCATGCTCGATAGACTCCTACACTGCATATTGTTCAATTTTCTTGTTTTAACATGTGATGTAATCAATCAGCCAATCAACTCGTCCTCTAATGAGCTGGTCCTGGTCCTTTTAATAAACTGGTACTGCCTTGCCTGTGCTTGCAAACTTCCTCCAAGCTAAAAAATAAAAGTATGCAGCACTTCCTGGCTTGGCCTTTCCAAAAGGTGTCCTATTAATGTCCTATTAATAAATCCTTATAAAAAAGTTCCTGGATCCAGAATTTGATCCTGATGATCTCTAAAGTCTTCCTTGTCCAAAGCTTCACTTCTGGTAGGAATTTCATAAAAATCTGCTCACATGTTTGTGTAATCCTGCTAACAAACACAAAACTAACTCAGTTGAGGTTAAAACTGTAAAATATAGAGTATGAGCAGTCTAATGGCAGAGTTGGGAATGTGTGCCCCATAAGTTGAGCAGGACTACAATGAACACACGTACAGCAAGGGAAAATGTTGCCATAGTAACACTGGACCTTTGACGTGATACACAATAAATGATGCCCTTTTGTACGAGTTTACACTTTTTATGTGAAAAATGTATACAATTTTCAAGTATTCGTATAAAACATTCTTAGTTCGATCTTAAAGGTTTAATCGCAACATCTGCACCGTGATCATTCATTAACCAGTCAGCCAGTCATGTGACAGCACTAATATGCATTAGATCATGGAGATACCATTAAAGAGCTTCAGTTCATGTTCACATTAATCAGAAATAGGAAAACTATAATCTCAGAGCCTGTGTACACTGTAGTTTCATATTTCTGATGTGAACTACTGCTGTAGCCCCTAACTATTTTGGACTTGTCAATTCCTGTTAACGTGATAATTTAAAAATTAAATGACACAGAATCACCAAAATTGGGTCACGAGAATCACTAAATTCCCGTCCACTCACAGGAAGGCCTTGCTTGGGATTGTGTATGGGTGCCCTTGATTTAGTTTCAAGGTCAACACGGACAACTTAGTGAATATTTCTATAATCCATTTGTCAAGGCTTGGTGCTGTGATAACATTGAAAAGAAATGACATAGGATCAGCATATGTAGTGGACGGGTCCCCCTCAGGAATATCATGGTTGGGATTGTATTTGGGCAATGACCCTTGACTTTGTTTCTAGGTCACAACAGTCGAGTAAGTAATTGTTTTTAATATTATTTGTTAATGCGATAACTTTAACAGGAAGACTTAGATGGGATTGAATATGGGTCATCTTAACCTTGTTTCAACTTCACAGCAGTCAACCTTATTTTTTTAGCTCCCACTATCTCCAAAGGTAGGCGGAGCGGAAGCTATAGAAATGGATTCCATCTGCCAGTCCGTTCTTTTTTTTTGACTTGTTAGTGTGATGGCTTTGTAAGGAAGTTACCCCCTCGGGTGAATAGGGTGGAATTGTATATGGGTTACCTTTTTATATCATATCTTTTTAATTTATATATTGGACTCACCAATTCCTGTTAATTTTAGAACTTTAAAAACAAACGCCACAGAATTTGGTAGATTGTTGCCCCTCAGGAATGTTTTAAGGTCACAGAAGTCAATTTATTGAATTTTTTTGTAGCTCATGCTGCCAATAGAAATATAGCTATAGAAATAGGTTCCATCCATTCATTCATCTGTGCATTCATCCAACTGTACAACTTGTTAGTGTGATAAATTTAAGAAAATGACGTAATATCACCAAATTTGGTGTGAGTGTCCTCCTCAGGGGGCAAATATGGAATGGAATATGGGTCACTTCAAGCTTACAAGGTCACTTTTTATATTTTATACCTGTCAAATGTTTTTTTAGCATTAAAAATGGAAAGTTTGTTTAGCTCATGAAATTGATTTAGCTGTAGTTGTTTTGGAATTATGTGGCTCTGGTGGCCTGGTGGTAGGGTGCTGACTTACTGAGAAAATACTGAGGAATAACAATACCATGCTTTGCTTTGCAAGCCGGGGCGGAACAGTGGAGTAGTGGTTAGCATGTCTCGGGCTTCGGTGTAGAGTTTGCACGTTCTCCCCGTGCTAGCATGGGTTTTCTCTGGGTTTCCTCCCACAGTCCAAAACATGCACAGTAGGCTTACTAGCTGTTCCAAATTGCCCCTAGTATTAGTGTGAATAGTTGTATGTATGTTGCCGTGCGATGGTCTGGTGAGCGGATCAGTGTGTACTCTTCAACAAGTGTCGGCTGAGATAGGCTCCAGCCTCTCTGCGACAATGGTATAATTAAGCAGTTCAGCCAATGAGCGGTTTGGCTTTGCAAGCACTATAATTAGGACACAGACGTGGTGACAGACAATGACCTAGTGACAAATATTTGTGCTTTATTATGGATTTATATCTCTTTATACAGTTTATCCCGGTATACACAAGTGAATATATTAAATACATCCTCTCAACCTTAAAAACATGCATGTATTATTAAATAGAAGACACAAAACTAAACTTTGTTGGTCCATGTCCTGTTTCAGATGTTCGTGTGTGTGTGTGTGTGTGTGTGTGTGTGTGTGTGTGTGGGTGTGTGAGTGAGAGAGATGTACAGTATGTTTTATATGTAGCCATAACTTACTCATACTATAATTAAAAGCACCTTGATTTGTAATGAACTGTGTATTATGAATATATATCCTAATGTAGATCCTCTGTATATATATCAAGGCACAAGTATTCATCTGCCATTTCTGTGCCCTTTGTACAACAAAGGCAGAGAAATATTTAATTAAAATTTTTTTAATTTATGGAACCCTACAACCAAAGCAGGTCACTGGCATTTCTTATTTTTACTCACTAACTAATCATTTAGTGGCATAAAAGGGTTATTATAATCCATGTAACAGTACATTCAGGACACTGGAAAGTGAGGGCGATCAA
>JBCNYG010000010.1:3193865-3205542 GCA_039654305.1 Porochilus rendahli | reverse complement strand
TGCATGTCTTGGGACTTTTGGAGGAAACTTTTGTACCCAAAGGAAACCTATGCAAGCACAGGGAGAACATGCAAACTCCACACAGAAACGCCCTCACCGAGCCCGGAACTTGAACCGTGGACCTTCTTGCTGTGAGGCTGACATGTTAACTACTACACCACCGTGCTCTCCCCCCTATATGTATTTCTGACTCAAACCCGTTGGGCATGCAACTCTCAACACAATTTTAAGATTTACTTAATAAGTCATAAGCTACGCACGTATACTTATCCATGTTATTGCTGTTGTGATTAAAATAGTCATTCATCAGGGCACAAGCCTTAAATCACAGACTGTTTGTTGCACTCATGGAGGAGCATGAGATTGAACATGGTGACATAGGCTACCACACAACTGTGAGATGGCTCAGTCTGGGCAAAGTCCTAAAAGATTTTGGGACATGAAAGAACAAATTAAAGAGTTCTGTGAGAAGAAAGGCAAAGACATACCAGAGCTCTCAGATGTGGACTAGATGGAAGATCTTGCATTTGCTATTGATGTGACTGCACTGATGACTGTAGGGGCCTTATTGTCCACGAAATGTACAGTCCGGTGAAGGCTTTGATGATAATGTTACAGTTTCTTTCAAGGCAACTAGAAAGCAACAATTGAAAAAATATGCAAACCCTGAGAGAAGTTACACCGTTAGCGCATCACCTCATCCGTGTGAGAAACACTGCATGGTGTGTTTTCAATGCGATTTGAAGACTTCAGAACAGTTAAGGGTGAAATACACTTGATTTCCTCTCCCTTTACCTGCAGTGTGGGTAATGCACCCAGTAACGTTCAGCTGGAACTCATTGACCTGCAATCTGATATGATACTGGCAGAGCGCTTTAAGTCAGTACTGCTGCTGGATTTTTACTCTTCTCTCAAGGAGGAGAACTTTCCACACATGAGGAGGCATTCTCAGAAGGTGTTTGTTCTCTTTAGATCTACCTACATATGAGAGCAAACATTCTCAGTGATGAAATTTAACAAATCAAGGTATAGATCCTCTCTCACTGATGACCATCTGTCAGTTGTCCTTTGCATTTTCACCTCAGAAATTCCACCTGACTTCAGTGCACTTACTCATGCCCAACAGAGACTAGATTTATTTCATTGAACAAGAAAAAAGAACAACAGCATATGAGGTGGTTGGACCACAAGAAAAAACGTACTACCAGTTTGTATAAAGTTGATTTGATGCTGGTCGTTCAAAAATGGTACATTTCTGAACATGCACATTTTATGGACAGCTGTTTTGGGGGTATTTTAATTAAATATATTGTTTTGACTTTTCGTTTAATCATCATATTTATTCATAGCAATCACACCTTGTCAAAATGATGCAATTTACTGTTTTTATAAAGAGATTGTCTCTAAATATTCTCTAAATTAGAAAATATCTAAATTAATATTAGGCATAATTTAGTTCAGTCTGTTGGTCCGGCCCTCCACAACATTTTCTGTTTTTCATGTGGCTCCTTGGGAAAATGAATTGCCCACCCCTGCTTTAGGAAGTAGTATGATCACTTGACTTGCTTTAGGACCATTAGGGAACACCAGATGGCACACAACATGAAAACTGAGGAGGTGCTAATGACTTGCTGCCAGATGACACAGTATTGCTATTTATTTGTATCCAAATAATTTAGGTGGGAACAATAGAGGCTTTGTATCTCTTGGTGAGCCCAGCTTGCATTTCTTTGAAAAGCAAAAGAGTTACTCCTTTCTTAGCAAAGGGTAGATTTGATAAAAAAAAAAAGAAAAATAATTAAAAGAAAAGGTACGTGAAGGAGCAAAAGTAAATTAATAGTTTTAGTAATGGTCTTAGTGTTGTAGGTTTTTGACTTGATATTTTTGCTCTTTATTACAACATTTAATGCTAAAGTAAAGAATTCATCAATACAAAAAATACAAAAATAGCCTAATGCCCATGTCTTTGAACTGTGGGAGGAAACTGGAGAACCTGGAGGAAACCCACACAAACTCAAGGAGGACATGCCCACTCCACACAGAAACACCCTTGCCAAGTTTGGGACTCAAACTCAGGACCTTCCTGGTGTGAGGTGGTCATGTTAACCCCTATGCCACCATGTCACCCAGCCTGTAATTAAAACACACATTTACTCAAGGAAGAACAGGTATATAAGATATGTAGGCACACTCGTAGTCCAAAAACTGAAACAAATCAATTTCAGAACAGCAGGGCAGAAAATAAGGCTTGGTACATGATGGACAAAGAACAACACTTCACAACTTGGGTGTGTGTATGAGTTCTTTTTATAGTGCTGATAGTCTGTAATATGAGAAACAAGTGCAAGGTGATGTGTTCAGTACTTAAAAATCAGGAAAAAGTCCATTGATGTGATAACCTGCTTATTCAGTATATTCAGGTCATCAGCTGACTTCGTTTTATTTAAACATCAATGTTGCTGAGATTCAACCCGTGGATCCTGGCCAAGCCCAGCATGAAAAGGAAACATGGGTACACCTTCCCATGGGCCCACCACCTGTGGGAGGGGCTATAGGGATCGAGTGCAGTGTGCGCCGGATAACAACCGAAGGCGTGGGTTCTGCCGAACTGATCCTCGGCTACTGACTCTGGATTTTGGGACATGGAATGGCACCACTCTGGCGGGGAAGGAGCTGGAGCTGGTGCACAAGATTGAGAGATACTGATTAGATACAGTCAGGCTCACCTCGACACATAGCTTGGGCTCTGGAACCACCCATAATAAGAGGGACTGGACCTTGTTTCATTCTGTAGTTGCTCATGGGAAGAGACGGCGAGCCGGTGTAAGCATCCTTGTTGCCCCCATCTCGGTGCCCTTATGTTGGGGATCTCCACAGTTGATGAAAGGGTAGCCTCCCTCCGCCTCCATGTGGGGGGACGGGTTCTGACTGTTGTTTGTGCTTATGCACCAAATGATTGTTCAGAGTACCCACCTTTTTTGGAGTCCCTAGGGGTGTGCTAGAGGGTGCTCCCCCTGAGGACTCCCTTGTTGTTCTTGGGGATTCAATGCCCATGTGGGCAATGACAGTGTTACCGGAAAGACCCAAGCATGTAGTAGGGTCTCCAGAAAATGTTTGGCAGAGTCTCCTGTCAGAAGATCCTTCAACCCCCACTTCCGACAAAGCTACTGCCACATCTCAATAGAGTGTCTCCATTATTGAGGTGGCAGCTTGGAGCTGTGGCCAGAAAAGGGTGGAATGCTGAAAAAAGGTGGAATGTATGCTCCGGGTCTGGAATGATGTCCTGCCCCAAGTGGAGGAGTTCATACCAGAAGGACTATGTCTCTCGGCTGGTTTGGGAACGCCTCAGTGTCCCCCCGGAAGAGCGGGAGGAAGTGGCTGGTGAGAGAGACGTAAGGACCTCACTACTTAGGCTGCACCCCCCGCGAGCCGACCCTGGATTTCTATCACCGGATTGTTTAGAATCTATTGACTTCATGATTTCCCATTATAATAGAGGTCAAATTTGATAATAGTTACTCCCCAATGTTAAATTAGTATCTGTTATATTAATGTGAGGAAAGTTTAAAGAATGCACAAACAAAATGATATAAATGTCTGTTGACTTTCATGTAATTGCTAGAATATAAAAAATGTACTGCAAGTGAAATTAACCATGTCCACTGTTGGAACAATAATGAAAATGTTGTAAATAACCAGCGCACTAATGAACCTGTCTGAAGCAGAATGCAAATGTACCCTTCACAGGGAGGAAGATGGTTAGAGGCAAGTTTTTTATAATTGGAGATTTAAAGAGGTGTTTGCATTTTGGGGGTACCAAGTATTCAAAATATACAACCTATATAAGCCATCACCATGCTAGCAGTGCTTTTTTTTCTGCAGAAGTAAGCACATTTTAGTAAACTGAACCAGAACTTGGATACAGGTTCTATGGTTTGATGTGACAAAAATATATCATTTTGGCAGCAAGCCTTCAAAAACCTTATCCACACTAAGTATGAGGGGTGGGAGACAAGGGTGGGGGGTTTAGAATGTCACGTGGTTGAGTTTTTGTCCAAAACCCTTAGAAATACATAGATACATAACAATGTGGACTCCATTAAATAGCAGGAATATATAGTACACCTGGCTGTCTGTGCCAGTAGGTTACAATAAACTTAAAAATCATGGTTTCATATTTTAGCAACAATGACCTAAATATACAGCACGTCTAAATCTATACATGAAGAGTTTTAAGCCTATCACATGGTCATGCCATGGTCCTGACCAAAACCCTACTGAAAACTAAAGGCTTGGACTGAATTTTTAGGATGCTGGAGGCTCTTGAGAGACTGTATTAGATTATTTTCTAGCATTATAGGTGCTCAATCAATGCTGTTATGTTGGCAAAGTGATATTTCACATATTTAACTTATTACCATATAAAATTAAGGTGTCAATAACTGTGACACCCAACTTAACCTGCTGCCATGACAACCTGATTCTGGATACGTGCAAGAAATTGAATGTATGAATGTGAAACATTTTTCGTTCTTTTATAATTTCATTTTTTATGACCAAATTAGCCATAAATATATTCTTTCGTGGTATTCATACCATTTTTACCAGAATTGGCGAATGCTCTGAAGAGGAATCTAAGTACAGCAACAAATTATTCTCATGTCTTGGATGTCACTTTTATGGCAGATTCGTTTTCCATGGGTCAGAGCCCTCAGTTGAGCAATGTGGCACATCTCTCTTTCTCTCACTATGTAGTTTCACTTGGTGCAGTGAATGACCTGCTCATCTTATATCCATCTTGTGCTCTTTGGGGTGAATCCAGGTGTCATAAAATAAATACACTGTTACTTTCAAAGGTTAGTGAGGCTTTTCATGTCTTTGTATCCCCTTATAAGCAAAACAAAAAAGGCAGAGTCATTAGCATTTAGATAGAACGATGAACAGTAACACAGAATGACTGAGCAGAATGTAATCATCATGAAATGTTTTTATTCTACGACTACACAAAGGTATCCTTGATGTATGAATGCTACACTCAATGTAGTAAACTGTCTTAGAGTCATGGATGTCTGCCTTTAATGGGATCTCAGTTGCAAAGTATACTGTGGCAGTTTAAAGGCACTGAAAGCTCATTAATAACTATACCTAATCAGCTCTACAGTGGAGGAAGCATGACGAGCTCTCTGGGCTCTGCTGTGCTCTCCAGACAGGAACATGCATAGAGAGAGCAAAAACATGGGCAGAAAGACTGAAACTGTACTAATGACCTGTCAGATCTCTTCTCTCTGTTTTCTCGCTCTGTCACTGTGCACTTCTTGCTGGTAAAGGAAGAAGATCCGATACCTTGTGATCATAACACCTAGGCTTTCTGGTTGGAGGCTGAGACAAGGCTGGTTCCTGTGATGACAGCCAAAATGTGTACTGGAGTCATCTACAGAGCAACATTTAATATTTCCTTTATTGGTATATATAATTTTATGCTTATACCTTAGGACAAGGTGCTCTGAATTTAGAATGACAGCATCAAAATTGACTGTGATAGTAGATGGTTATTCTTTGATTCTTTTTCCCGCCACATCATTATAAAAGTATATAAATTATTATATATATATTTTGCCACTCCATTTTTCTTCAATAAGAAAAAAACACTGACTAGACAAAAAACTCTCCTGTGAAGTGCAAGCGCACGCAGCGCTGACGGCAGTGGCACTGGGAAGCCTGTGTGGACATGTGAGCACGGACACTACAACAAAATCAAGTTCATGCCTTTACAACATTTGCATAAGTGTAGAGCTCAGTTGAACTCCGCTGTTATTAATAATTTGAAAAATGCTTGTAAAAATACATACTGTACCAAAAAAAGGCTGTCTAGTTTCAAGAAATTTGAACAAGACATCCAGGGTCTGATGTTTTCCTTACTGTTAAAGTGTGTGCTGTCATCATACCATATCTAAAGAGCGTTTCAAGGCTTTCAGGAAAAAAATGTTGTGGAAGCCTATAAGTCTAACAAGAGATTTAAAATGATC
Organism: Porochilus rendahli; assembly: GCA_039654305.1. Lineage (NCBI taxonomy): Eukaryota > Metazoa > Chordata > Actinopteri > Siluriformes > Plotosidae > Porochilus > Porochilus rendahli. The sequence continues at coordinate 3,199,516 of JBCNYG010000010.1, read as the reverse complement.
TCTAAATTATTTTAAATAATTAATTTCACTCTAAGTAAAATCATCTACAGGTTACAGAGATTTCAAACAACTGCCCACCGTCCAGGACCTTCCCGTTTTTGGTCCAAAGCCACAAAACACCCGATCAGGAGGAAAACTTCATACCAACTATGAAGCATGGTGGTGGAAATGTTGTGGTTTGAGGTTGCCTTGCTGCCTCAGGTGAGAGGGTAGCTTGCAGCCATTGATTCAACTTGGAATTTTTTATTATATCATTTACAGAAGAAGGTAGGAACACCGAATACCCCAAAATGAAGTATAATAAATGGCATAATGTAACATTCAATAAACGGTACCAGTAATTAAACACAGGTTCTATGGTTTGTTGTAAAAGATAAAAAATAAAAAAACCCTGAATTTTGGCAAAAACAAAAAAACATAACAAAACAACAAACAAACAAGCAAAAAAACCCAAACAAAAACCACACTTGGTGGTGAGGACACAAAGTAATATGAAATAACAACAAATTTGAACTAAAATCAGTCTGCCTATGCTAACAGCTTTAAATTGATTTGGAAATCATGGTTTAATATTTTGAATCAGTAATGAACCTTTCAGTATCCCTCAAGAATGGCTTTAAAAAGAAATTTAGTGTTATAGAAAGTAGCCCAGATTTCTGCAATATTGCTTGGGAGTTTTAAAAAGGTAGTACATGCAAGAAAACCCTCAATCTTCTTGCAATTGATGGAGGAGTGGTCAGAAAGTTCTGAAGAGACAACAATAATTTTCATGGTTTGTACTCTAAATGTCAGATGACTATATTTGTAACACAGTACATCATTTTACATGGGAAAGCTTTTTAAGGTGATGTGCATTAAAATGTGGTAGAAGTAGTGCACAAGTACTCATTCATTGCGCAAGCACTCACTCACTCATTTGCTGAACCGCATACTCCTAATAGGGTTGGGAGGCTGGAGCTTATCTCAGCCATCAATGTGCAAAGGTTAGGTACACCCTAAACAGTTCGGTAGTCCATTACAGGGACAACACACACACACACACACACACACACACACACACACACACACACACACACACACACACACTTATTTACACTCAATCTTAAGAGCAATTTGGATCAGATAATTAGCCTTATAGGCATGTCTTTGGACTGTGGGATGTAATTGACGTATCTGGGAAAACCCATGCAAGGAAAGGAAAACACGCAAACTGCACACAAAAACGCCTGAGCCTGGGACTTGAATCCAGGACCTTCTTGCTGTAAAGTGGGCTTGCTAAGCACTACACCACCATGCCACACTGAGAGAGTAGTCTGGAGGTATTGTCTTTGTGTGGAATAATTTGTACTGATATTGACTGTGCTATGTCTACATAATGGATTAATATAGAAATGGCTGTAAATAGCAGGTTTTTAAAACAGTTTTTCCAGTGGTAAAACAACAACTCTCAAGGTGAAAAAAGAAAATCAGTGTAAAGTTAAATATGGGTGAAAACTGAGTAGAAGAACAAAAGAGAATAAAGTAACTCAATAGGTTATCAAAGGTACCAAGGCTGATGCTACAAGTTCACTTAATGTCACAATCGAAATAATAGAATAATTAATAAGATCTGTTTGCCAGTATATAAAGAATAAATGTAGTAAATTCAAGGATGATCACAAAAATTAAGCATAGAAGTAACCAATGTGCACAACAAACCAAACAGTAAGCATGGACATGGAAGTTTTTGAAAAATAATTAGAGCAAGAAAAATTGATAATTCAGTTCAATTCAGTTTTATTTGTATGGTGATTTTTACAATTGACATTGTCACAAAGCAATATTACATAGTAAAAGCAATTTAAAAAGGAGTTTAAACATTTTTCTACAACACTTACACATCCCTACAGTCACAAAGTAACAGTAAGTTAAATAAGATTTAAATCAGGAAAGGACCGTTCCCTTAACTCCAAAAACATTTTCTAATCTGTCAAAGAGTATGATCAATAGTGTCAAAGGCTGCACTAAGGTCAATTAACACAAGCAGAAGGACCCAGCTGTGGTCAGAGGCCACAAGTATTGGGGATGCTGTCTGTGGTATCATTTACCATCTTAACAAGTGCTGTCTCTGTGCTATAATGAGGCTTTAATCCTGATGGGTGCATTTCATGAATGTTATTCCTACTGTTGTGCTATTGTGAGCTTTATTGCTTAACTGTTGCTTTATCTTGGAGAAAAAGGGAGGTTTGATATTGGTCTATAGTTGGACAGCTGATATGGGTCGAGGTCAGTTTAAAGGATTTAGGTACATAACCAGTGCTAAGGGAAGAATTAATTACATTTTATTAAGGGTTGGTCACTTCTGGAAGTACCTGTTTAAAGAAACATGTAGGTACTGGATCTAGCACACAGGTTGATGATTCAGATGAGGAAATTGATGAGATTAATTCTGTCTCTTGAATAGGGCTAAAACACTCTAGTTGCTGATCTGATAGCGGTATATTATTATTTACTGTTTTAGTTACTGACATTTCTGACTTTTGCCTGATATTTTCAATTTTAAGTTTAAAAAAGTTCATAAAGTCATCACTGCTCTAAGATGATGGTCTGCACATTTTATTTATGGTCTAATTACTAGTTAATTCTGCAGCAATACTAAATAATTATTTTGGATTTTTTTTGTTGTCTTCTAATAGCAGCAGTGTTGGTCCACCAAGCAGCTGAAATGCTGTCCTTTCAGCACCACTATATCTCTGAGTTATCTGTAGATTGTACTTTTATTTCTGCCATTATCTTACCTTTTGTATAAAAGATTCATATCCTATTCTTGTGATTTCATCCACTTGCAAGAGTGAAATTGCTTTTCAAAATGGCTTAAGCAAACTATCAAACAGATTTTAGCAAATTGCAAATTCAAAAATGTAAAGCTAAAGTAAAAACCTGTCAAAAAAATCTGTTAATGTATGTATGTTTGTATATATATACATACATGTATGTATATAAAATATCCCTATGTATATATATATATACATACATATATGACCTTCTTCAAGACCAGACAGACAGGATAGGTGATCAAATGAATAAAGAATCTCTCTTCAAATCCCCACAGTGTGTAGTATCAGCTCAGTGGCCCTGTTTCTGTCACACTGTTAGAGTCAGGACAAATTCCAAGTGTCTGTGGTCACAGTGTAATTTGATTAGCTGGCAGGCTCATTATCAGGAAGCTGCAGGCACAAAAGTCTGTGTGTCTGTTTGTAAGGATGAAACTATTCTGATTCCTGATGCGTATTACTTTTAATGACATTTTTCAAACAAATGCACCATCCCTTTACACAGTTTAGGTATTTTGATTACTGAGGCTCGTCTGTATTATTTGAGAACGCCAATATGTACAAATGTATTAGATGTGGATTAATCCAGCCCTCAAAACAGGATTCCCAGTGAATTAACTAAATAAGATAATGGTCAGGCAGCACCATGGCATTGCGGTTAGCACATGTGCTTCACAGCAAGAAGGTCCTGCTCAGGATGCTCAGGCGTTTCTGTCTGTAGTTTGCATGTTCTGCCTTTGCTATCATGAATTTTCTTCCCACAGTTAAAACACATGCACATTAGGCTAACTGACTGATCCAAATTGCCCTTAGGTGTGAGTGTGAGTGCAAATGGTTGTATGTGTTGCCCTGCGATGCTGTGGTGAGCTCCTCCTGGTGTACCGCACCTTTGCCCAATGTCCGCTGAGATCTCTGCAGCCATTGAGGCAGTAAGTGGTTTGGATGAGTGCTGAATCTTAATGATGACAAATTTGCAGTCATTTTTAAAAAAGTTATACATGTCCACAATATAAATAGACTTGTGCTATAATGTAGCACAACACCTCAAATCAATGTGCAATGCATAAGGGCTCTTTGGTTGTTCTTCAGGGGCAACAGTTCAGTGTGAAAGTAGGACCATTTCAGGAAGCTTACGGTTCTAAATGATCTCCTAAAAACCCTTTCACTAGAAGAGCAGAAGCTAAAAAAAGAGTGAGAGGGAAATGCTGGGGGAAGAAACGATAGCTATGTGGAAATGTAACAAATACCTATGAATAGTGCAATCAGATCACTGCTGTTCATGAGGAGGATGGTAGAGCTGCTTTTCTTGCCAGTGTTTGACAGCCAGCAAGCAAATGAGAAATGAGTAATACCAAGATCTGGTCCATATTCGTGCTACTAACACATATCATGTAAATGTTTTGTTTTTATTTATTTATTCATTGAGTTTTTTGTGTGTTTTTTTGTTTTTGTGTGTGGGGGGGTTAGGGGCGGGTGGTCTTTAAACACATGGATGGTTCCTATTCAAAGTGGACTCACCATGGACTTATTTCCTTAGTGGCATTTGTGTGCGCTACCTAGATAATTAATGGAATATTACACATTGTCAGGCCTCTAACACCTTCTCTAACACTAGCACATTCTCCTCTACTTGTGTGGATCTTCTTCCAATCACTCTGGTTTCCTCCCACAGCCCAAATACATGCACATCAGGCTGTCTCCTGATGTTTAGGTTCCATGCTCTCTTCAAAGGTGGGAGGTTTTTCTTCGACAGCTGTTCCTTTCTGTTGCTCTTATCACATATTGATGATATCCACATTATTTACCTTTTCACTTCATATTTATTCAGTCTAAACTCTTGTATAAGCCTGATTTGAGTTCACAAACTTGGCCAATAAAGCTGATTCTTATTCTTATTCCCAAACACTTTTTCGTTGGTCTTCTTTTCAACCTATGAAATTTTCATCATTCTTCTGTAACACCACATTTTATCCATTTATTAATTTTCTAAGCCGCTTAATCCTAATTAGGGTCTCTGGGAGGCTGTTGCCTATCTCAGCCGACACTGGGTGAGGACGGGGTACACCCTGAACAGCTCACCAGGCCATGGCAGGGCCACCACTCACACAATTCTTGTTGTGAGGCGGACGTGCTAACCACTGCGCCACCGTGCCAGCCCTATTTTCTTTTATTCATGTTATTGCATTAGAATTCTTTGGTTGTTGTTGTTGTGTTTTATTCCCCTTTATGCTGAGCTGCAACAATTTTGTGATTCTTTCTTTTATCATGAGTTGCATGTTGTCTGCAATTATTTGATCATCTGTCATTATTATAGTTCGCGAGTTCTCTCTTCAATGTCATGGGTTTAAATTGAATCAGATACTGGGGGTTAGAAGTAGTCTGAATAGAGTAAGGTCCTAATGATGTTGTTAGCAGACATTCTATTAGTACCAATAGTTATTTTATCACAATTCAAGGATTAAAGACATTGTGTTTTCAAAGAATGCACATGTATTATGTAAGGAATTGTGTACAGCAAGCCTGTAATTAACACAAAATAAACTCTAATAGACTGACTGAAACCCTGATGTGCAGCGTTTGAGGGCTCACTGTACATTATCTTGCTTATTAAAAAATATACATATATTTAATTAAAATTTTTACAATTTGACAAAAAATATTGATTTAGAAATGATTTCATTCATTTTAAAATTATTTGACTGCTTTCCCTAATGAGATGCTGCATAGCAACAGTCTGTTATACTTAACAATGGTATATTATAAAGAAATACCAAGTTACTAAATGAATCAGACTAATCAGAATCAAGTATATAATTAATTAATTAAGTAATTCCAGCT